>JAIUJO010000054.1:2178235-2743235 GCA_023846275.1 Vanilla planifolia
CTATAAAAATTAAATTTAAATTTAATGTAACCAACATTAAAAAATATTTTTATTTTTAGCATCTTAGATAAGAACTTCTTGATCATCTTAAGAATCATGTTTCTTAACTTTTGCCATTTTTGTTTCTATAGTTAATTAATTTTAAAAAATAAAAAACTAATTCTATTAAAATTAACTAATCAAAACATATGTAACGTTTTTTTGGCATGGAGCAATTTTGAACCCATTCTCTACAATAATCAGAACAAAGCATCACTCCTAAACATTGTTAGAAGTATCTTGAATCAAGGCATTACTCACTGCATTCATAAATTACTTAAACATGTTATTAGAGGTGTTGTGATTGAGTCATGAATAAAGTTGAAAACACTAGTCATGAAATTAAACTACTGAAGGAAACGAAGTGTTTTATAAAAAGAAAAAAGGGCAAATACACCATTTGGGACAAAATTTAAAGCTTTTTCCTCATACCTAACGTTTAAATTACTATAGTGATGTGAGCTATCTAATCGTGTAATTTTACAATCGAATGATGATTGCCACAATTGCCTTTTTTAAGCGATAATTCTACTAATTGTCTAATCTCTCCATTAAATTATTACATGGTCCACATTTAATTTAAAAGTAAAATTAAATCTAGTCATCATATAATAATTTAGAATTAGCCATCTAAATGAAATCAAAATCTCTACACTACTCTATGTTATTCTTAACTGGCCATTTGTGCAATTTTCATAATCAAATGTTCCCAAATTACTTTAACTTTGTCACTCCTACGCAATGACTATTATGAGCAATGTTTACTAGTTATAAATTTTATCTAAATAATATTAAATTTTTAATTAAAAACATCTAATTATTAAAAACATAAAATGCTTAGTTTGCCAAATACTTTTAGCAATTAGGAAATATTTCTAAATTGGGTAATTATTGATCAAAATAAATTGATGAAATTTTTACAAAATTCCAAAGAAACATTTTAAATAATTATGTTGAAGCCATTTATAGCTAGTGTTCATTGTTGCCTCTATACGTTGTGTCCTTCTTCACCAATTCGATATTTCTTCATAAAACAACAAAGCTCTTATTTCTTTTTTTTCTATTTGATTAAATTAAAATACTTATGTCTTGTTGAGAATATGTCAAGCATAGGAATTACTTTGCATTGATTTTAATTGCCATTTTTTTCCTTTTCTTACAAATCTTACTTCATTACAAGGCCTTTGTAGCCTATGTTTTTTCTATTTATATATTTTGAGAGTTTAGCATATCCATTTTTTGACAAAAGGCTTATATAGATTTTTTTTATGCCTTGTTTTTTCTAGGAGTGAATGTAGGATTGATTTTAGGTCGAACAACCTAAACAACGCCTAAGTGCACTTTAAAATTTTTGTTAACCTTTGTATTACACAATTTCTTTAAAAATTTATTATTAAATAAAAATTTACATTATTTTAAATGAAAATTAAAATTTTCACAAAATTACCTTTAAATATTTGCTTAAGCTTACTACAAAATTTTTTAAACATTTTCTTAAAATATGTTTGTAAGAAACAAATATTATTTTTCTTATAATTCACCTATTCTCTTGTTGAACTACTTTTGACATGATGAAAAGAGCTCATTTGCTAAAGAACATTGTACAAAACTCAAATGAACTAAAATGGGTAAATTAAAAGGAAGGAATTTAATGAAGTATAAGCAAAACAAGTTGATATTTGAAATGAAGATTTAATAAAGTGGATGATATGTGGTGAGCTTAAATAACAAAAAAAAGAATAGTTTTGATCAAAAGTTTTAATTTAATAAAATTTAAAATAAATCATTCATAAGGATTAATTGCATTATTTTAGGCATCCTTTATTTTCAAAAAAATAAAAAAGTGCATTTTGATAAAATTTGAAAAGAACATCACAAACAAACTTTAGAGTGATAGCGAGGTGATAGCATGTTTCAAGTTTGCATTAGTATGATGACAAATCCCACAAGATTCTTGGAATTGTTTCTTGTAAGTATGTTCCTCTCCCTTACTTGGTATACCTAATGTGTGCATTTGCCTCATGCTCCATCTTTTATGTTGAGTATGGCAAAGTTCTTAATCATGACTAATCATCATAGTGCTAATCACTATTTTAAAGTGTAAACAAAAGGTCATGTTTGACGATGACGTCTCTAAAAAGGTTGCTTCCTTCAAACTCACTCTAATAGGTAACATTTCCAATTGGATGACCTAACATGGAATTTCACAAAATACAAATACAATACAATTAACATTTTTGAATCTATTGCAAAGAGCTAAGCATGTGCTCCTAAGATTTTCATAATTGGGAAATATTTGATGTTCGATGTACAATATTTGGATAATTGTAGTATTTCAAATGAGAGTCCTAAAATGGTTCCAAATTTTTTGCTCAATACAAAACCTTTGTAAGATATAGTGTGGATCTCATTTGAGTACCTTGCAATCAACTTGGTTAATAAGTAGGCCCTACTCTCAATCATGTTAATAGTTAGCAAATCAATAAAGGTAAATACTATGACAATAAACTTAATAAGCCTCAAGAGGCTCTAGTCTTCATTTTGGTCAAACCTATTAAAATCCTTCCTTTACATATTAAAATCTATAGAAAGATTGGGTGCAATAATGGATTATTGAAAAAGTGTAAGTAATGAAAACTTTCCCAAATATTTTTGATGCAACTATAAGCAAGGATTCTCAATGGTCAAATGCAAGCAAGCAAAAAGTTCCAAACCCATATATGTATGAAATGAAGAAGAAGAGACAATTCCAATTTGTGAAGTTATAAGCAACGTAAAACTTTAGACATTGGAAGCCATCAAAGTGGAAAACAATATCAACACCCCACTACATCACACAACATCAACAAAACAAAAAAAACATGATTGTACTATGAATAATCTATCTAGTAAATGCATGATCAATTTCAATTAGCAATTGTAAAGTAAGAGTAAAAAATATCATTATAATTTAAAACATAAGAAGGACATGTAGCTTAAACATGAAGTACACATCTAATCACTCAAACACTCTAATAAAGATTTTTGAAAAAAGCAAAGGCACTTAAGCACTTTAGGATAGACTAGAATAGTTTCATAGTGGTTAATTGTAACAAGTTAATAACAAAAGTCATTAAATGCAAGATTCAAAAAATTATTTACCTAAAAATGACTACAAGAAGCTTTAAAGAATCTCAAAATATAAGCACTATAAAACATAATTAATAATGTCCCACCTTTCAACACAAAGGATGTAATTAGTTCTAAAGTAGCTTGATGCTTAATAACATATTAGATTGCACAAAATTAGCTTAATTGTGATGATTGAATGCTTTGCAAGTAACAGACAAATGAACATTCTTTGTAGTAGATTAAATTTTTACTATTGTGAAGCAACTTTTGAAAAAAGTATAGGTGTTTTAGTTACAGTACTTATAATATTAAAAATTAAAAAATTAGGAATCTTTTATTAATTAAATAAATCTTTGAAGGGATTTAACATTGATGATAGAGGCCAATTGTCTTCCTTGAATTGAAGGGACACTCAAATGTCATTGCTAAGGTTCAAAAAAAAAGGTTACTCTTGTGGGTAGAGCCTTATTGAATCATGATTTGCTCAAAGCCTTCTTAACATAGTAGCTCAACATAGGAACAAGTTCTTACTATACCAATCTCTATTACTAATCATTTATCCATTAGTAATTAAATCTAAATAACTTAGATTCCAAAGCACTTGGACTAAAAGCATGGTATTCTCTCAAGTTGTTGCTTAGTATTATAGTCTTCCAATTGCTAGGTTAGTAAGGATAGCCCTAGCCTACAAGTTAAAGAGAGCTAAAACCATCCTTAAAGAATAGTGTAAAAGTTAATTTCTTCATATATTTATGAAGATTGAAGTAGAAGAATAACATGTTATGGGAAGGTAAAAAAATTCAAATAGTTACAGATGAGTTATCATTGTTAGAACTAACAAATGTAAGGATGAACTTAACATGGTTATTGAAGTAGTGGAGATGCATGGGGAAGACATATGGGAATACTAAGGGATATATTTGGGGAATTCTAAAAGATATTTTAGAATTCTAAATGCCACCAAAAATTACAAAATGAATACCTAAAATTCCTCAAAAACAAAATAAAAAAATGACTTACAACACTACAAAATTAATTACCATAATTTTTTCAAACTGGCTCATGCATTTGAGGCAGTAGTGATGGCGAAAGGTGAGGTAATGGAAAATGCATGATTCCATCCAAATCAATCAGTGCATCACTTTGGGTTCCAATTTCAATGTGTAGTATCGATAGAGAGGCGTTAACTCTTCAAGCCCACTTAGTGGTCAATACAAATTAAAGAGAGTTAGCACAAGTTGATGAGTCAGCATTGATGGTGGTGGTAACAATGGCTATCAAAGGTCGATGAAAGTAAAAAAACACCAAGACCAAATTTAAGCCTTTTTTAAATAAAGTTTTAAACAAATTTTGTACTGAAAAACTTGTGAGAAGGTTTAAGGGAAGGCCTATACTAAATAAAAAGATAAAAATCTCTAAAAAGTTTTTAATTGTTCTTTACATAACCTAAACTTATCTATACATACAAATAAATTGATGCACTAATACAAAAAAATAGAAATATATAATAAATAAGGGTCCACTACAATTGATCTCTATAATGACAATGATAAGGAAGACTAATAAGAAGTATAGTGGCCAATCTTGATAAGGCTCTCTGTTCAAACAAAAATAAAACATCTTCAAGTTAAACTTCTACGAGATATATTGGAAGTTACTACATGAGATGTATAAGTGCTAAAAGATAGGTACTATGTACCTTAAGAATGGTGATAAAAACATAAATATCTTCCACATAATATTTAATAATAAGCAAATGAAAGGTAAAATATAAAGACTTAAAGGTCGAAGTGGGAGTTGGGTCAAAGAGAAAGATTTAATTACCAAAAATGCTATGGATTGCTTAAAATCTCTCAATTTCTTGCTAATAAAATTGATAGGTGGTTTGCTTTATGATCCTTAGACCAACTAAAAAGTAATATGTTGCTAATTGAGCTATTTAATGAGGAGAAAACACAACAAATTATTTTTTTGATGGATTCTTCATTTGCTAACAAATTGGTTTGGTTTCATGTTTTGTTTTACATACATTGTTTGTCCATATTTTATGATGAAAGTTATGATGCTATTAATGACTTTTTATCAGTAGCCCATCACCTAAATAATGCAGTACTACTAATTTAATTTTTCTTCAAAAGATTAATTGCAATACATCTTTCAAAGACTTTATCACAATTGGATATATAGTTTCTAAAAAATACATCGAGTTGTTAATAGTTAGCTTATAGTGTTTCCTACCCACCATCATCTCCGTGGATCAATTAGCCTTACTACGGAAGGGGAAATCACCAAAACTATCTTACCTACATAAGAAATCACACTTTCATAAGAGCAAACTAATGATTTAGATGAGAAGATTGAAGCTAATAGCTCTATTATCAAGCTAGACTTTGCAAATGTGTTCAATAATATATCGTGAGGAAAACAAGTATTGCATTAGTTTAACTTCAGTAGTTAATTTATTAATCTACTCATGAGAATCTATCACATAATCCGGTTGATAGTCATTACTAACAAAAAAGCAAATGGTTCCATTTAACTCTCCCATTAGCTAAAGCAAGGTAACCATCTATCCCAATTTCTTCTCCACATTGTAGCTAAAGCACTAAGAAGTGGTTTGAACAATCTAAATATACAAGGTAAAGTGATAGACAAGGCCACTCAAAGTGGTTGTCAGCAAAAGTCTCATATGTGCTTTGTAGAATACCTTATTGTCCTGTTAAGTGGTGATAAATGCTCAATAAAAAATATGAAGTTAACCCTCTCTAATATCTAACACACATAGAGCTTTTAGATTCATGTACAATGTATCTTCTTTATTAGATGTGTAAACATGAAAAACAAATAGGAGAACATTAAAAAGAAACTCCTCTTTTAGAAAAGGTACTACCTTCCAAACCCTCAACTCAAAAGCACATTATTCAAGGGTAAGAAGTAAGAGGTCCATTTCAAACACTAGATTAGCAAAACATGCAAAAGGAAACTACTCTAAATGGAAGGTAATACTTATTAGTGATGTCTTCTGACTAACACACTTTATAATCTATTACATCTTATTTTCTCAAAAATGTTATTTATTTTTTTGAAAATGTGGTAACTGGATTCCATTGGGGTGATAATGGTTTGGAGAGCAGGCACCATTTGGCTAACTAGAAGAAGATTAGCTTCTCCAATGAAATGTATGGATTACTCATTAAGAAATTGAAGGACTTTAATGATGCAAATAATGTAAAGCTTTTTGAGAAGTTCTATACCTCAAATATTATTGATGTTTGATACATGAGATGTAATTTCCTTTATAGAAAATGTTATGGATCATGATCATTGACATGGAATCAAATAAAGTGCAGCATTCTCACTATTTTGTATTTTGCAATACTTGGAATAAAATAGCTAAGGATGGCATCAATTAGTGGACCCTCACTAAGGATGGTAAATTCACTATCAATTCAGAATAAGATAAGCTTATAGGTGATTGATCGCCTTACTCATAAGTCACAAAAAATAATTTAGAATAATTGTCAACCATCTGAAATTTCTCTACTTATGTGGGGACTCCTAAATAGCAAATTACCTTTTGATGATAACTTGAGATTGTTGAATTTGAATTTATAGACAAATGCACATTTTTTGTATGTAGGACTCTCAAATGAATCTTATAGAACCCATTTACAATTAATATTGACAATAAACTAACCCAACATCATGATTCACGACAATGGTGGGATTTTGGTAGCCCAAACTCAATTGCTATTGAGGGATTTAGTGTTCTACCATCTCTCATATGCTAAAATATATAGAAGATATAAATTCAGAACAATTCAATGTGTAAAGTTTCCTTACTCCTTAATAGAGTTCAACATAATACTTATGCAATTTTCAAATGTTGATCAATTATGTAAAGAAGTTTAATAGATCCTCAAATAATAAAACATGCAATGGTTCCTTTATTTTTTGGGATCAATTGGGAAATAAAAAAGTGGTTTAATGGACTCCTCTAGATATGGATTTAATCAAATTTAATTCTAATGGATTGACTAGAAGGAGCGAATGCCTTATTGGTTGTGTTTGTGTGATTGGTGTCTACTTGGTAGAGCTACTAAAGCACTCTCAATTTACATAGTATCTAATAAACTATATAAGTTGAATCCTTTGAAATACTATTTTGTTTAAACTTATGTAACAATTTGAGGTTACATAAACATCATTATAGAATCAAACAATTAATCAATCCCTATAATGTTGCATAAAAGCATTGGAATCACTTGTTGTATCTTAATTCTAATAAATAGAATGAATCAATTTCATTGCAAAGTAGTTTAATTCTAAGACGTATTTAACGATGGAAATGTGATAGCAAACTAATAATCTTATATAGCTAATAATTATATTCATTTAAAGTTTTAAGTTCAAAACAACTTCCAAAAGTTTGCAAAGCTTTAATTAAGCTTGATGAGGAGAGATACTGATATGGTGATCATAAGGAAAGTCATTCAACTTATTACTCCATAATCAAATACATGAAATGCATGCGCACAATCATTAAGGTTGACTTGGATTTATTCTTATACAATTTACTAAACATTTTTGGTAAAAAAGAATGAACTAAAATCTTAGAAAATCACGAGATTTTATCATATAACTATTATTCTAGGGTAAGAAATCAATTTTGATACACTACTTTGGGTTCATATAACACATGTCAAGTTAATTGTATTCTCGAGAGAAATGAGTGAACATATTTGCTGTGGCTTCTTTCATAGCAGGGAAACCAATGTTGATAGAATCTCTTAATTTTAACAAATGCAAACTATTCTTCTTATATCTAAGATCATGATTTTTTTTGTTTAAAAAATAATACAAATTTAACCCATTCCAATATATTCCAATCAAACTTGAACTTGATTCAAGAAAAAATGCAAAAGAAAGGTTCATACATTATGACTACTATTACTAAAGTAATTTGAGTACATATTGTACTAATATTACAATAAAGTGTTTTTTGTAGTATTAATATAATATAAAATTTGTGAATTAGCCAAGTTACCTAACAAATTTATTGTTCTTTTTAGAAATAAGTTTTGCAAAGAATTATAAAAAATCCATCTCTTTCTCAACAATTTCTTTGTCATTTTATCTAGTAGAAAATGTAATTATTCATTAATTATAGCAACAGAACATGTTTCTATATCCTCATCATTTTGCACTCCTTGATTCATTGGCTAGCATGTCCTCCTAATCAACCATATGTAAAGACTAATTCAATGGCAATAGTTATGTACGACGAACTAAACTAGACAATACATTTGACTCACCATTTATTTCGAATCATTAGAGACTTAGTTTGGATTCTTTGCACCTTTATCATGGCTTTTAATCATACAAATATGGTCATTAATGACTTAACAAATAGATGACACTTATCGACTATTTCCACATGTATGGTTACATATTTCATCACTGTATTCAGTTATATCGTACTTCATAGCAATAAAATCACTAGCTATGTAGCTACCTAACAAAAAATTTAGATTGGTCCAAAAAAATTTTATAAAGCTTCAATACTTGATTTGGATTACTCCAATGTTGAACAACTTCTTATCGTGTACAATGTGATTCTTTAATTGGTTTTGCATAACATTTCACATCAAGACTACCATCTTCAATGAACATTTCTTAATGTTGATCAATCAAATCTATCTTTTATGTTTCCTCTTTGTGTCAAGGTCATTCTAATACTACCACTCACTAAAAAGGTTTAGACAAATATGTTGACTCTAATTTTTTTTGTACAACCTACAATCATGAAATATGTAAACGTAGTACACTATATCTTTAATGAAGATTGTAATCTCCTAAATATGTGGCATGGCTTGAACAATTTGGATTTCTCTGAAATCCCTTTGATTTGTGTTAGATTATTTATTTGCAATAACACTAATACATTAATCAAACTTATCCATTGAGGCACATTCTCTCAATTTTCATGGTTGAGTTTCTTAATTAGATTTGTTTATCATTCATCAATCTTTTCATAAAACATTTAGCAATATGATTCTAATCATAAATATTTCAGGTCCTTAGATCAAGGTTAGTCATTGCACTCTTATGTGTTCTTATACAATTTCAATGCATAACTTATGTGAAATCATCATAGCCACCATAGATACCTCTATGTAGTAGACTCATTCTAGCCAATAAACTGAGTTGGTAATATTGATACTTCAATGAGACACTCCAAATCACTGAAAGGTAATTAGTTAGCAAATGACATTAACGTGCATCAACACATCAAAAGCTTATGCATGGTCACCCACACACACAGAGATGAATAGTATCCTTTAGAAGACTTAATAATAATAATGCATTTAAGTAATAAACTATAACTATTATAACCTCCAACATGTAATATTTTTTTCATAAAAGAAAAGGTTGAGAAATGGTGTACATAGCCTTGAAGTGGTGGAAATGATGATTAAATGATTTTAAGAGATGTTAGATACTTATAATAAATATAAATAAAAGTATATAATTTATGATTAATATAATCATCCACTAATCAAACTATATATCACTATTTAATTTTTCAAAATTTGGAAAACCTCAAATTTTATCTTTACCACCAAAAAAGCCATGTAATTATTAAGGAAGATATGTGGATCGTTTATATCATCAACATTGCTTAAAAAATTATATAAGCTTTTGATATCTACATTCATATCATGCCAAACATCATGTACCATAAAATTACACATTATTTTATCTTTCAAGACAAAATTGTAGAATATTTTTACATTAGAATTATGCAATAAGTTAGACTTTACCCCTTTAAAAAGTCATTGAGTAGTTATGTTCTGGCATTCAAAAAACGTTGGTAAGGTTGTGACATTGTACAATTCCATGCATCACACAAATATTCCACATGGAGATGTGCTACTCCACTAATATTTAAGGCCATTCCAAGTTTGGAACCTCTACTTTTAGTTAGTCTCTGATACTTTTCTTATTGTGGAGCCAATTACAATTAAGCCTTGTTTATTTCACTTTTTATTTTTTTTATATGAATTTTTAAGGTCATTGCATTTACAAATTATTTTAAGTCATTTGGAGATTGATTAGTAGCTTTTAAGATACTTAAAGCTTTAAATTCTATCAATGATATTGTTACAGTGGTATTGTAATTTGTTAACAAAAAAATTGTTTCAAAATGACTTTAAAATGGCTTAAAATTGAGTGTTGGGTTGCTTTTTGCTACTACTCATTGTCATTTTTCACCTTTACCACTACTAATGTTGATTGGTGTCACCTACTTCACCCACCTTGACTCTTCGAACTAATTGATTAGCTCAACACAAACATTCCACCATTGATATACAATCATGAAATTTGCTAACCTATCAACACATGTCGACCTGTTAGCTCGTGCTAACTTGCAGATTAGACTTGAGGTGCAACAATTTCAATTCACCTATGTTGCACTAGTCACTTAATTCACCTCCTTACCTCTCACTACATGGACACTCAAAATGCACTTGCCAATTTTAGAGTTTATTATGCCAAATTAATTTTGCTTCATTTCAAGGAAAACTTTTTGCTTAATTCAAGCTATGTTTTTTACAATTTGTGAGGTCTTTATGAATTCTTAAAATATACTTAAGAATTCTAATATGTGTTCTACAGTATCCCAATATCCTTTTGTTTCTTAGGCTAACAAATTATCATTGTAGCATTGAGATCAGTATAAATAATGATGCATACAACATTGTAAGTAATGTAATTTGAATGAAATAACAAAGTGCTACGGCTAACCTAGCTAAATAGAAGTGTATTGTGTATATTCGATATAACAGTTGAACTTTAGAGGTAACGAAGGTAGGAGAGAGAGGCTAAAAGAAAAGAGATCCTAACATATTGTTCAATGTTCACAAGAGCATCAAATCTCTAAGAAAGCTCTTAATCATTTAATCTAAACCTTTTGGAAATTAATCATCTCATCTAAATTTCTAATTTGTCTTAATGAACAAGTGATTTTCTTATATAGCATTCTAAAAACTCCACTTGTTCACCTTGATAATTCACCACTAACTTGAGAATTTAGGATGTTGGTTATTAAAACAACTTTGTCTTTATGTTAACCTACCTTATTTTAATGATTACTATATGTTTTAAGTTTTTAAGAATGATTTGACTTGTATAACGATACTAGGAATTGTTATTGTAAACCAATAACACCTTTGGATTGGGCCTTTTAAGGATATGTTGCATGAACCTAAGAACTTTTCAATTATAGATTATGTAAAAGTAGGTTTTGTATAATTTATAATTTATCATTAAACTAACATCTTTTAATTTTATGCATTTCTCATAGCTAAAATTAATTAAACGTTATGTATAAAACATAAAAAAATGATAAAAAATTCTTATTTTCAAGTCTGAAGCTACAACATGTATTTATTTACATGTTCTTTTGCTATTATGTTTCATGATTTACTTGTTTTTCCTTATCTTTATATCTCAAATTACAAATGTTTTTTCAAATGCAATTGTTTACGACTAGTAGGTCTATGTAAAAATATAAAAATGTCTAATTCTCAACTAGTCAGCCATTTGTAGACCTAATAATATAACATGTAATTATAGAACTAATTCATTCTATACAAGACGTGAGAGCAACCTTAGTAACATGCATTGACCAAATGGAACAATGAATTAAAAATAGATATGGTGGAACTCATAGATTAAGTTGGTCTATAATAAGTGACTTTGAAGTGAAGGAAATATCTTTTGAAAATGAACCTAACCAAATGGAATGCCAACTAGGTATCAAGCTACTCTACATCCTAATGACAGTTAACATAGTAGGGATAGTCATCACTTGGTAAACATGGTTAAAATAAGATTTGCATACTTTGATAGTAGTTTAGGCCCTTAAGCATATCAAATTATAAAAATGAGAATGCAATATTATTTTGAATGATACGAAAATCCTAATTTGCAAATTTTTTGGCTCATATCACATACTAGATTATTTATTCACATATTCAAAAAGTAATTTTTTGATAAGCAAGCATTACGATCATGGAAACAAATAAAAATTCACTTGCAAGCTAAATATATACTCAGTTCTTTTTTTTGTGAACTTTTGGATACATAACAACACTTATCTTAAGGTTCAAAGACTTCTAATGAATACATTGCTAAATTTTAGTACTATATGTTATAATGTAGTGTCTTTGAGCTACATCAAGTAACATTATCTTTATTTTTCAGTTAAGCTTAGTGAGTTTATTCAATTGAGGTTTACTTGAGAAATATTATAGTTTAGAAAAGGCATATAAATTAGCGTGTCAATTAGAATTCAATAACTTTTGGGAGTTAGATTCCTTTGACCATTTTCTACTCTAAAATGCATATCACTACTTCCACTATTCTATTACTTGTACTATATAAACAAACTTTGTCTCTTCACCAATACCCTTAACTCATTTAATTCAATACTTGGACAAACCATTTACTACTTCTAGAGTTGAGTGTTATTATTGTCACAAGAAAGGGCATGCCATAACCTAATATCCTAAGAGACCCCTACACATAAACATAAAACAAGGAATGGAAAATGCATTAAAGTTAAGAAAAAGGAGGTAATATAGCTAGATGAGGATATTAAAGTAGAATTATAAGCACTAGATTAAAGAATTTAATATAATGCATCACCTAAAATTATTACGAGATGTAGTTTGATTACAATAGGAATAAGTTGAAATTCCTAGCAGACTAAAATCCTTTGTACATTCATTAGAATTAAATATTAACCTCATAAGATCGTTATTGATAGCAATAGTTGCTTCATTGTCATATCAGACAATGCAACCAAAAAGATTGGTTAGATGTGCATTCATTAACGTGGTTGAAATAAGATAGAGGATTGATTAGGGCTAAACTCTTATTAAATATACAAATGAGATTCAATTTAGACCAGTAATTATGAAATTACTTATAAGCATATTATTGGCCCAGATGATGAAATCCAAAGCACACTTACATTATGCACCCATGAAAGGTATTGTAAGGAGAAGGCTTCTACTTTTCTTTTTAGTAATGTGAGACTAACAATAGTCCAACTACTGAACACAAAAAGCATGTGTTATTTCTTACATTTCAAATTTTTTTAGATCATAAAAGTTTCATCCACCATACTAGATCCTTGCTCAAAATCAAACGACCAAGATCACTCTAACTTCGTTGGACTACTTTGATTCTTTCTACCTTTTGAAATAATCTTCTCATGAATTAGATGGCCTAACACTTTCCAATGTCTTATAGCTAAGATGTTTTTGGCCTTTGTAAATGATGATTTCAATGATCCAGATCTCATATTATTTGATAGTCTTGATCTAATCCTTCTTTATCCAACCATCTAAAACAAAACATTGTTTATAATATTTGAACTCAAATTCTAGAACATCTATTATAAGATACAATGATGTTTGTCGATTAGACCAAATGGCTAATTCCATCGTCTTTATTTGAGCCATTGTGTTAACCAATTCAAAGAATTATTTCAAGTTGTTTGGATGAGCTTTTTAAGCTATTTGGGAGCATTATTTTAAAAAACTTTTCTTTAATTTTTTAATAACTTTGATGACAATTTCTTTATAAACCAAACAATTATTCATGAAATCATTAATAAACATCAACCAAAGAACAGCATGACAATTTACTATTGTAAAATCTCTTCACAGTAACTGCAAGTTAGTTCTTCACAAAACATCAAATTCTTTCAGCTAATCTTATCACTTCTAAGCTTTAAATGTTTTACTTGTCATGGTAATTTTAAGCTCACCATTGCTTCTTCTATTAATCAACAAGCATCAAATGTAGTACAAATTTATCACAATTTTTCTTGTTATATTTTTCCATTTTCTTTAAGGTTTAGTGGTGTAGCATTTATAAAAGCTTCAATTTTGTTTGATGCCACAAAAAAAATTGGTGTTAAGCTTGAAAAACATTGTGTTATAATTGAACTTTTAAAAGCTAGTAAGAGGCAAGAGTGTCATAAGAAAAAAATCTCAAGTTGTAAATATTTTGGTAGTTGCGATTTTTTCAATCCAACTTGTTGGTAGACGTAGAATATAATTTGAACCAAATAATCTAAAAATTTATTGTATTATTTTAATATTTATGTTTATTTTTTTAATCATAAAAATTAAAAATTAACATATATAAAATAAAGATTTTTCATAAACCTAAAATTATTTTAATGAAAAATTTTTCAAAGAGAAAAAGAATCTAAAGAAACTAAAACTTTTTTAAAACTCATGTCACCCACTCATGTGATTTTTCTACACATCTTTTTATTTTAATTAGTATCAAAGATGGTACCCAATAAAAAAAGGTGAGTCAAATCACTTGGGTGAACCATCATGTAGTTTTAATTAACTATTATGTTTACTTAATAATTATTTTTTATTATAAAATAAGTTTAATTTCTACCTTACTATTTTTGTGTTTTTTCTAAAATATGTGTTTATTAATTTTATTTTTCAATTAAGTTCTTAATATGTCATCACTCATGATTAACATTGGTGCAAAACTAGATGAAGGTGCTCTTCAATCATTTTATCATTATTTAAAGATAAATTTTATTAAAATTTTAAAGATAGATTTAAAGTTTTTATCCAATGAATTGACTTAACACATTAGAAGGTCCTCACCAAATTATATGATTTACTTAGAGATTAATGTACAAAAGAAATTAGGATATTTAGTGTACATAGTAGTGATCAAAAGAGAATGACATTGTGTAAATCCCTAACACTTAACCACATTCATCGTTTCATATCTCCAAGTGAATTTAATCAAGTAATGAATTTTTATATCACACATAAAGTTTGGAAAAAGTTAGAAGTAACTTGTGAATGTACTTTTAAGTTAAAAAAATAAAGATAAATCATCCGACACATGATTTTATGCTCCTTAGAATAAATTTGAGATAAACTATAAATAAGTTTTTATTGTGATTTACTAATATTACTAACAAATTAGAAAATCATTGAAAAGCTCTTCCTAATATAGATATTGTAAGAAACGTATCAAAGATTCTATCCAATGAGTATGATCCTCTTGTCACAAGAAAAAAGGTAGCCAATGACATAACAAACTCATATTATATGAGTTACTTAGAGAATTATTAACAATAGAGACTGAGATGAAAAGAAGAGTTCAAAAGGAGGCCTCAATAAGGAAGTAAAACAAGGAGCAAGGTGTATGGAACCATTATCTTTTAAAGCTAACAAAGATAATATAAGTACAATATCCATCTTTTCTATGGGCTTGGAGGGAAAGCTAAATTTTCATGTTAATGGTAAAGATAAAAATTTGACAAAAATTTTTATACATAAAAGAGAGAAGGGAGGAGATGAAGACACCAAGCTGCTATGATTGTGGTCAAATCAGCTATATTGTACCAAAACTATCCACAACTCAAATACACCAAAAAAAAAAAAGAAAAATGAAGATAAAGAAAAAGAAGAAATATTTTTGAGCAAGTTGGTTGCTTGAGAAGAATTGGACTCCACCATTTCAAGTAGTGAGGAGGAAGGAATGACATGCCTCAAAGCAAATGACTGTAAATCAAGTACATCGAGTGAAGAATAAAAGATTAAGATAAGCTCTTGGCCTTGTGAAGTTTTTGAAAATAATTACATAAAGGTTATTAATATTTTATCTTCTTTAATATTTATATTTAAAAAAATCAACTTTTTTTAAAAAAATAATTTTTTTAATTTTTTAATGAAAGGAGATTACATAGAAATTATCTGATGAAAATGATTCCTTGAGGATTGAGAATACTTCTTTGAAAAAAGAGGTCAGTTGTTTGAAAAGAAAACTTTATTCTATTCAATATGTAAAATTTTCTAATGTTTCACATAATGTTTACTTTTCTAAACATAAATATATGATTTTTCAATATGCCTTATATTTTAGATATTACATACTTTAGTAGTTGTAAAAAAGGTCATGCTTTTAAGGATTGTCAAACTAGGAAGAATTATTTTAGTTCAAAATATTTCAAATGACTATGCCAAGCTTTTTTGGGTTCATAAGGTTGTGGAATATAGAATTTAAAATAAGTTATCTTCATAATCATTCTGTCGACATATATTATTTTGAGACATGCATAAATTTGAAGCAATACACTTTGTAATTATGCTTAAAAATATGGATAATAAATGTTACATTTTATGAATATTTAATAAATTTTTAATAATTTATGTAACAATATATAAAGAAAAAAAATCAAAATCCAGCTCTTAAGAGTTGGATAATAGATTCACAAGACATATGATTAGAGACATACCAAAATTTATCTTAATAAGTCATTGTCTAAATAGATAAGTAACCCTTGAAGACAAGTCTAAGAACAAGGTAATTAGAATTGGTCACATAGGATATTCTACATTAAAGAAAATAAGAAATTTAGATGTAGTTAAACTTCTTCTTATGCCAAACAAAACCAGTGGAAAAAAATGTATGAATCATGCAAAAAAGGAAGGAAAGTTAAATATTTATTTTAAACCTAAAAATGACTTAAGTACTACTAGTAGACCTTTATAGATTATTTATTTAGTCTTTTTTAGACCTGCATAGTCCTAGGGCTAAGGAGGAAAAATTTAGAATTGTGATTATTAATGATTCTTCTAGATATAATTAGGTTGTCTTTCTTAAGCATAAGAGTGAGACATATGAAATCTTTGTTAATTGATAAAAGGGATAAAAGAGAAAAACTATCTCAAATTTAGGTTTAGTCAATCTGATAATAGTAATAGGTTTAAAAATAAAGGCAACAAATTACATGCCCTTATTCACATCAATAAAATGACATTGTAAAGAGAAAAAATTAGACCCTAGTAGACATGGATAGAACTATGTTAATCAAATACAACCTATCATAATATGTTTGGGCCAAGGAAATTAACAAAACTTGTTGTACACTAAATTGAATTAATTTAAGACAAATATTTAGAAAATCTGCTTAAGAGTGATTTAAAAATATGAAATTGAATATTAGCAACATTCAAGTTTTTAGATATTAATGCAACATTCTTAACGATGATAGAATCAACTTGAACAAGTTTGATTGAAAGGTATGACTACAAATTTTGAAAAGATATTCTTTTTTTAAAAAAATTATAAAGCTTACAAGATTGATACTTGAAATCCAAACTTCACATTAAATAAAATCAATTGTTGAAGTTAATAAAGGAGTTAGGTCTAGAGCCTTTATGAGAGAAATTAATGATATTGTATTTGTATCCTTCATAAACCCAATATCTATAGAAGAAGCCCACAAGTTTACTATTTGGTATAAGTAGTAAAAGAAGAGTCATTAATTTGAGAGACACCAAGTGTGGGAACTGGTTCTTAGGCTTAGTGATAAACATTTGATTGGAACCAAATGGATATTTAAAAATAAATTATTTAAAAATAAAGGATCATTTGAAACAAAGGTAGACCTATTGCTAAGGGTTATAGCCAAGTTGAAGGTATATATTTTGAGGAGCCATTTATATTATTAATAAGATTACAGGCCATTAGACTTCTCTTAGCAAATTTAAATCATAAGAATTTTAGAAAATTTCAAATGGATGCTTAATATCGATTTTAAAATAAGATAATAGAAGAAGATATGTGTGTTGGACAACTCGCAAGTTTTGAGACTCATACATATGATGATTATGTATATAAGTTTAAGAAGACATTTTTTGGCCCTTAGTAAGCTCCTACTTCATGATATCATAGATTGAATAATTATCTAGTTGATACTGAAAAATTGATAACACATTATTTTTAAATTCTTTAAATAAACATTTCTTGTTTGTACAAGTTTATGATGATGATAAATATTTTGGAAGCATAAATGAAAATTTCTTTAAGGAACTTAATGATTTAATAACATGGGAGTTTGTCATAACTATAATCGGTGAAATGAATTTCTTCTTTGGATTACAAATTATGTAACTAAAACATGGGATTTGATGTGCTAAATATTTAAATTTTTTTTCAAGAAATTTATATATGAAAATTTGAAACATAAGAAGATTCTATTGAGTGATTAGTGTATTTAGATCTAAATAAAATTAAGAAGCACATTATTAAAAAATCTTTAAGAAGAATTTGTAAGATCTTTACTATATTTTATGATTAGTAGACTAAACATCTTATTTAGTGTTACCTTATGTGCAAGGTTGCAATAAAATCCTAAGGAAAGCAATCTAAAGGTGATCAAAGTAATTCTCAAATATGTACAAAGTGTTATGTACATTGGTTTAAGGCGTCCTAAAAATGTTCATTCATGATATCTTATAAGTTTTTTAGATTTTGACTTTTTAAGCTCCAAGGTAGATAAGAAAGAACCTTAGGTACATGTTAATTACTAGGAAATATTTTAATTTCCTAGTCAAGAAAGAAGAAAAAATTGCATAGCTATATTGAACACAGAAGTCGAGTATGTAGTGACCAAAAGTTGTGTTTTACAAGTGTTATGTTTGAGACAATGATTTCAAGAAGATGCTTTAGATCTCTTGAATAATCTTGTTAGAATTGATAACACTAATTCCTTGGATTTAGCAAAGAACTAAGGTCATCATGTTATGAGCAAACACATAGTATAAGATACCATTTTATTAGTGATCAAGTAGCTAAAAAATTAGTAAATTTCACATAAGTTCCTACAAAAAAAGAATCAGTGGACATATTTGCAAAATTCCATCCATTCGATCAATTTCAAAACATAAGACAATATTTAGGGGTAATAAAAATTTTATAAATTATGCCTCTCTATTCATAATATTAAAATGGTAGAATTATCTTGATTTAAATAAGTGAGAAAGAACATGTAGCAAGAGAGAGCTTGAATTAAGTTGGAGAAAAAACTTTTCATTTTTATTAGCACTTATCATAATAATATATGTTTTTTGCTTAATATTTTTTTTGCATGAGTTAGATTTAGTTTTAGCGATCAAGTCAAACACTTTTTAATGTGGTGAATTAAAGTTCAAGAAAAAAACCTTGAAGTTTTTAGTAAGCTTCATGGATTAATGATATATGCATCAACTTTTGAAAGCTTTATATTTTTTTTATAAAATAGAATGTTAGCTCATTGATTATAAGTTACATCCCTATCTATCTAACTTTCTCATCTTATTTTAAGCATTTGACTTCTTCATTATTTCCTTGATTTAAGAAACTTATAGAATTTCATTTTTCATTCAATCCTTTTCTCTAATTAAA
The DNA here is from genome assembly GCA_023846275.1 of Vanilla planifolia. Classification (NCBI taxonomy): domain Eukaryota; kingdom Viridiplantae; phylum Streptophyta; class Magnoliopsida; order Asparagales; family Orchidaceae; genus Vanilla; species Vanilla planifolia. The sequence continues at coordinate 2,197,679 of JAIUJO010000054.1, forward strand.
TCTAAGTAATACATTTTGTCAAACTTTATGTCAATTACTAAACTTTCAACAAATCACTTTGGCCAACCAAGTCCAACTTTGCCAAGTACGTCAAGTTAGAAGACCAATTGAAAATAAGCCAACAAATTAGTTATGGTGCATCTTAAACTAGTATGGGCCAAGAAATTATTTATACACCAGTGAATGGTAATATGAAGAGCAAACTGTTTTTCTTTTCAACAAAATTTGACTAACCTTCATTTAGCAATTCAGTGCCAAAAATGTGGTCTATTTCTCACCATTCGATCTTTGATTTCACAATAAATGTTTGATTCACTATGAGTACTTGATCCAAGCTTGAAATTATATTGCCAAGATCATGTTCCACTTTATCGAAACTTTTTTATTATTTTCTCTCTTCAAAATAATTTATCCTTGAATTGGATAACTCATCTTTCTCTATGTTTGAATTATGTGAATGAGATATTTCTCATCTTTTCTAATGTTAAAACAGCAATCCAGATCTCAACCTATTGGATCAATTTGCCAAAATCTAATCCTATTTGATTTAACCATCTAGAACTCATTCACATATTGAGGCTTTGCAAAGAAAGTTTAGAACCTCTTAAATTGGAGCTGAAGGCACCAATCAATCCTATGTAACGGCAATTTCCTAATCCATTAATTGAGCTATTACATTAGTCATCTTTGAAAAAATGTTTTAAGCTATTCGAAAGAATTATTTGAAATAACTTTTTCTTGACTTTCTAATTTCTATGATCGAATTTTTTCTATATAAATCTATCCCTTATTCATGAAATGACAGATGAATATGAGCCAATCTTTGAGATCTTAGCAAAACATTGCAACTATTCTTCTAGAAAATTCTTTAGAAATACATAAGATTTTTAACATAAAAAAATTCAAAACTAGGAGTCAAAAACACAATACATAACCATCAAAAACTAGTTCAAATCATCATCAAACTTTTGACCATCCTTTCATAGTGACATTATCTGTATTTTATAATATTTTTGGACCATTAAATCTATTTTTGGAATCATTTGGTCTCAACTTACAACAATAAGTCTCATCTTTCATAATGGAACTTCCACAATTATATGATTTGTGTCCCTCTTTCTAACCTTGATAATAATTTCTATTTCACTCCTACCTAAAGTATTTTTTTTGTTGATTCCATTGCTCTTAATATTCTCCTCTTTTAGTAAATTAAATTTTTTGTTACATAACCATTGGAATAAAAACGTTTTAAAGATTTGTATATCTTAACAATTCCATTGCAAATGACATCCAAAAATCTTTTGGTAAAATTTCATAAAAGAATACTCCAAAAACTATTTATTGAATTAATAAATTCATATATTTCTAGCTACCTACTTTTACTATTTTTCTTTAAAAATTCCCTTAGAATTAAATTCATGTTATTTTTATTATGTTTTGGCATTTTGTTTTATGACATATCCTCTTCCAATTCATGTAGAATTATTATTTAAGTTTCCTTTTAATTTTTTTCTTTGGTATTTAACTTCTCCTTCATATTATTAGTTCTTTCAAAGAATAGTCTTTATGGTCTTATATAAGAAATATCCAAATGGAAAATCATTTCATGATGTTCAATATAAATTTTGAAATTCACTTAGATTATTTCAATAGACATTAATTGAATGTTAAAGGATTTTGGCTATTTTGTAAACATTCCTCCATATAAGAATTTTATCATTCAAATTGAAACAAAGTTTGGATGACTTCAAGGCACTTCTTCCCTTACTTTCCAAGTAGCTGTTAGTATAAGTTGTCCATAGGATGCTCTTTTTCCTCATTTTGTTGATTTCTATTGTCAAGAATGCCGTTGTTATTTTCTTATGAAATAATTTGGGATGCACTGTTTTGTTGCCTTGATCATATTTACACATAAAAGTACCATTAGCAAATGTTTTTATTAGGATTGAATGAAAAAATACATGTTGTACCATGGCAATGATAATGACAACTATCTTGTAAGTAATAGAATAATTTGTTTCAATAATCTATGAAAGCACAAAATTTCTTATCTTAGTTATTGATTTTTTCCAAACATTGCAATGCATTTCACTAGTTTTACCTTTGTAAATACATGATCTTCTTCCTAAAAGGCCAATTTCTTAATTTTTTTTATCATAATTTTTGTGGAGTAAATCTATTTCTATTGAATTCATGTTTTCATTACTTAGTTCTACTTAAAAGTATATAAAACCATATAAATATATTGATTTGGGTATTGCTAGTTTGTTCATACCAAGATAACAATAATTAATACATTGTATTATAGAACATTAGGTTTGGTATCATCGCTTTGCTAGACTAATAATTGTTGTTGTAAGAAAATCAATTAAAAATTAAATATTTATTTTATTTTTCTTAAAAACATAGTTTTTATAGTCCTAACACATGCTTAATTGTTTTAAATATTATCTTGCATTGACTTTTATTTTGAGCCTAGAATGTTATGTTTGACATTAGTTGAGTATCACCTAGATCAAGAAGCCTTTTCCAAAAGTGTGATAAAAGTTTGGAACCCTTATGTAATATAACAGTGATTTCCGTACCACGTAAGACATATTATTAATCAACATATATTTGACTTATTGTTTTAACAAAAATGTTGCCGTAATAAGTAAAAATGAGTTTTTGGGATTGACAATCTCATTTTCAAACTTACAAATATTTGGGTTTTAATCTTCCACACGTCATCATGTTAGTTTAGGGCAACAACTTCTTGTTATCAATATGCCACAATGGTCAATAGTAAGATTCCTTCAATTTGTTATAAATATGAGCATATATGTCTTAATTATCCATCTCAAAATTTAATTAAGCTTCATCTATGTTTTACATCATTAATTGTCTAACTCCCTATGAATTGGTATCTACTTCTAATTTTTTCATGGTGATATAGGATCTCCAAACCACAATGGCTAAATAATTCATTCTATTCTATTTATCTTAATGTTTGAATAGATTTATCATCAAACTAATCATAAATAAGATGTTGTATGTACTTTGGAATAACAAGAAGAAAAAATATAAAAACTTTGGAATTTTTTTGTGGAAATGATACATCAATAAGTAAAATATGAATTTGAGATTAGAAACCCAGTTAATTGATGCTATCACTTTATGTTATTCTTCATATAAATGGACTTATAAACCATTTAACAAGGGAACCTTAGTTGTAAATGAATCTACCCAAGAAATTTTTGATGGAATTATGCATCAAAAAAATTGTAGATTTGGAACACAAGGAAGATTTTGGAAAAAACAAATTGGAAGACAAACAAAAAGGAAAATAAGGATATAATAACATCATTATCAACATATATTTGACTTATTATTTTTCCAAAATTGTGGTCATAATAGCAAAAGTTTGTATTTTTTGTAGATAATGTCATTCTTAGTTTGAATCAACCTCTCTACCTTCAGATCTTCTTCCTTTAATCTTACCCATATTATCATGCCAGTTTAGGACAACAACATTTGGCTATTAATATCTAACAACTACCAATATAATAATATTCCTTCTATGTGTTGTAAATAAAAATTTATCTCTTAATTATGCATCTAAATACTTAGTTATGCATCTTCAATGTTATGAACTGAACGATGCTACTCTCCTCTTAAAGCAATGATAGCTTCTATTACTTTTCTTTTAGCGGTACTAAGAACTCTAATCCATAATGTCATAATAATTCAAGACATTCTTATTTTATTAATTTCTAAATAGATTTATTGTTAAACAAATTACAAATAAAATACTATATTACATTGGAATAAAAATAGACCTAAAAATTAAAACTTAGGCTTTTTTGGATGGAAGATTACATAAAAAATGTAGGATAGAAATTGGAGATTAAAAACCATGTTGATGGACCCTATCTATTTACAATATTCTTAAAATAGATAGGCCTATAAGAAGTTTAACAAGGAAACCTTAGTTGTTGTGGAATCTACTCAAGTTGTTTTTGATGAAATTATACAAAAAACTAGAAGATTTGGAAGACATGTAAGATTTTGAAAAAAATGGATGACCAAGAAAGATTATGCGATGACAAACTTAGTAAATTGTTTCTTAAATGATATTTTACAAAGGGATTTATATAGGACTTTTCTAAAAAAACTACACTAATGAACGTCAAATGGTATCAAATTCTTATCTGCCAACTTTGATTTATGTGAACGAATTAGTAAGCCAATTTGTGTAGGATTTGAGATTGACATAATGGGTGAGTTTTCTTATTTTCTTCAATTGCTAGTTAAGAAAAGATGAGAAAGGCATCCTTGTATCTTTCATAAAGCTTATAAATGATGTGTTTAAATTTCAAAAAGAAGGATATGGTTGCATCAAAGGAGTTAGTATACAATAAAAATCATCTTAGCGATTGAATTCTAATTGTCCCAACTTTTTGTGAACAAATAAATGACTTTATGTAAACAGAAATTATGTATGTTTCATCAACCTAAAACTTGTTCTTAAAAATACAAGTGAAGCCTTGAGGAATGAATTTTATTATGTGGGCTGCTAGGTGATTTTAACTTCTTTAATAGAATGAATGCCTTGGAATTGTTATGTACGATTCATCACCACAATATAGCCTTAAAAAATTGGTATTAAAAAAACAAAATGGTCATGTGATTATCATTTAAAATTTTGAAAGGCTACAGGAAAAGGGTTATAATCAATTGGGAAAGCTAAACATAGAAGGAACACTTGAACTAATAGTAAGGCCGAAGACAGGATGGTGATTATTAGCTTTTTCTTATTACAATGTTTTTAAACTATAGCAAATGAATGTAAAGAGCAAATTCATAATTTTTTTATTTAGGAGGAAGTGTACTTAGAGTAATTGGATCGCTTTCAACATTGCCTTCATCAAAATCTTCTGCATAAGTTAATTAAATACTTGTATGATTTGCGAAAAGAATAATGATCTTGGTAAGACAAACTTAATAGATTTCTACTCAAACATTATTTCATGATGAAAATGTAACTTCAACTTTGTTCATAAAGAACTACACTAACGAACTTCTTCTAGTCCAATGTTTTGTGCACAATTTCTTTTTTGGATCAACCAACTTGTTCTTATGTGAATGATTTTGTAAGCTTATGGGTGTAGGATTTTCAGATTAATATAGTGGCTTAAGTTGCCTGATTTCTTTGATTGAAAGGTAAATAATGTGAGAAAGATATCCTTTTATAGTAAATAAAGTATTTAAATGAGATGTTATAAATGCTTGACCTTGAGAACCTCAAACCTATCACTACTTTCAAGAGTCTCGACCAATGTATTAAATAAGGAATTGAAAGGAAAACAAATAGATTTCAAGGTATACCAAGGGATGATATGTTCTTTACTTAACTACAAGAAGACCTAAGAATGTTTTTAGTGTGGGATGCTTTTAATCAATTAAATAAAGCTCACAGGACTTTGATTTAGAATCTATAAAAAGAATCTTTTGGTACTTGCTTGGCACAAAGGTATTAGAGTTTTCATAACACAAATTTAAGTTATGCCATTATCTCAAAAGATAAAGCTAAAAAGACTATCTAGGTTCAAGAGTACATAAGGAAAGCATTATATGTATTTAATCAGCTTTTTGACACACCTTAAACTCATGATCTATAGAAAACATGGAATTATTGCTCACAAAAAATGAAGCATAATATATAGTATTGGACATTTTAGGAACTAATTTTGTTGTTAAACTGGAAACTAGAAGATTTGGGTTTACAATCGCAAAAACATTCTCATAAAAAATAACAATATGTGTGCCTTTTTCCTGACTAAAAACATTGTTTTGTACTCTAAGGAAAAACAAATTGATGTTAGGAACCACTTCATCATGAACCATGTAGAATGAAATGTGATTGACATTTAATTTATTGCTAACAACATGCAACTAGTTGACATCTTAATGAAGTTGCTTAAGAAAGATATATTTTATAGCATTAGAAGACTTTTTTATGATGACGAAAGTATGAGACATTAATCTTGGTTTAAAGACTTGTTTCTTGAGTGAAGGGGATCTCATCCATGTTTTTTTATTACTAACAAATCTAGCTTCACTTGATAATATTTAACAAATGCTTTCTTACACTACATTCAATTACTTTATGATAAAGATGTATGATTTGCTTAATAATGCTCAATCTAGTGCTTTGGTGTGGGCAAAAACTTGTTTAAATAAAATCACTAAAAAGTTTTGATGTTTTGAAATTCTCTTATTACATTATTCTAACTTGAGAAATTTAATAACAAATGAAAAACTCTTACATTGCTTTTCAAAATAAGCAGCATTGAGTTTGAATGTTGAAAAAAGTTTGAAAAAGAAATTTTTTAGTCTAATGTTGTTAAATCTTTTATCTAATTAAATCCATTTTCTTAACAAATTCAGAGATAAAAATTTTTCATCAACATAATTTTGTAGATTTTCATGGTGTTATAATATTTCATTTTAGTTGAATGACAACACTTTTTTATTATTATAATAAATTTAGGATCTTATTTTTTTCTTATACTTTTAAAAATTTCAAACAAATTATGATATTAACTAATATATATTCCTTAAATAATTTATATTTTAAATTAGTTAATTGTGCATAAATCTGTGAAAAATCTAGATTTAAAGATATTTCATGAATGCTTTTTTGTAAAATATTTTTTTAAATTTTAATTTTACTTTAGCGAATCTCTATTCTTGAAATATTAAAAGAGTTAACTAATTAGAAGCCCAATGGAATAATTTTAATATTTTTGGATTAAATTTTTTTTATGATTTTTAAAAAAAATTTTCACTGTACATGAGTGCTTGGTAAAGAGATATCTTAGAGAAGATTATTATCACTATGTTGTCCATATATTAGAGGTCATTATAAGGATATTCTTATAATTTTGTATTTTTGCAATTAGGTACATGTTTTTTGATGTCGATAGTTTCTATTCTTTTCTATTTTTAGATAATTAATTGTTTAATTTTTTTATTGATTGTTTCGAGTATTTTTCATAATATATATTCATAATAATTACTTAATTTGTAAATCTTTTATCTATTTTTAACTAGGATGAATTTTATTTTATGTGATAATTATCATTTTTATAGTATAAATTTTTTGCTAATCATTTCCTTTATCTTTCCCTTCTAGTTTTCTAAGCCGATTACATTTAAAGCTTTCATAAAGTTTATATTATTAGAATAGTTTTTGGTTGACGTCAAGTAGAAATACATTAAAAAAATGTTAAATAATTTATTAAATCATTTACGTGATGATTTTTGGTACTTTGTTATCATTTTCAGTTAATGTTATATTTTTATCCTTGATATGTTCCAATAAAATTTTTTAATAATAAAAGTGTTTTATTTTCTACTGAATACTTTTTTGTAACAAATATTTACTTTTGCTAGAATTATTAAATTTAACATTTTTTCTTTTTTTTAAATCTTTTCGATTCATTAATACGTTTAAAACTTTGACTGCTCAGGTTTTTTTTATTATGTTAGTATTTTTTATCATTTATACTTTTGCATATCGTGGTTTGCATGTTCATTTGTTTATCTAAATTATTACAATAACTTTTAGTTAAAATGATTGTAATACAAAAAAAGGTTTTAAATATTTAATTAGCTTAGCAATTGCAATTATTTTTAAAAGTGTTTCCACAGGTGCATTTTAATAATTATGTCAGTAAATAAATTTGGTTAATTTCTAAGACATGTTATACATCTTTTTTAAAAATATTTTACTATCTTGTTAATTTAGATTTTTAATTTTGTTCATTACATTCAATTTTCCTTTTTCATAAGCATATTGAAGTTATATTCTATTTTCTATTATTCTTTATTGAAATCTTCAATGATTTTCTTTCTCATTTTAATTTATACTTTGTCATGTGAATGTTTTGCAATAATTATTTGTATAAAGTTTTTGAGTTATTTTATAATAACTCTTAAACATATTAAGTACTCTTTATTCACAAGAAAATTAGCAATATTTAATTTTGTGGGATATTAGTTTGAATTATTTTCATATATTTTAAAATTTTAATTTTAATAAAAACATATAATTTTATTTTAATTTTTTTTATATCATTGTGGAATTAAAAAAATAAAACAATTAATATTTTTTAGAAACTTTTTACAACACATCCGTCCAAACAAAAATTTATTAAATATCGATGTGGAAATTAATTTTAAGGTCTTAAGCTTAATTTCATACGAGTTGGTTGTACAAATTTGTTACCTTGGTACATCAAATTTTTACTTGTAACTTACATTTTTCTTCACAATTTTATTATAAGTTAATTTTTGTTTCAAATTTTTCAATTTGTTGGCTTTTTTTGAGGTGGATAACTTTGAAAATTTAGTTATAAATTTTTTTAAGATATTAAGTATTCAATTGTCATAATCTTTTCTATATATTTTTAAGCATATTATTTTTTTAATTTAAATAAGAAGTTTTTTATTTCATTGTTGTACAACTATATGATGTATCACATAAATATATCTAATATTTTAGAAATACTTTTATAATTGTGATGTGCCTTTTTTGTGTTTTACAATTAATCTTATCATGCTTATTTAACCAACAACTCTTTAAATTAAAATTTTTTTTAAAATTTAAGAAATTTTTAATAGTAATAGGTTATTTATTTACTATTGTGAAATGAAAGTCATTTGTTGAAATATTATTCTTACAGCTTATCATGTTTATTTACAAAATAATCTTATTTTTAAATTTTTTTTCTTACAATGCAAAATATTTCAAAATTACATTGTCCTGATAATTAACATATTTTTAACTTCTATTACACTTTTGTTTTAACTGACATGATTTAACATAGTTTTGAATTATTTAATTTATGTTTTAGAATTTCTGCTCACATATTTAATTTCTTAAATTATTTTTCTTTGATATATTTTGCTTTTAAATTATAATTCTCATGACAATCACATATGTTGATTTCAGTTGAAATATTATTTATTTTTATTTTTAGGACAAATTTAATAATTAATTGACAAAAATTTTTTAATAATTTATTCATAAAATTTTTTTTTGTATTTAAGAGGCAACAAGTATGTGAAGAAAATGAAAATATGGCTTAAATATAATTAATAGAATAAAATTAAAATAACAAAATGATTCTAGTATTTGATCTATTTACATATTTTTTGTACTTTCTTTTACAAGTTTGGAATGTCTATGAATGTGCCCATATAAATGGGTTTTTCAAGAAAAGAAACAAAAATGATTGTTATATTAAAACATCCAACAAATCAAAATTGTGATGGAAATCACAAAAAATAATTTACATAAAACATGGGAAAGAATAACTAATTTATTTATACAACAATGAAAACTAAAAAACTTCATCTCATTTATTAGACATATATAGCATTCAAATTTAATAACATATAAAGAACTAATTTACATATCATTACAAATAAAAGAAAAAAGCATGATTTAAAAAAAAATCAAAGAGTTAAACAAAATAAAAAAAATGAGAGCACAAAACATATAATATTGCAAATATATTCAGAGCATAATATCCATAAAATGAAACAAGAAAACATGTCTTACCAAATAAAAGTAAAACTAAAGTGTTTTATGTCAAAAAATTGAAATAGTAGACACTAGAAAATATCTAAAAAATCATCAAACTATTTTGTACAATTTCCCATAAAGAATTACACATGTATTGAAAAAAATTAAAAATACAAAGAAAAATAAATAAAAAAAACAAAATATATAGTTTATCAATAATACTTAAATATTACATTAATGAAATTTATATATTATGCCTAAAAGTATGACAAATATTTTATTATGGATAAATATGAAATCAAGAATTACGAAGAGAAAGGTAGGATGTGATTTCTACATCGAGATTTAGGTCTTAAACTTATGTTAAAATGATAAAAAAAGGTGGACAAATAAGAAAATGGAAGCATGGACAATCTTTGTGCTCGTCTCTAATTGCATGTTTGTGCACAAAATCACAATGATGTAGAAATCAAACATTATAAAACAAATTTCATACTTTCAATCATAAAGGTTTTCATCATGTTAATAGTAAGAATCTATTTATCATACTGCTAACTTTCAGGAATAAAAAACATTGCTTACACATTAACCTTTTCAAAAGAATAAATAGTACAAATGTAAAAAAATAAAAAAAGATCACTACTAACCTTATAATACAACTTTTCTTATATTAGTTAACCTAACTAAAAAATTACATTATGTATTTATAGTCTTAAAAAATTTCACTGAGTTCAACCTTTATTTTAAAGATCTGACTAATTGCTTTATCGAAATAAATTCATAAAAATGGCAAATAAAAATTATGCTTAGTGTTATATTTGAAATTAGGGACAAGAAATTTTTTTGGAGTAACAAAAATGCAACTTATATTTTCTTTTAATGTTATTAGATTAAGCTTTAGATAGATAAACTTAGGTGGATATGTCTTCAAAAGATAATATTTAAAAGTTGTATTACTGCAATAAGAATTAGAATTAATAGGACATTATTGAAATGTTGATTGTTTTCACTTAGATGTAAACTAGGTGATAAATTTTAGAAAGCTCTCCGGCTTTGTATTTGTATTAAAGAAATTCAAAGCTTCACCTTCGAATTTATCATTGATTAAACGTAAAAATGAAGTATTGAATAATAAGATGGATATTTTAAGTGATAGAACTTACATGACCAAAATGCAAAGCACTTACTTGGCATAACTAAGTTATTTTAGAGTATAATATAAATGTAGCCATATAAATCCATTACACAAAATATTATGTCTATAATTTCCATTGTTAATAGCAATACGATATTTTTAAGTTTTTTTGACTTGAATGGTTTCATCAAGTTTTGTTGAAATGGGTCTAAGAAGTACAGTATGATTAATATTTGAAAACTTAATTGAGATAATCCTAAAAAAAATAAAGTTCTCATTAATAAAAATTTTAAATTCTCAAAAAAAAATTTAAATATATTAAGAGATTGCGCATAATAATCAAATGGATTTTGATAGTGAATTATGTAATTTAATATATAAATGTTTAATATGAATGATTTTATAATTTGTGCATAATAAAAAGCCATTTAACTAAATCATAATTTGAGATCCCCATGTCTAGAATATTGAATGCAAGGGCTCACATCTTTCAAGGCTATAAATTTCATAAGACAACTCCAAAATGGTCAAATATTTTGTAATTTAATTTTTTATAAAATAGAATCTAACCATCGAAAAAATATACTTAATGTAAAAATAGTAGGCTACAAGTGTTATACCAAAAACATTAAAATTTAGTAAAACTTTAATGAAAATTGTTTTAAAATTATACTTTCAAAATAAGTTACAAATTGTCGAAGAAAATTATTCGAACCTTCATAAGCCATTTATGATTTCAACTAATGTTAAAGTAGTTAATATGCAATTACTTTGCTATCTTTATTATTTGTTTGGAGGTAAAGGAGAAAAGTCACTTAAAACTTTAACTCTTATGGGAGCTACTTGGCCGATGCGAAGCGTAATAATATTGACATATACATGATAGTGAAACCATGCATGGAGTTGCTAAAACACTATTGCTCAAGAATAATTTAAAAAGAACATATAGAAAATGTGCTAACATCATACCTGCATTAAAAATATAATAACGTGAAGACATAATGTGGGTTGTAGGAAAATGTTAGAAATAATGGTAGAAAAGTAAAATTTGGCAATGCTACAAGTAGAGTTTTTGAAACATAATAGTTAGTTCAATAACTTAAAGCAAGCTTTAATAAAAAGAATTAACCTTTTCATAAGATTTTTAATTATATTTTTTCCACCAGTTATGTTACATTAATTTAGTTTTTTTGCGTGATCATCAGATCAATGCAAAGTTGGATGAAGATTTACTTAAAACACTGCATTATAAAGTTTCTTGTAATAGTGTTGATTGATGTAAGAGAACTTATATTATGGTAGTAATTGAGTTGCACTATTGAATTTTATTTATTGCTTTTAGAATATTTTCAGTTTTATTTAAATATTATTTTTAATGTTTCAAATAAGTTCCCTATTATATTTTCATCCTTTCTTACAAAAGGTATAATTTTTGCATGTTTTCATTAAGAGTGGTAGTTTAGTTGGCTTTTCTTTTGAATTTATGTTTAATTATCCCAAATATTATTTAAAGTCTAGTCATCAAACTTATGTGAAAAATTTGATTAAAATGTATTAATTTCTAATTTGCAATTGGTTGCATAATTGAAGACCCACAGTTATGGCAATTACCTTGACTTTAGGTGTTATTTCATTTATTTAAATATAAAAAGAACTCTAACCTTGTTTCCTCTCAATAGTTTCCAATAACTCCAACTACAATAGCACCTCAATTGACAAATAACTTCTCACCAATGATGTTTAATTGCATCTAGATCATCGATGTCAACAACTAAGTCGGTTCCACTATTTTTTCGTAAGTTCTTGCCAATTAAACTATGCTTCCCAAAATCGTTCGTTTCACATCTTCCAAAAGTTTTAATGATTAGAAAAAAATATTATTATAAAGCAACAATTCTCTTTAATATTACATATTTACGATTTCTTACTCTTTGATTTAATTACTCAAAGTTCTTAATTATGTTAGCTTTTTGAATAGTCTATGATATTAAAGTGGGCAGTGTGGTTATGACCTCTCTATTACGAATTTCATATTGCCTTTCTTATTGCATGATGTAATTCATTTTACGATTTTATAGCTATCAAGTTACATAATGGGTAAATTATTTTCAGAACTAACTCAAGATTATTTAGCTTCTTTATAATAAAAAAATCTTGAACAAATGAATCTTCATTTGGACATAGTTGGCACATTAAGGCAAGTTAGAAATTCATGTTCATTATGTTATTTGGTAATGGCACACCTTTTTGAATATCATCCATGTTAACATTAACATCTCTCAAGGGCATTTTGTGCTTCATAATTGACATCTAAATTTAAGACTTGGCTCTTTTAATCTCAAATAAACTTAGATAAAATGACAGCTAAACCAGTCATCACAAGTTAGAGACCATATATAAAATTCATTGAGTTAGACCAATTTTCATTCTTTGTAATCAAAAGTTTAATCCTTTGCGTGCTAGTCCATGTCTTGGATATCGTTCTTGATGCATCTCAAGATTGGTATTTTCTTGATTTTCTAATTATCAAGGATATTTTCTCTAATAGGAATTTAATGTTTTTCCAAGAAGTCAAGATATGCTTATGATTTTCTTCATTGTCTCCCCACAAAAGTCAATTCATTCCATTTAAATGTATTATAAAGCTACATTGGTAGTTTACATGTCATTACCATATATATTGGAGCTAAGGAAATGAGATGCTTGATGAGAATGAGTCCACCCTTGATAGATAACAACTTCATTTTCCACCTAAGGAAAACTAGTTCTACTTTTATAAGTCAAACTTTGGAAGTAAGCTACTTTCTTTTGACTCATATATGAGTTGTAGCACAAAAAAGAGAAAGGAAGATTTATTTAATGCAATCCTGAGCCCTCACAAATTTGATTAACTAGGAAGATACTCTTCTATTTCTATAGATGTCTTTAATTTTAATTTTTATATTTAAGAACCTTGTAGAGTGTTGGAAGAGCTGTAGAAACTAACTAAAATTAATAGTAGTTTTCAGTTGTTCACTAACAAAGATAATTATGTTGTTTGCACAAGCAAGTAGAGTGATAAATATAGAAAATCTATGTTTTCCATATAATTTCATTCAATTTTAAGCAAAAATGTTAAGTCTTCCCTTAACAACTCCCTGAATGAGATGAAAATGAAAAAACATAGAGGATTAACTTGATTAAGACAAATTGAAAGTTTAAAAAAGTTACTTGGTGGTACATTAATGATTGTCGATATCCATGTATTACAAAGATAATTGGTAAGCATCTTAGTAAGATTGTTATTGACATTATAGATGCAAAGTGCCTTGCAAAGAAATTTCCATGATGTGTTATTCGCATTCCTAAAAATCCAACTTAACAATAAAACTATCACTATTTTTATTGATAAGAGAATATAGTAATTACTAAACTTATAATATGTTCAATAGAATATCTCCGTAATTATAAAACTAGTTGACTTCAGAGAAATCAACCTTCAAAAATTTGTTATATTTAGTCAACTATGAGAACTACGAACATTATTTTCATGATGTTTTGAAGAATATTTTGTCTAAAATCAACAAAGGCTTCAAGTTTATAAGATTTATGAATATAAATAATATTGTGTCTAAAATCCCTCAAAGAATTGGAGATCTTATAAAAATTCTTTAGCTAAATTCAACACAACATTTGAGATTAAATCTGAATAATTTGTGATGAATTTTCCACTAAAATCTTTTGTGCCTACAGTGATATCTAAATTCATATTAAAATTTACATCTTTATTTCCTCCTTGGTGATTATACTGTCATTATTTTGTCCTCTTTGTTTCTTCACTTCATCACTATTGTATAAAAGAGTGTTGTATTTCTTTCTCTTTCTATAAGCCATCTAATTCTTTTTTCTATTTTGAATAAAAGTCTACTCTTTCAAAATCTTTGGAACAATAAGAATTAACAAGATAAAACACTTTCCGCTAGTCCTCTTTTTGTTTTCTTAAAATAACTGTATATTTGTGATTCACCTCTTCCTTATGTAATTTAATATGATAAAAGATTTTTGCTAATGTTATTTTTTCAATCTTTATGGCACATTTTATGTCAATTTTATTTTAAAACTAGAGCCTTATTTCCAAAGTAGTTTAAAGAAGAATTCTAATTATCCACCATTGTTCATGCAAATGTAGGGTGGTTCAAAAAAAATGTTATGAAATTTAAATTATTTGGGAGATGAAGGATGAATTTTGATGACATTTAGTAGAAGAGGAAGATGACCTGATCGAGTTCTATCAAGGTGATGAAATATAAAAGTTGAAAGTAGTTTTATTTATTTCATATTAACTTGCAACCTATCTAATCTTTTCAAACCCATATTTTATTACCTTTTGTTGCCCATATAGAAGAATGATTATAAAATGACTGTTCCTTGCGGTGACATAGAGTTATGCAATAACCAAACTCTTACATTAGTTTTACTTTAATAGTAGATTGGACATTGTAAAATTTTGAAGATGTGATTTCATTAAAATCCATACCCATGATCCATGGATTTGTAGTGTCATTGACAATGCAAAATGACAAGCCCTTAATAGGCTCCATATAGATACCATGCTTTTATCCTAGGTTAATTAGTAGCTTGATTCAGAAACCTAATCTTGGTGCTTAATGTTTATATAGACAAACTACTTTTCATTAATGTCAACGTTACAATTGAAATCATTCCAAAGAATCTGTATCTTGTTTGATTAATTGCAATAATAATGCTAAAAATTGAGTTTAACAGAAAATTTTTAGGTCTTATCCATACAAGTTAGGTTCCAACAATGCAACTTATCAACAATATATATTTTAATAAATTACTTAATCACTTTGCTAAACGATTTTTAGTATCATCACAAATATTTCAAAATAAGAATTTATTCATTAAGACCAGCATTATGTAAAATTTGGATAGCAGAAAGCATCCTCTAATAAATTTTTGGCTAATTGATTTTTTCTAAATCTTTTACAACTTTTATCTCATCCTTTGATGTTTGAATGGATTAAACTCCTTTGTTTGAATTTCAAACCTAAAGAGTGTTGATCTTTCTAAAGTTCACTAACAGTTTTAAGATCTATATTATTATATCGAAGCCAAATTTTATTATATGACTTTTTGAATATAAAACTTGCTCATTGTCCTTCAAATTTTTTAAGATTTTTTTAGCTGCTTTAGTAACAAAATAATTGGTTTTCTTGATAGTTTCACTCCCTTATATATAGTAGTTGTCTTTCATTAGCATTAAGGATGTGCTCAATGGTTTTCATTTTCTTATGACATCTTGTTGATCATCCATAATGGATTTCTTTGCCAAACAGTTAACAACTAGAAATTTTGGTGGCTTAAATATTTTTCTATTGTTGGTTAATTCAACATTAATACATGCTCAAGAAGTTTTATGATGTGCCAAATTTAAAGTACCAACTTATACCTTCGAAGGGCCTCATCATTCACTTTGTTAAGTGAAGTACTAAAATAATGAATTGGTAGGTGCTTTGTTGTGTTCCAACATAGGTGATTGTTGCAAATTCTATTGGAAGAAAGGGTAAAAGCCATACATAAATGAGATGGACTGTTAATTGTTTTAAAATGTTTACTAAAATCCATATCTGAATAGCTTGTGTGCATGAAGAAACATGTTAAGCGAGATTTACAAAGCTTTCCTTCAATTTAGTTAGTTCCTTTTTCAGCATAAGTGAATAAATTTATTTTGACATCTACATTTTTTCTTAACTAAATATTTTATTAATTCAAAGCACCAATGCAAGAATTACCTACAAATAATTGTTTTCACTATAAAAATGCTTTTTTTGTAAGTCACTTAGAAAATAGATATGTGACTATGCACCCCTTGGAGTGATTCATTACTTAAAAAATTTCATGCCTCTCATAACTCATGAATATGTTGTTGATTCTTATGGCTTTTCACTTTGAAATTGTCATATTATTGATTAGATTCCTTGCTTATTCACCATTTAATTAATGCATCTAGATAAATTATCATCACATTCAAGAAGTGAGATATCATCAAGAGATCAATTAAACATTGCACCTTTGATTGACAAACTTAGTTTGAGAACACATGATGTTACCTTCCTTTCCTATTTCTTTTGCTTCTTCTTTTTCTAATATAAAATAGTAATTTGAAACTATTTATCTCCAAATAGCTTACCTATATCTTGCATTTTTCATAATAAAAAGAAAAGTTGTAGACTTTAGACAAAGCAAAGTTTAAAAGTTTTTGTCCTCTTATGCTTTGCTGAATAAATGGACATGACCTACGACCCTAATTGTCATGAATCTTTCCAAAGAATAAAAGGAGGAGAATCCACAATGTTAATAGATATGGGAAAAAATTCACCATAAAAAATACAAGAGAATGATTTGATGTTAGGTTTACATTTCAAACAACCCATTATGACAATAGTTGAAAGGGCTGCACTTGCTATAAGAGGAGGAAAATTTTGCTTTTTTTGAATTAATAACATAAACTATTTTTCTTATCTAATAATTATTTTGATCATTTGAAATCTTTCTTGCATTTATGAACATACTATTATCGAATAAACAATAACTAATCAAATAGAAAAAAATACATAAAGCACATAATGATTTCAAATGGGTCTACCATGAACACAAAGCCTTCATGAAACCAGAGTAGACCTAGCTTTGCTTCCATTAAACTAGAACCATTTGCCATAATGCAGGCATAGTAGTATTCTTGCAACAACTTCATCAATCATTGATTCATCACAACACCTAAGAGCTTACAGTAACTAGCCAAAGTTGACCATACCACAATAATAATTATGGTTGTTGAAAGATCATAATTTAAAATGCAAAAAACTTTTTACAGTTTTTACTTTAATCCCTTTTGGACAAAAGCGACATAACATCTACATGTATGATGAAAACTTCACTATGCTTAGAATCACCCAAATAAAGATAATTGAATGAAATGTGTTCATCCACCTATTCTAAGATGAAAAATAGTCCTATTTATATTCTTGATGAATCACTCATTTTTAAATGTAAGTAAAATAGCTTTATTTGTTTTCCTTGAGTGATTAAACTAGCCATTATGAATTTGGCAATTGTCTATGAACTTACAATCAATAGATCTTTCTAAGGCAATAGATAAATAGAGCTGATTGCCTTAATGAACCAGCTATCTCAAATTTATGTATTTGCAGCATAAGTTTATCAAGCAAGTACGTCATAAATGAATAGACAATAAAATGAAAAGCTTTATTATTTTTTTATGCTGTCAAGTGTTTTCTAAATGATCACTGAAATTGTGCAAGCATAAATTTATTAAATGAAGCTAAGGTCATCGTACAAGTATAAAAAGGGGGACACTAATATAAATTATTTTTTTCATAATATTTTGGTATGTTATGATTGTTTATACTATATATGCTCACAACAATATGTTGATGTTTTTGTTAACAAATTTTAACATAACAAAAACTCATACACATAAAAAATATGATAGTTTTATAACAACATTGTAACATTTTTTTCTTTAGTCCTTTTTTAAATTAATGAAAAGAAATTACTCATACAAGTATAACATTCTACTTTGTACTATTTCATATGAAAGCTATGCAAAAATACAAAACAAGATGCCTACACTTATGTGGAAGATGAAACTCACTAACAAGAAGAGGTTTGTCATTCATTGTGAAAAGAAGAATCGTATCAATATGACCAATTAAATCATACATGTTCAACTCAATTATAGTACAATCAACACTTCGAAATCTCATAGGAAATATAAAATTTTACACATGAAAAAGAGTTTGTATAAATATTATATGAAGAAGAACTCAGCTCTTAGAACATTAAAAAGAACATAGTAAGATAGATAACATGCAAAATAATATACACACTTTATATTTCTATCTCAAATGATAGTCATAGATACACAATCAAATCATTGTACATATTTGACCATTTATAGTTCAATTTTTTACTAATAAATCAATATAAAAACTAGATCATACATATGTAACATTAACCATCATATTTGATGACCATAAACTAGAGAAAATATTAAGCTTATTTTAAACTTATTTTCTTAATTTATGTTACATATTTTGAATCTATGATATTTTATATTGAATATCAAGTGTTCTAGAGGTAAATAAAAAATGAAACTCAAGAAGAATGGTTTAATTGGAATGATTGATTCATCTTTTTTAAAATAATTACAACTTATCTATAATAGAAAGGTTTAATGGTTTTACTAATTAAAAATGTAATGAACATAAGATCTTGAAATGGTTTAGCAACAATGTTTGAAGCACACCCACTAGACCTTTGATCAAGAAGTTAATCAAGCCTTTAAGTGGAGCCATCAATCTTCAATCAAACTTAAGGTGCATGTGTGCCATGCTCCATCATAATTTTTCACTTTCATTAGTTATTACTACATATTCATGATAGCTTAACAAAGAATGACTGCATATTAACTTCATAAAGACATCTCCAATTGTTTTTTAGCTTACTCTATAAAATGGGACTTAAAAATTGAAATGCAAATGCCTCCATATCAATTTCTATTTTTTATTAATTTTTTGCATTGATGTAATTTTTATACAATTCCTTAAGATTTTAAAGGTTTTCAATTTAATTATTTTGTAATATAAAATATTGTTAATGTTCACTGACATAATATTTTGTGTCCACTACAACTAAAATAATTTTTTAAGATTTAAAAGTTTCTTTAAATATCTAAACTTTTTAATTTCATTGGATTTAAGTTTTTTTTGAATTTGTGGCAAGAATTAGAAAATTTTTATGGACAATAGATGGACATATTTTTTTAACATTTTTAGTGTTGAGTTACAATAATGACATATTTATATGTTAAAATTCATAATAATTTTTATTTACAAAATTATGTTTTTTTGGCTGAAGCTAATAAAAAAGTACAATCTAATGTATTTTCAAGATATTCAAATCTTTTGTCAAATTAATTTCCTTTTTTTTAAAGATAAAATTATCAAATTTTTAACAAGTTTATTATTTCATAAAATAGTAAAAATTTATGTCTTTTCTATTTGAAATAATAAGAAAACTCTTTTCTTCTTACACAAGTCAGAATATTGTCTCATGAATATATTAAATAAATAAATTTTACGTGTCTGTTATCTATTTTTAAATATTTTATTGTATTTTTTTATTTTTATAACATGGTAGATTTTTTATCCACTATTGTTTTGAATATTATATTTTAATTACCTTAAATGTTTTCAATATTAAACATATATATTTTATGTATTTTTCAAATTTCTTTTTAACCTCAAATTAAAGATAATCTCTACACAACAAGCTATACACATGCATGTATTTCTGTAATACAACAACTAAATTTAGTAGATATTTTCTTAATTTTTTGAAATGTTAAATTTCTTAGCAATATTTATAATACTTAATATTTCTTTGAAAGAAATTAAATTTTGAAATATTACATCACAAAGAAAATTTTATCTCATTTTAGTAATATATTTAAGTGTTCATACATTACCATTATGTTAACACTTTTTTCTATCTCTAATAAAGGACCTATAATACTTATGTTAGTAAAAAAAATTTTGATGACTTACAAATTAAGTTAGATTTACCAAATGAGTGATTTTTATAAACATATTTTATTTTTTAATTTTTTAAGATTTATTTAATTAGTTGTTTATTTCTTTCTCATCTTTGTCATATTTTATATTTATTCTAGAGCATTTGTTTTGTATCTTTTTTTGTGACATTCTATTTTTATAATTCTTAATTTTTTTTTCTTTGCAGTACATATATCTCATTCCTTTACTACAATTTTTTTTTTATTTAATGATAATTTTTTGTGATTGTTTTTTTATTTCATGTATCATATATGATTAATTGACTTTTATTTTTGTGGGGCCTTTTCGTTGCTTTCCATAATATTTTTCAAATAGGATTTGTGCATAGGTTTTATCGAATTGTTTATTTATTCATTTCTTTATTAAAATGTATTTTTTTAATATATTAATTATATTTTTTTGGATATGTGAAAAAAACGTTTTTTATAGATATAATGTAGATAGAATAGTGAGTTTTAATAAAATATCAACACATATAAAATAGATTGTTATTTAATTATATTTTGTAATTTTTTGTTCATATATTTAAATTTTTTCTTTGAAAAAACATGATATTCTTTTATGTTTTGTGCATTTTAATTGAAGTACAGGTATCATAATTGAATCACTATATTCACTTTTTATTTAAAATAATATAAAAATAGCTTTACAAATTTGTTTTTTTTTCAACATTTTGTAATTCTTATGATACTAGATATAATTATTTTGCATTATATATGAATTTGAAAATTTAAATTTGTCTTCAATTTTGTCATTTTACAAAAAATGTATTGTTTACTTTAATTTTCATGATCTCTTTATAGCAAAATTTTTTGAATTTCTTGTAATTATGTGTTGTTGAAATATGGTACCTTTAAATTGTTTATTTTCTATTCTGTAGCACACTAACTTTTTTCACAAAAATATTATTTATATTTGTATACTAGATAAATTATATGGTGGCACTTTAATCATATTTTAAATATTAGTGAGTCTTAAATTATAAATTACTTTGTATATATTTTTAGATGTAAATTACAAATTTTATTACATTTTTATATAACATATTGTTAACAAATCACATACATTGTTTTAATATTTTATTGTTTAACTATTTCAATCTTTTTAAAAAAATTTATTTCCTTAACCCTTTCAACATTTCTTAAAATTTTTTATTTTTTAATATTTTTTTGTATTAGTTTTACAACAATGATATTTAGCATTAGCAAATTACTAGTAATGTTTTGTGTTGTCATGAAATCAAAACATTAACATTGTAAATTTCGTGTGTGTTAATAATTTCATAATATTTTTTATTCTTTCTTATTTTCCATTTTTAAAAGTATTTACTATGTTTATATTAAGAAAAAAATAATTTTTATCACATACGTTTTTAATCACATATTTTAATGTAGTTATTGTTTCATTAATTTTTTACTTTTATTTTCTTCCATAATTTATTTTTGATGATTATTATTTATCATCAATTTCTTTCACAGATGTATTTAAATAGTTCAAAAAAATTATAATATTATTTAAATTTTATTTCTCGTAATTGTTTATTTTTTTAAGTAATGTAAAGCTTGGCATGTAATATTTTTTAAGAAACCATTTCCTTGAATGTGATGCATGACCGAATATTTGAACTTCAAATACTTTTGTACATTTTATCTATTATTGTAATTCTAATTTAATTTTCTTTATTTATTAAACATTGACTATAATTATCTTTTTTATTTCAAATGCTAATCTAAGTTGTTATACATTAAATATCTAATAGCGATAGTAGTTGTCTTTTTTTCAAGTTCAAAATGTTTTTTTGCACTAAAATATTTGTTTCCATTATACTGTTGATAAATTTTTGTCGTAATGATTTTTAAATTTTAATATTTTTGTTTTGTAATACATGTTTCGTGATCAAATTATCCAAAAGTGTTAACTTTTATTTGTATATATCCAAATTTTAATAAGTTTAGCTTGGTAACTCTTGAAATTTTCTAGTTTTATTTTTTTAAAAAAGTTTTGGATTTATTCTAACATACATATATTAAATGAATTGAAGATTTTCATTTTTTTTATTATATAAACGTTTTTCTGTTTTCCAAAAAATAATGTACATTTATTATGAAAATTTTAATTGTTTTGTTTACAAATGTTTTGAGATATTAAAAATTCATATTTATAATTAATTTTGTTGTATATTTTGATGTGATGATCATAAAGTCAAGCTAAATAATAGCTAATATTTTGTTGAGCATAGTATTATATCAGTTAAATCTCATGGTTAACTATAGTTGTTTTAGTTTATTGGAGCAAAGCTATAGCATAAACAGTTCTTAAAATTTTGATGGCCTAAATTAGTAACTTTGGAGCCAAAAACAATTCCGTTTGTGGAGTTGCTAATCGATAAAAAAATATATTTCTAAAACTTTATCTAGTATATATAATAATTTTTAAATCTTATAAATATTTTTTTGCATCGAAAAGCCTAAAGGACTTGACTCAGGTTTGTGGCCCAATATATAAGCATGGGCCTTGAGGAGCTATCAGCTAGGAGACTGACAAAAATTGAGACAGATTAGCCTAGATTATGGATTTAAGACACAATTCCTATGGTAGTTTTTGGTCAATTGGTTCAGGGCATATCTCCTTAACTTGCTCAATTGTAACTAGTCAGGGGGGACTCGTAAATCGGTTAAGAAATTGGTATAAGTTAGACACATGTCTACTTATATACACCGGTGACCCAGGTTATGACTTTCTGAGAATACCAAGTGGTTTCCAACCTTAATAGGCTTAATCATAATGAAAATATTATAAGTATAATCACATGAACTACTTTGCATTGTGAGACCAACTAATGCTATAGCCAAATTTGAGCTTTCCTACACCAACTAATAATACATTTTTGCTCTCAAACGGTCCATATTACACTAGTATTTGTGATTAATTTACTTACATCTTGTCATTCATCTCGAACGGTTGTTTGAGCTACTTAATGTTTCTCTCCCTTCATCAACAATAACCTAATTATCATTACCTTCGATATAGCTTTTGAATCTAGTTTTCTAGATCTTATCCCATCAAGATTAAATATAAACACTTTATAAGTTATTCTAATCAAATGATATTTTCTTTAAGCACCTAGAATAAAACAATAGTTGTACCAACATTCGTTCATAATACCAATGATGGCTAGCTTTCGAAAAAACTATTTTGGCTATTAGATGAGCTATTTTTAGCCATTAGTTGTGCAACTCTTGTTTTAATGATTTAAAAATGTTGAAATCTTTATATTCAAAAACTAAAAAGTTTCGAATCGTTTCATATAGTAAAATATTATTTGTGTATTTTGGTATCTCAATTGATTATTTGTGTATCTAGTTTATAGGCTTCGATGAAAATGAGAGACTAGTAAAAGTTTGATCAGACATATGGTTGGATGCAGGCAGAAGTTTTGTTGAACCATTTAAAAAACCTTATGTATTTCATTTAAAGATGAGCAATCTCATTTCAAAAATAATATTTCAAAAAATAGTTATTATTTTTAAGTGTAAAAATTTCTCTTAAAATTTTAGAATAAAAAAATAGTTAAATACATAATTCACCAATCCATCTTGCACATTTTGCCGCTAATACTTTAAAAAAAAACTTCACATGATTGTTGACATCATCTCTTACTAAATGTTTATCATGCTTGTTAAAATGAGAATATTATTTTTGAATAAGATGTTAAAATAATTTTAATATTTTCATTATTAAGTTTTAATCATGGCTTTTTATAGTATTATAATTTTGACATTTTTATTTACAACATGATCATTGTTTTCCTTATTTTATTAACTTCTTTGATTTCGATTAGATAGTTTTAATATTTTGCAATAGCAATGAAAGATATTTTCTTTTTAACGATTCTTTATTACATTTATCATAGTTAATTTTTATATTATTTAATTCAAAAATTAATACAAGTTTTTTAAATGGTATAAGCATTTGCTATTTGTAATAACTCATTTGCGACACTTGTAACAAAAAATAAAACTTTTACTATTGAAAATACTTTTCATTCAGCATCTTTATAAAAAAATGAATTTTTTTTGAAATTGTATTCAAACAATTATTGAATGTTTTATATTGCTATTATTACAACAATTATACATATTTTTATGTTATTAAAGACTATTATTTTCAATAACATAATTTTACTTTGCTATGAAATTTTATGTTTTTAAATGATCCCTTTATATTCTATTATATTTTATTCAAACAATAAACTATCCATGTTCTTTTTGTTGTGACTTTTCTTGTTAGGATATCATTCAATTAAAAAAATTCACTTTCATGTAATTCTATATTGATATATTAAAATCTCCATAACATCTTATAAATACATGTTCAAAAATTTTGTTCTTTTTATTAAATAGATAATTTTTTATTTTTTCAATAATTTATGTATTTATATTTTTAAAAACTTTTTGTCATTTTATATTTTTAAGTTTTTTTAATTAATTTCTTATTTTAAGAAATAGTTTTTCTAAAAATTTTTCATGATAAAATTATATAGATCTTTTTTGCCAACTTCACAAAAATTACATTTGTATTATTCCAAGTTCTCTATTGACATAATTTTTTTAAAAAACACTTTTCTAAACTTTTATCTTATTAACCCTAGATGAATAAGAAAACCCTTTCTCAATGTATTACCTTGAAGTTTTGAATGTTTTTACTTTTTTAATACATCTGATATATGTTTCTTTAATTTTATATATAGTGGTTGTAAGTTTTGGATAATTAGTTTCCAAAATTTGATATATTTTTGAAAACCCCTTAAGTTTTTAAAATATGGTAACAACATGAGACTTATATTAACAAAACAATATTTTAAAAATATTTTGAATATTGATCAATATTTGAAAACAATATTATTTTTTGATAATAAATTGAAATTATTTTAAAATTTTCAAAAATATTATTTTTTTAATACTTTATATTTTACCATATGCATGTAGAGTGTGCATTGTTTTAAATATTTCCATAAATCTATTGACATTATAGCAAAATAAATATTAAAAATAATTAGCATTCTTTTGATCTTGAACATTATGAAAAGAAAGACACTATGGTTTTTTTTGTATATGCATTTTATTAATGTCCATAAATATCTTGTCTTTGATAATAAATGAATATTAGAATATGGATATACTAGCACATGTTATAAATTAGTTAGCTTATTAGTTTCTCCTACTAATTTAGAAAAAATATGTTTTTTAACCCACTTAAAATGAAAAGTACATTTAGCCACAAAACTTTGCAATCACTAGTTTTGATTCTAGATATTGGTTATTTTGAACAAAAATCAAACTTTTAGTTAGAATATTAACATTATGTAGGATATCTTAAAACTTAATAGTTAATACAAGTCTGCAAAATATATAAAAGTATGGTTTCCATGACATGTATGTGTGTGATGAACAAAATACTTATCAAATTTGAATTTTTCATTAGAGAGAGCTTGTACACTTTTTATAGTACCAGTTGTGAAAATCCTACCAGTATGTCAAGTTTTTAATGTTATTTGAGTACATGTTTTCTCCAATTGATTAAGCAACAACAATGTTTTTAACTTCTCCCAACACAACAAAGTTCCAATTAATGGGACTCCAATCATAACATAATTGACAGATCTAACACACATGTTTTGCGAGTAAAAGGGGTCCTAAAATGTTTTGGGTTTATTCAAAATGTTATTCAGCAATGGACAAGCTTAATTCCAATATTGTAATTTTAAGCAGTGATCATAATACACAAACCATTTGTGTTTGGAAAAAATTTTGCTCTTTTATCTTATTTTAAGGATGCATGGATATACTTTGAATAGTGCAACAATTTGTTCTATGTAAAGAACATATTGAAGCACTTCATGAAGTCTACGACTGAGATATTGAACATCTAAAGTTCATGCCATTGTTTGTACAATTCCTTTGTAAGTTCTACAACAAGAAATTATATATTCTATCAAAGAAATCCCTTCTTATAAATTTTTTTGAATGGGAAAACTAATCATTTATAGTTCAAGATCTAACATTAATCCTCATATAACAAACAATATATGTACTTAAGATGCATTTGCTCTAACCATTGAAAAGGATATTAAGTGGACTAGCTTAAAGGGATCAATCATCCAAAACTAAGAATTCATTTCTTGTCAATAATATTACTTCTAGCAAACAACTTCTCAGAACATTGACATATCTTTTTAACCATGTGTACATTCCCATAATGATAGTTTTCTCTAAAATCAAATATTTTTGTTCAGTATTTTGTGCTAACAATCTTTTTATAGGAATGGTCAAATGATCATAAATTCCTTATGGAATTAATGTAGTAGCAGCTCATTGGAAATCAAAAGTACTCAATTGAACTATGATATATGAAGTATATGCCAGTCTAAAATGATCTATTAATCTATTAATATGTCTTTTCATAGTAATTTTATCTATGATCTTTTTTTGAAAGGCAAAATCTACCCATTTTGCCACAATGACCTCTCTATGCTATTATGTCAGATTAATAATAAGATTAGGATAGTGATTCAAAAAATCCCTTAATCTTTGTTCTCACAAAAATTAAATTAAAAAGAAAATTCCAACAAGTAGGGCATCATGAAAACAAATTCATTTAATAAATTCTTTGTAGTTTTTATTTTAAAGTTAGATAGCTTATGAGTAGGTTAGGCAAAAATCGTATACACTAAATCTCTTTGTCTATTACTCAGTAAAAAAAGGTGACCAATCGTCATTTATATTTATATAAAACCATATTCTTTTTGATACTTCTTAAAATTTCACAGTGTATATAAATCTCAATATGATTACAAAAAATTCATATTAAAGTTCATTAGAATTTTTCTCATGCCAACTACTCATTGATCTAGTCTCCACTACAACCAAAAATAACTATCCAAATGGATTCATTTTTACTAATAAGCTCCAAGTGCATCATAACAACAAGAAAAGTATTGCTCTTTCTCTTTTCTATACTGATAGTCTTTATTTTGAACTGTGTCCCTCTTGTCGTTTGTACAACTCTCATTATATTGATCATAACAATTTGTACAAATACTTTAGGGCTTTTAAATAAATAATATATAGCGTCAGTATGGATATATTTAGTTGAGACACAAACAAGATCACCAATAGTTGGAAACAAGGCATTCATGTTAGAAAACATAACTAAACAACCTTTTGCTTGAGCTTCTAATGGTAAAGGTACATGAAGATCCATTTGATCCCCATTAAAGTCTACATTGAAGACCATGCAAACTAATGGGTGTAAAAAAATGGCTTGCCTATATGCCTAATATATGTTGGATGCTTACGCTATTCAACAATATAAGACACATTTACACAACATCATAATGTATTTCCCATTTAATGTGTTCTTTTTCTTGAATTTTGCTTTTAGAAAAAGCTATGTTAGAAGAAAAATGTCTAATTAAACGATGAATTAGAAATATTTTGTAGAGCTCTATTGCTATTTCTTGAAGAAATACACATTGATGTAATGACAGCAAAGCATCCAAAACATTGACTGAATGAATCTGCCTATTTACCAAGCAATGTCATGAAATCTTCCATCTTTACCTTCAATTATTTAAGAAAATGTCCTGCAAACCAGATTATGACAATCCCTCATGGGTTGCCCATGGATCTTATTATCAAGAAGTATATCCATGGCCTCCTATAACAATCTCGACTAAAACTATTCTAATTCCTTGAGAGAAATCTACATGTAACTTGTAAATCAATAAGATTATTTTTTTGAGAGATGACACTTCTATATAATTCCATAACATTCAAACTCATCAATTTACTCCAATTTTTTATAATGAATGGCTTCAACTTAAAAGAGAAAAATGGTATAGGCACAAAACAATCTATTTTAGTTCTATGTTTATTTGAATAAATTATTTATTTAAATCAAAGAAACAAGAGAAAAAATCCTTTCTTCTTCTCTTTTTTATCCTCCTATTCATATTACTTTTTGCCAAGTTTTTTGTTTATTAACTCCTTCCTTTTTACCAATGAATTATTTATAACAATTTTCTAATCCAAATATGTTGTTTGTTGTCCAATTACACCTGACCCGACTATGTTTTCTCAATTTCAAAATTTCTTGAAACCTTGTGTCATACAAAAAGAGGGATGACGTAATTCCAAGATTGTATTTCATATTGGAATGAATCTCACAGTCATGAGAAAGGAGGTTCTTTAATAATGAGGCTAAGAAAAAAATTGAGATAGGTTCTTAAAGGATTCCTCCCACCAAGACAAGGACACATACATGCACACATGCTTGCACATAATCATATGTGAAAGTTTCCTCCCATTTGGCTTGTAATAAATTCCCTGAAAGAATATCTTGTAATAAATTTCTTTATTGATTTTTTATTGTTATGTTTTACATTTTTTAGGTCCCAAACTAACCTAGATTGTTATGTCATGGTGTTCCATGAATCACATCTATGATATATAAGATAATAACCATGCCAAAGTGGAATTTATAATACCACAAAAAATAAATATTTTTCATGAGTTTTGTGATTCCCCTTTTAAGACCACAGATCAAAACATCTTTGAAGTATTTTTTGGATAATTTTGAGCTTCATGCTTCTCCTTCCAAGACTAGTGTTACAGCTACAACATTATCAATAAGTTCATTTGAAAGACAGTTTCTTTTTTTGAGTCTATCAAATAGAAATTTTGATCAAATCAAGCATCGCAATATACTAAATTTTCAAATTTTCTAATGGGTTTATCTGCACATTCACAATAAAACTAGGAAGACATTTCTAGTACCACATATGAATCATTAGGCATGTGAGTTTTTTTTCTCCCATCTTGTTCCTTCTTATCTGAGAATCCATGGAGTAAGCCAAATTCTTTATAAGATTTTGATTCTTTTGTTTTAGACGTAATTGCTTGGTACATACCAAAAGAACAAATCCCATTTTTTATGAGTCTAAAAAAGTTTTCACAAAATAATCTTTCTCTAGTTTATTGGTATCATAATGAAAATTATATGGCATTGTCACCTCTCAAGCTATCTCTTTAATAGGCAAAACTCTATCTATCTAAGCTTAATTTGTTGTTGGGAAATTTGTTTAATTTGGAGTTCTTCAAGTTTGTGTCAATTTAACATAGAAGAAAAGAACAAAAATTCTTATTAATTTGTTGATTTACATCAAATGTGAACCCCTTTTAGCTTGAAATTATTTTAAGATATAAATAAATAATGTAGTTTTATGGCCAAATATCAAAGTTCTTGAATTAGCAATCAAAAGGATCCTAGAGCACCCACTGGTTTAGGATCTATTCTTTCCATTATTGAAGAACTAAATACTTCTTTATAAGCTATAAAATTATTAGATTTATAAGTAAGAATCTCCTGTAAAATATGAGGAACACCAAAACCTTATAAAGATTAATCCTTAATACCCCCTACTCACTACAACTCTTTGTTGAACTCCCTCTAACAATTTGTTGTGTAATAAATCAGTCAACTATATTTTTTTCTCAAATTTGTTTATTATTATTGTAATATATGAATTAATTAAACATGTTTTATAATAAACAAATTACTACTTTTGGTATATTTGTAAATGTCCTAAGGATTTTTTTATCGATTCATGCCAGTGTAAATAATCTACAATTTTTAGCTAAACTTTCATTGTTATATAGCCTTAATACAAATATTGAAACACATTATCAAAACATTAGGGGACAAGAATGACATCAAGAATCTTGTATTAAAAAATACACAATGTGGTAACAAAACGGGGGTTGGAATAAAATTCAGAGGTACATTTTATAACTATGACTATCCTAAAACCTTGATTATTAGAAAAGATATTATCAATATTAATGTGAATTCCAACTATCATTATTGTTCTTAGTTGACATTAGATAAGTGTTTTCATTATAATTATTACAATGAAAGCAAAGGGTAAGATATAATTATTACCTTTAACTAAGAAATTTTATGTTAGACCTAGCACATTTGGAAATTTTTTTACAATTTAGTTCTTTAAGGTACATTCTTCTTCATGAATTAAAATTTTAAATTTAAATATTTTAAAATTTGAATACAAGAAAGTTTAATCTTGAATTTTGAATTTTGAAGTCTGAAGTTCTATAATTGAAAGAATGGTAGAATGACAAATCTTGAGTTGCACCACATGATCCTTAATTAAGCTTAATGCTTTAAAATGAGTTTGTAATTTTTTTATTACCTTCAAATAGGAAATTTTATGTTAGACCTAGCACTATTTTGAAATATTACTA
This sequence comes from Vanilla planifolia, assembly GCA_023846275.1. Classification (NCBI taxonomy): domain Eukaryota; kingdom Viridiplantae; phylum Streptophyta; class Magnoliopsida; order Asparagales; family Orchidaceae; genus Vanilla; species Vanilla planifolia. The sequence goes on from JAIUJO010000054.1 coordinate 2,228,369, forward strand.
CTATTTAGTTCGTTAAGGTACATGCATCTTCTTAAATTAAAATTTGAAATTTAAATAATTTAATATTCTAATACAAGAAAGTTTAATCTTCAATTTTTAATTTTGAAGTCTAAAGTAGTAAAATTGGAAGAGTGTTAGAATGACAAAGTGTGAGTTGTACCACATGATTCTTGATTTGGCTTAATGCTTTAAAATGAGTTTGTAATTTTATTTACAATTTTTATTATTCTTGCATCCATGTTCTTAGGAAACCATGAATGCATTATAATATATGGATAGGATTCTTCAAATATAAGAGTCAGTAGTAATAGATGAGATGATTAAAATGTGTATACACACACACACACACATACACAAAAACACACACACACGCACACACACACACACACACACACGCACGCACGCGCACACACACACAGAAATATATATATATATATATATATATATATATACAGAACAAAGAATTTATTAGCTGTATCTTACATAGATTCATAAATTTTAGGATCTTGATATATCTATCCTAAATTATCTAATTAGAAGATGGTTATTTAAAAAAGTTAAATTATGGCTCCCTTAACACAAAACTAGATTATCTTAAAGTAAATCGTTAGGTTATGGAGGTGTGGCCAAATTTAAATGAGCTTTTAACATCTGTTTGTAATGGTTTAAAAATAACCTAACCATAAAAGGGGAAATTGGAGAAGTCAATCAAGAAGATGCCAAGTAGAAAAGCAAGTTCAATAATAAAGAAGAAGGAGAGCTCAAGCATTGATGCAAGAAAAGATCTAACTAAGGAGAAGTCTTTGTTTATGTATTCTTGGTAGGATGATCCTTGAGTTCATACTATATATTTTCCTAATAACTAAGCCAATATAAAAAGTAATTACATTGTTGAAATGCATATTAAATCATGAAAAATTCATTATGATAAGAAATAGTTATTATTCTTCAAGAACAATGCATAAGAATGAGAAAATGCCTTCTACCAATGAGAAATGGAGATTTTTTTGTAAATAAATGGTTTGATTATCATAGTTTTTGTTGTAATACTTATAGTGGAACCTTGCCAAAAAGGTATATAAGTTTTTTTCTTATGAATGTAATGTAGTTTCCATAATTATGTTGCTTGTTTTCATTTGTTTACAAATAAATGTAGAACATTAATTTAGAATGAAAACTTGTTGATGCAAAGAACTCCTTAACTTGGACATTATCATGTGGAATAAATAAAAAGCATGCTAGTTTTTTTTTTGCCTTCTTGGTTGCTTAAGCATGTGTGCATTAAGCATATATTATCATGACAATTATTAGAAAATTTGTAAACCATGGAGAACAAAATTTTATTTAATGCAATCAATAACCTAGGAAAAATAGCCTTGTTTTGCTATTATATGTTGCTAGAAGTTAAAATCCCTTCAAAAGTTCCTCTTCTTTCATAATAAAATTGATGTTTGATAACATGGATCTATTGTAATATTCATGTCTTGATTATTACATGCATAGACAAAGAGTTTCAAGATATAATAAACTAAGAAATGTGTATAACTAAGACTTGAATCTATTTTATTATATAAATTAATTTTTTGAAATGTATGTTTGATATGTGTCACTATGATTATATTTTACATAACTAACAATCTTAGTTGATAACATTAGAAGGTAAAAATGTGTGTATTTTTGCAAAAATTTTAGGATAAGAAGTATTTGAAAGTCTAGATGATATAATTTGCACCCAAGCTTAATTAATAAATTATTTATGGGTGTTTGGAAATAAAACCCAAAAGTTTTCAAAATGTTGTAGTTATTGGGCTTGCTTAGGAAGCATGGAACCCTTTAATGGCTAATTCATTGGGGGTGTAGGCTCAACCCATATGAGAACTTAGATAGCTTCTTAGGTGTGTGTAGCCTTTGCTTCCTTGTTAGGAAGCCTTGGAGAGCTTTCTTTAAAGCCTTAGAATAATTGTTAAAAATGATAAGGCATTTAGATATAATAGGCCTTTAATTATCCATATTCAATTAGGAGATAGAAAGTTTAGTTACCCTACTTCTTTGAATTGGTAGGAAGCCATAATATAAATAGTTTGAGGAAAGAATATTTGCACATTTAGTCCACTACAGAATTACATAATGTGCTATGCATTTTGGGTGAGTTCAAATGGTTGTTAAGGACCACTACAACCTTAAGTGGATGGTCCATGTGATCAGCATTCGCTTGTGAAGTGTTAGAATACATCATGTGAAAGAAATGTAGTCTTGTCATGTTTCTTTTGGATAAGAAACTGTGTTACATCAATAAGTGGACAATAAGCATCCAATTTGTCATAGTATAAGGAAATATATACTAACTTACTAGTAGATGATGATTTCCTTATAGTAATTAAAATATGATGCTTTTAGTTTACAAGAGTTACTCCATTATTTCATTCATATTTTTGGCTACTTCATGTTAGTTTAATAGCATAGCTCAAAGATTCCCTGTTGAGTCTCCTAGGTCCCCCTATTATGTTTTTGTTTGATTAAGGAGTCAGAACTTTTGAGAAGAGAAAATAAAAATTTTAGAGCTATCGCATTAGTCAGATGATTCATCTTCTTATTTCACCTTTAGTAGCTGTAGATTTGATACTTATTTATCTTCAATTATATTTCATTAGATTTAGATTGCATTTGATAATGTGCTCAGACTTAAAAGTTACGTATTATATTTTTATCAGGCTTTGATAATGATAAATGGCATTGTCATGGAATAGACTAGGTTTGAATTATTTATTAATTTTGTGGATATTATTTTCTTTTCTTTGGTCCTATATTTGAAAAAAATCGTTGGATAGTATTCTGTATGTTGTCATATTAGAAATTATAGGTATGTTTTGATAACATGGTTCATTAAATTTTGTTACACTCATTATCAAACAAAAAGCTAGGAGTTGATATAAGGTCATTTGAGAAGAAACTAAGGTACAAAAATGATGACTATATGTGTATATATATATATAATTTAATACATATATATGTAAATAGGGGCAACATAGGACATGCATATGATAAATCTAGATTTAAATGGAATGTAATAACTAAGAAAAATAACATTTCATTAATAAGCTCTTTAGCCATATGTCAAAAATAACTTTAACATTCTTAAGGTTGAAAATGATCTAAATCATATTGAGGCAATAGCATTATTCAAACTTGGTGTAAGTATGAAGAAATCTCAATTGAGATTTTGGGGTTATTCTTTTGTTAGCATGCTCCACTCCTTTATTAAGTAGACTTCATAACACATTGGCATCATGGCCCTTCTTTTAAGGTGAATCAGTGGAGTTCTCTGACCTCTCGAATGATGATATGACCAATGCTTTTCTTAAAGTGTGTACTAAGGTCATGTTCAATGATCAGGATATCTCCAAAAAGGCTACACCCTTCAAACTCACCTTAATTGGTTATCTTCTCACATTGAAGACCCAACATTGAGTTCATAAGAGTTGAAATCTAAAGAAGTTGGTTGCTTTGGATTTATTGTGATAAACAAAGCATATGCTCCAAAGAAGTAGACTTAGACAACGTTTATGCTGCATGTACAAAATTTGTAAAATTGTAGACTTTCAATTGAGAATCTTCAAATGGCTCATAGATGTTTGACTCAAAATTTAACCCTTGTGAGCTCTAATGTAGATCACATTAGAGTGGCTTCCAATTCACCTTGTTAACAAGTTGTCCCCACTCTTAATTGTTTCAATAGTCAACAACCCTTAAATGTTACAATGGCTAACGGTCCCATATGGGGCTCGAATCAACCAAGACCTTGATCATTCTAAAGACATTTCTTAACATATTAGAATCCTTAGAAAGGTTTGCAACAATAATGATTTCTAGAAAAATACTAAGCACTAAAATCTTCCAATCAATTATCCAAATTATTGCAAACAAAGACAATTCATTGCCGAATGCAATAAGGAAAAAAGCTCTTGATATATGAAAGAAATGGTTAAGAAGAGATTACTCCAATTAATCAAGCAATAAGCAATGTGAAATCCAAAACTTTTGTAGTCTTTATTGTAGACACCCAAAGGTTGGATAATGAATGTAAATCAATGAGGGCATGTAAGGGAATAGAAGTTGATGAGGGTATCATAAGTAGCTCAACATGTGAGAAATTCTACTCCCCCAACAAGTTAAAAAATAACTTCCTTAACTACATCATAGAACATCAATACTTAGTAAAAGAACCATATTGTACAATAAATAATCTCATTGATAAATATATTAACAAATTCAATGAGCAACTATCCTTTTTATGTGGTTTTTGCACCATAAGATGTCATAAGTAGACCTTGTTTTCGTAGTGAACATAGTGAAATTTGTAGTATGAAAATGGTGAGAAACTAAGTAATAAAGTGAAGAAGAATAAAGCTTTTGTCACAAGAAAATTGAATATCACAAGTAGTTCTCCTTCTTTCATCATTCATACTTCTTTATATTGGAATACTTTAACACAAGCAATAATTTTTTAATTTCCATAGGACACCTTTGTCATTTGATTAAAGGTTTATAATTGAGAAACTTTTGCATCATTGGCTCCATACCTACAAGTCAAAGCCCAAGATGCACTTGAATTTGATGCACCACCTAGCATTAAATGAGCAAAGGCAAGGCTTACTAGGTGCTATTTGTCATCCACATGACCCACGTAGTTTCCCACTTAAAGCATGCTCATCTATGTGAGGGGGTTGCTCCATATCCTATTCATATGTGGTGCGCATAAACCAGGTTAGTGCTACACATGGAGTGAAGCACATGTGCTTCAAGTCAAGCATCTATAGCGTAACTCTTCATTCCTATGTTAGTCGTAGCACTTGTATTTTTTTTACACCTGTTCCCTTAGGTTTAGGCTTATTTTTGTATTTCATTCAATCAACCTGACTAGAACCTCTACTCCTCCCTTTTTTTATCATTATTTCAAGCAAACAAGAGGGAATATTGATTAACCTTTCTTCAGGCTATACATTTTGTTGTACTAAGTCTTTTTCCCTTCTCCACAATTTGGTATGAAGTATAGGTCTTACTCCCTGTCATAATGATCCCTTTCTAGTTGATGTTATCTTAACTTAGGATCTTATCATAATTCTTTACAAAATCTTTCATTGGTGGTAAGTGTTTTTTGTGTTATTCATAGAGCATGAATGGCTCAAAAGCCTTGAAGTTAAGTACATTCAATATTAAGAACATTTCCATATATCCTAGTTGCTCAACTGGATAAGTATTATCATTAATTATTTATTTTATCTTGAAAAGACTATATTGTATTAGTTTTATGTTATTTCCATGTACTTCAAATCTTCTCTTATAATTTTTTTATGATTTGGGTAGTTTTCTTTTGGCATTGAAATATATTTCTTGTATTGTATCTAGAAAGTTTTGAACTTTTTGTTGAATATCACTTCTAAATCCTCTATTTCTTGTATCTTGAAATTCATGCGTAACATGCTTTGCGGTAGGATTAACAAAGAAGCTTTGAAACGGTGGGTATTTATCAATCCATGCACAATACGATTGTATGAAAGGTATACAAATATAATACTCTCATTCCATGTTTTGGGTGATGTATGTCATAAACTCTAAGTTTGCTTGACTAAAATTGGTATCCATCATTTCCTACATTGCTGACTACAATGAAATATGGTCATTGCATGCAATTTCCCTACTCCATTAAAGTGTTATCAATAGTTTCCTACATTGCCCTCTAAAATTTATTCGAAAATCGAATAGCTTGATTTGATATGATTATGGTTGGGCAATTTCCCATCTTCTTCTTTTTCTTCTTCTTCTTCTTCTTCTACACCGTCTACTTCTCCTTCTAGATCTTCTTCTTTTTCTACTTCTTCCTCTCCATCTTCATCCTCTTCTGCTTTTTTAACTTATTCTTCTTCTTCTTCTTCTTCAACCTATAGTTCCTCCTCTTTGTTTTCTTCTTCTTCTCCTTCCACTTCTTTCTCTTATTCTTCCTATTCTTCTTCTTCATCATCATCTTGTTCTTCTTCCTCTTCTTCAACTTGTCTTTCTTCTTTTTCTCCTTCTTCTTCTTCTTGTTCTACTTCTTCTTCATCATCACCATCATCTTCTTCTACTTCTACTTCTTCTAATTCTTATTCAACTTCTCCTTCTCTCTTTCATTGATTCATTCTTTCTTATTTTACTTTCTCTTTCCTCTTACTCTTTTTCATCTTCTTTGTTCCCTTTTGCACTTCTTCAATTCTTCTTCTTCTTCTTCTTCATCTAATTCTTCTTTCTTACTTTTTTTATTTTTTTCTTTCATTATTTCTTCCTTTCTTTCTTCTTCTTCTCTTTCTTCGTCTTGTTCTTCTTCTCCTTTTCTTTCTTCCATTAATTCTCTCTATCTTCTTCTTCTCTTTCTTCTTGTTCTTGTTTTTCTTCTTCTTTATCTTCTTTCTCTCTTCCTTTCTTTCTCTCTTTCATCCTCTTCTTCTTCCTCTTTTTCTTACTTTTTTTCTTTCTTCCCCTTCTTCTTCTTCTTCTTCTTCATCTACTACTTCTACTTCACTTTCTTCTTCTTCTTCGTATTCTACTTTTTCTTTTTCTTCTTCTTATTTCTTCTTCTTCTTCTTCTTCTTCTTCTTCTTTCTCGTTCTTCTTCTCCTTTTTCTTCTCCTTCTTCTCGTTCTTCTTTTTCTTCTTTCTTTCTTTCTTTCTTTGAATCATTCATTCTTTCTTTCCTTTTTTTCTTCTTCTCTTTCTTCAGCTTTTTCATCATCTTTTCATCTTCATCTTCTTCTACCACTACTACTATTACTTCTTCTCCTTGTATTTCTTTCTTTCTTTCTTTCTTACCCCTTATTTCTATTTATTCTTGTTCTTCTTCTTGGTCTTCGTCTTCTTTTTCTTCTTTCTCCCTTTCTTTCTTTTATCTTCTTCTTTTTTCTTTCCTTTTTCTTCTTTCTTTCTTCTTCTACTACTACACCTTTTTATTTATTTTATTTTTTTGCTCTTTCTTTTCTTCTTTTTTCCTCATCATTTTCTTCTTCTACCTCTTCTTCATCTTCTTTTTTGACTTCTTTCTTCCTTCTTTTCATTTGCTTCTTCTTCTGCTGCTTCTTCCTCTAGTTCTTTCACTCTTTCTTTCTCTCTAATTCTTCTTTTTTTCATCTTCTTCTTCTCTTGTTCTACTTCTTCTTTCTTTCTTTCTTTTTTTCTTTCATTATTTTTTCCTTTTGTAGTTTCTTTCTTTCTTTCATTCTTTCTTTCTTTCTCTCTCCGTCTTGTCCATCTTCTTCTTCTTTTTTTTTAGTTCTTTTTTTCTTCTACTTCTAATTCATTCTTACTTTCTTTCTTTACTTTCATTCTTTCTTTCTTCTTCTTCTTCATTTTGTCTTCTACTTCTTCTTCTCCTCCTCCTTCTTCTTTATCTTCTTTTTATTCTTATGCTTCTTTTCTTCCCTCTTTTTCTCCCTTTTCTTATTTTTTTTATCTTTCTTTCTTCTTCCTCTCCTTGAAGTTGTAACTCAAACTAGGCTTTTAGGTTGATAATGCCAATGGTTTCATGTGCAATTAATTAATGCACTGTGGTGGTTTATTGTTTTAGCAAAACAAGTTTGGCCTTATATGCATCTTTTACTAATTCTTTCTCACTTTTTCCTAAGGATTGTATTTAATTAGGGTTTGAACATTTTTCTAAACAAATGGTCAATTTTTTCATTGCTTCATGCATTGTAGTTATGCTTGTTTTAACAATTTTGGATGAACATTTTCGTCAAGTGAGATTGAAACAAGTGATCAAAAAATTTTTGATACATTCATGAAGTTAAAAGTAAAATAGTTGTGTAATGATAGAATCATTTTTTTTTATTTTTTGAGTTATGCATAAAAAAATGTATAATAATTTTTCAAGATTCATTAATTTTTTTGTTTCAAGATTGATTGATTTATTACAAGATTAAATTTATTTTTTATTTTTTGAGTTTTGTTTAAAACAAATGTATAAATTTGAATTTTTTTTCAAGATTTCATTAAAGGCCTTTACATGTACATGAAAAAATAATTTCTCCTGATAATATGTAATTATTCATTTCTTGATTTATTTTCTAACTTGAAAAGCTAAAACAATAGCTTAATCAAACCTACTATATGAAATTACTTTATCCATTAATGGTACACATATTTTTTGGAATAAAAGGGCAACTGCTTGTTCACTTGTAATCCCTTATTCGCATGACAATACACTAAACCTCTTTCAAATTCTATCTACCACTACAAATAGATAATTATGTTCTCTTGACGTCATTGATAGACAATTGATAAAGTCCATTAGGATGGTATTCCAAGGACTCGTAAGTACTGGTGGTAGTATATATAGTTCTTATTTATGACCTGATGGTTTTGATGCAAAAATTTGTGTTCACTTGTCAATAAATTTCTTATCATCTAAATTCATGTTGGGTCAGCAAGCATATGCTTGAAAACTAGGAGAGGTCTTCGAAACTCCAAAGTGTCTCAAAACCTTGATAATGTGAGCTACACTTATGCATCATTTTTTATCACCATGTTTATGCACAACACTTTATTTTTGATAAAAATACTCTAACTATTTACCTCCTTTTGTTTTTTTAATAAATCTTGCAAAAGTTAGGTTGATCTTTATACTTCATAAATTACTCCTTAAATTCGCAGGTTATATTTGTATTTTAGTTGTTAAACATTATAATATTGAATGAGGTCAAGAAAGAAAATTTATAAGATTGTTCAAAGTACCTTTATTATTTTTGATAATCGTGCTAAATTATTTTTGGTATGGCAAACACTTGAAGTGTTTGTGCATGTTGTAGCTTTGATTGTGTCTACAAATATTGAGTGGCTAATGATCTGAATGTACTACGAATTATTTTCTAAGGATGTATGGCCTCTAATATTTTATAGATTGACGTAAAGAAATCAGCTCTTTATCATTGATTAGATTTCTTTTATTCTCATCGTAGTATTTAAGAATAGTATGCAAGTGGCTTAAATTATTCCATTAAAACTACATTAAAAACTTACCCTTATGTATCTACTTGAATATCAAATGGATGCTGTAGATGGGAAGAGCTAGAACTAGAGCTTCACAAACAACCTCTTTTAATTATCGAAATGTCTATTGATGTTGTTCTATCCACTTAGATTTTAGATGTCAACAAGTTAATTCATGAAACAATGCTGTTCTTTCAAGGAATCCTTTGAAGAAGTTTCTTATGTATTGACAAGCTCCATGAAAACCCTTGACAATAGTAACATCATCACGTTTAGACCATTTCTTAATTTCATTAATCTTCTCATTATCAATGTTTATTTCACCCTTTCCAACTTAATATCCAAAATATAAAATGGTTTCCCTTGCATACTCACACTTCTTTTAATTCAACTATAAATGATAGGATTGTGATATATCAAACACCTTCCATAAATTCTTAACATGTCCTTCATTTATATTACTATAAATGAGCATGTCATCAAGGTAGACTTGCATAAAATCTTTTAAGGGAACAGAAGGCCATTCATTACTACAAAATTGTTACTTAAGCATTGCACAACCCAAACACCATTACTAGCCACTCATACAATCTGTGTATACTTAAAAAGTTTTTTCAAAGTTTCTCTTTCTGTAATATGTACTTGATGATACCTTGCTTAGACATCTAATTTTGTGAATAATCATGCATGCTTTAGTTCGTCAAATAGATCATTAATTCTTCATAATGGATATTTACTTGTGCAAGTGATTTTGTCAAGAGGTCAACAATCCACAACAAGCACCAACTTCTATCCTTTTTTGCACTAATTCAATTGGACAGGCAAATGGTGAATTTGTAGGCTTGAGTACTCCCTTTCTTCAATAACTCTATGACTTTCTTGTTAATCACTTAGTTTTTCCCTACTAAGTTATGATACATATATATATTTATAAGTGTTGATTTGATAAAAGCTAATCAAATGCTTAACAACACAATTTGGCAGTTGCACTTTTAGTTTAGTAAATAATGTAGAATATTCTCTTAGTATCTTCTAAAGTTGTTTATGTAGATTACTATATTTTTTTGCACCAAAATTCAGCTTCTTGGGTCTAATTAATAATAACAAATAATTAAGACTTTTATTTCTTAATCTCTTTGCTGGGCTAGTATTAAAAATAAATACTATTAACTTTCCTTTATTCCATATTATGATAAATTTCTATCCATCCTTTGTGAATAGATACTATTTTGCTTGACAATAGTATATATCATCTTCATTCTATAAGTATGAGTAGCCAAATATGATATGGCAAATATCTAATCGAACTTTTTCATGGACAACTTCATCAATATATTCTTAAGTGATTCCAAATTTTACCATATATTACCGATAAACTCGTGCTTGAAAGACTTTTTAACTCAACCCATGAGAATAGGGCTTGGATAACTACAACTTTCTCAGTGGAGGTTCTTCATAAAGCTTTTAAAGATTAAATTTTTCTAAATGCCAATGTCTATGATAGCATTGACTAACTCATTTAAATGAATAAAGGTTGAAAAGAGTTCCACTCTTGTTAAAATTTCATTAATTATAAGATCTGTTGGCTTTACCAAAAGAGATAGATTCTTATCTTTTTATTTTCAAGCCTCAAGAATTTTCTCAATTTTAGCTGCAACAAAGATCTGTTCTCCCTATTTTTCTTAAACTTCTCTAAGAGAAGATTAGTGTAAAAGATCCAACATTTTTCTCATATTGGCCTTGCTTTTTGTTGTGGGCACAATTTCTATGGCACCCACTTGTAAATGGTGTTGTTATTGTTATCGTTATCATCCACCATACTAGATATTAATCTCTCCTCTTTTGTCAGGTCATTATATTAGTGTTAATCCTATCAAAGTGTGAAATTCCATGTCTTCGGTTCCATATTTTGATTCTTCTTTTCAGTGGCCATTATATCGATGGCAATTGTAAATCTGCTTGCTTATTTCAAAGATTGTATAGAGAATATGCGTAGTTGCGTACAAATAGGATAATAAAAACCCTTAGAAGCACATAGATAAAGTTGACATCTTTGTAATAGATATCCTTAATGCTATAGCTTGTCTTTGAAATTTAATGGTGTCAGCTTAGATTGTTTGCTCTCGTCAATATCATAGACAGTGCAACTTTATCCACTTTTCATACAAAAATTATAGAATAAAATGTTTCTCAAATTAAATTCTAAAATGAACTCCAAATTAACTCTATATCTAAAAGAGTTCTTAAATTTTCATTAAACTAAAGCCATTGCATGGCTAAAAATATCCAATCAAGTATATACTACATTGTCAAATGAAGAGCAGTTGTATAAAGAAAAATAGGTGTCTACTTGATTTAATTAGGCATCTAATATTTTTGCATCCATAGTACCATCATTAATAAGGTATATCTAACTTGAATAGACCTTATCAATTCTAAAGAATTCAATAAGAATATTAATTATGGCATCCACGAATCTATCTTAAAGTGACGCTGAGTTAGAAACGTTTCTTAGCATGGTGAATTTTCTTCCATGGTTATCATGGAGTATCTTAATTTTTTAACATGATCCCTATTAACAATTCTTTTTATTGTGTTAATATATTAACTTATGCTTTCATAAGAAGATTGATCCCTCCAAGAACTTCTTCCTCATTCATTCATCATTCTTACCTTGTTATAGAGGGGTTGGATACACATTTTAACGCAAGAAAGTATAATATTTTAATTTTCAAAAGACACATTTGACCATTGATTTAAAGAATAACATTTGCAGATTTTGTGTCATCCGATCCCTTAATAGAATGTACATGGAATTCACATGCCACCAAGCACAACATGCTTGTAGGTGTTGCACAATAAGTAGTGACAAATAGACATTCAATTACTCAAAAGCTTTAATAAGGATCTCTAGGAAAAAGCAATGGCACTTAACCTTTTTAAGATGGACCAAGATGGCTTTAGTGGCTATAAGTCACACGTCAAGATGAAAACCTACTAAATGGAATGTAAAAAAGTGATTTTCCTTAAAATTGCTTGAAAAAGACTTTTGGCATCTCAAAATACTAACATTATCAATTGTAATGAATAATATCCTAATTTTGAATTTTAATGGTGTTGTTAATTCTACAAAAGTTTCATGTCTTAAGAACATGATCAAATTACAGTAAACTAATTTAACTTAATTTTTCAAACTTCTCTAAGGTAACAAACAAATGGACATCATTCAAAGGAGCTAAAGCTTTTCTATTATGAGAGCAACATCTCTGATAAAGTATTGGTGTTTTAGTTGTATGACTTCCAAGGATAAATAATGAAAATGTAGAACAATGACTTCATATAGTTATAATGCATGATACATAAAATGAGGTATTACCTTTTTGTGTATGCCAAAGAACTATTTCATTAATAAAAGTGATCTTCGGTGGGATTTAATATTGATAAAGGAGGATAAATGTCTTCCTTGGATGGTATGGAGAATTTAATGTCATTACTATCATTCAAGAATTTAAATATCACTTTTCTGGATAGAACCTTAATGAATCATCATTAGCTAAAAACATTTCCAATATAGTGGTTTAACATATGAACTAGATACTTTTGGACTAATCCCTTTTATTGATCCTTCATCTAACAATTAGATATATTCAAAGGTAATTAAAATTCAAAAGCACATGGATTGAAAGCATAGAATTCTTTTTTTTATCTAGTATTTGCTCAGAACTAGAGTCTTCCAATTATTGTTTTAAGAATAAGGGCCTTCGCTTAGAAAATGAGGTGACATAAAACTCACCATGAAGAAAGCTCAATTTTGTAATATATTCAAGATGATTGAAGAAGTAGAAGAGCCACTTTTCTAGATTGAAAAATACCTTAACAAGCTTTAAAAGAATTACAAAGTTTTCAATTGACCAAACTTAAGATTAGTTGTTCATGGCTACTAAAAGGTTGGGGATGTATTAAAAGCTTGAAGGCAAGTACTTTGTGGCTCAAGGAAGGTAATAAAAGAAAAACTTTCTTCCAAATAATGGCCAAAAATAGGCAATGTAAGCTTAGTATATAATGAATTAAAGATGAAAGTGGGTGTTGGAACTTGAAGTAGAATTTAATTGCCAAATATGTTGGGGTTTGTTTCACCTCTCACTTATCTATTTTCCCTAACAAGCAAAATGAAAGGAGCTATGCTTTATTGTCCTTAGACTCACTAAAAAGGAATATGATGCTAATTTAGCAAATTTGCATGGGGGAAATATAACAAATAATTTTTTTCATGTATTTTTCAAGTTCTTTTAAATTGGATGGGTTTAATAATTTCTTTTACAAGCATTATTGATCCATAATTCAAGATGACAATTATGAAACTATTAATGATTTTCTTGTTGGTAGCCTGTTACTTAGATAATTCATTAGCGCTAATATAATCTTCTTTCCAAGGACTTATTGCACTACATCTTTTAAAGGTTGTAGACAAATTTGCACTTATAGTTTCTTTGAAAAAAATTTAAGTTTTTGGTTGTTAGCCTACAATATTTCTTGTCCACACACTCATCTTAGTAAAGTAATCAACTTTTACTAAGGGGAAATCACTAAAATATCTTCATTGCATAAGAACAACTTTGATGATTTAAATTGCAAGGTCAAAGTTAATAACTCTATTATCAAACTGCACTTTAAGAAAGCATTGAAATGTATATCATGTAATTTTCATAAAATATACTACATAAGTCTAACTTTAATAGTTAATTTATTAATTAAGTCATAGGTATCTATAATTAAAAATTACTACTAGTCATTATTTTTAGAGACAATGGTCCCTTCTTGTCATCCTATGGCTAAGGCAAGGTAACCATCTATCCTTATTTCTTTTCCTTACTTTAGCTAAAGCACTAAGAAGGGATTTAAGAAATCTACATATATAAGATGTAGTGAAGCTCTATGCAACTTCAAGAGGTTATAATCCAGATTCCCATTTGGACATAATAGTTGAATTTTATCCTCTACTTAAGAGGTGAAAAAACCCTCCATTTCAAATTATCAATATATTCTTTATTGAGCTATATGAAGCATCACTTTTAGAAATTATTGTTCAAAAGATTATATCTATTGAGAGTATATAAATGAAGCACAAGTGTGAGAATGACGTCAAGAAGCTCTTAAGATTTGAAAGATACTACCATTCAATCCATTATCTTGAAAGCACCTTGTGCAATGGAAATAAGTACATTATTCACTTACAAAACTACCTCAACAAAACATTCATGAAGACAATTGCATAGAGGAAGAAATTACTCTTAATGATAGGCTTTGATTGTTAATCATGACCTCTTATTAACTTGACACTATACTATAATGATGTTCTATCCTTCAAATAATATTATTAAAGAAGATGAAAGTGTGATTAGTGATTTCTTTTAAAGGAATAGTCATCTACATTCAAAAATTTCTTTACTAATTAGAATCTCTTATGAATTTATTACATTTTGCTAACAATTGGAGGAAGTTGAATTTGTAATTTTAAGAAAAATGGCTTTTTTATGCTTATAGAGACTCTCAAATTCTTATTTTTATTGAATTTCCATGGTGCACAAAATTATTGAACCATTTTTCTATGATCCATGGCATTAAACATAACTAACATGACATGGTTCGTTAATTACTTCTACACTGGTTGAATTGTAGTGACCAAAACTCTATAGCCATTATTGTATCTTGAGTTCTTCCATCTCTCATATGTTGTAAAATCTAGAAGTTAAGAACTTAAAACTAAATAATAGCAAAAATTCTCAATGATTTCCATGATAAATAGAGTTCAACACAATATCTATGCCACTTTCAAACATAGTCTAATCATGTCGAGAAGCTCAATAAATCTTGAATTTGTAAAATATTCATTGCTTTGTCTACTTTCTAGGGGCAAATGCAACATAGTTAAAGTGGTTCATTGGACTCAAAAATAACTTTTGTCAAGTTATATACTATTTGATTGACAAGAGGGAACCAATGCAATGTAGGTTGTGGTCAAGTGTTTGGAGAACACTAGGGTAAAGCAATCAGTGTAGTCTCAATTTATTAAGGATCTAAAATAAATATAGAAGATAAGCCATGACAATACTCTTTGGTCTAAACTTAAGTGAAAATCTAGGCTTACAGAACATTATTTTAGAATCAAATAATAAATCAATCCTTTTAAAGATTTACTAAAGAATTGGAATCCCTTGGTGTATGATAACCCTATCAAAAGAAATGAATCAATTTCACTGTAAGGATATTCAATCAAGCACATATTTAGAGAAGGCTATGTAGTGGTAAACTAATTAGCTTAATTTATTAGTAATCATATTCATTTGAAAAATCTAGATTCATAAAAAATTCTAAAAAGTTTCAAATGTTTAATTAAAATTGATAAGGAAAGATATCCCTATATTTATTGAGTGATCATAAAAAAAGTCATCCAACAAATCCTTATACAATCAAACTCATGAAATTCCTTAATAAGTTCATTGTGATCATCTTGGATCTGTTCTTATGGAAATCACTGAGCAATTGGGGTTGAAAGTAACAGGAAAAATCTTTAAAAAAACCACAAAATTTTATTACATTTTTTATCTTTTTATAAACAATTCAGTTCCCGTAAATTATCTGGGGGTTTGTACATTATGTCAAATAGGTCATATTTTGGGCCTACAGAATGAGCCTATTGAAATGGCTCATTTCATTCAAGGGAAAACCATGTCCATGGAATCTCCCAATTCTAATAGATGATACCTATTCTTCTTATATTAAAGATAATGAATTTTCCTTTTCCAAAAGAATATCAAACAAATATATTTCAAGATTTTTTTCTCACACCTAAACTTGCCTCTAACAAAAAAAAAGCAAGACATACAATTTTGGCTACTTTTGCTGATGTAAATTGAGTATAAATTGTATTAAAATTACATTAAAAATGTTTTTTTTGTTATTAATACAATGAGAAATTTGTTAATTCGGAAGCTACCTATGAAATTTATTTTTTCCATTAGAAATTGGATGGGTAAAGAATGAGAAAAGGCCTGTCACTTTCTCAATAATGTTTTGGATATTTGATCCCATTGCAAATGGAACTATTAATTAATTCAATCACATGGCATTTTTCTAGAAGCTATCATTGGTTTGTCTTGAATCTTTGGCTAGTTCACCCTCTCAATCAACCCAATGTACGGACTAGTTCAATGGCATCAATTAGGTACAATGATTTTATTAAACAATGCATCAAACTTTGTATTTCAATACGATAATTAAGTGATTTCTTTGAATTCATTACACCTTCATAATGGTTTTCTTTCTCAAAAATGTGGTTACAAAGGTTTAAACAAATATGATGACACTAATCATTCATTTTAAAACAATTAAGGAGTTCATCATCGTATTGTTTGGCAACTTCCTTCAAAGAAATACTATCATCGGCTTAGATGATAATCAACAAGGATTACTTAGATTGGTCTAAAACCTTTTTGGTCGGTGTTAGGGCCATTTTTTTATGAAAATGCTTCAAAAAAAGTTTAGAATACTTTGATGATGAATATTTTCTTAATAAGTGCAACATGATTCCTCAACAATCTTAGCTTAACATTTCATGCCAAGACTACCATGCTCTATACATAATTCTCAATGCTAACAGATAAATTTTGTCTTATATAGTCATTCATTACAAAGGATTAAACAAATCAGTTGACTTTAATTATTCTTTTCTATTTTTATAGGAATGAAATCAATTAATGCAGAACATGATATTTTACTTCATTGTATGATAGTCATTATCTAAATATGTGGCATGGCACATAGCATTTTGATATGTCTAGAATTCCTCTAATTTTTATCAAGGTTGTTCAATTATGATAATACATGAATACATTGGTCAAACATATCCATTTAGGCACATTGTCTTCGTTCAAGTAGTACAGCTCTTTAATTAGCATTGTTTATCACTTCACCAATATTTTCAGAGTGTTTGCTATGATGATTTTATTCATATAGTGATTCAATTCATTACGCTCTTATCTTTGCTAATATCATTTCAATGCATAAGTTTTGTGGAGTCAGCCATGGTCACTGTGGATCCCTTTATGTATTGTATTTATTAAAAACAATATATTGAATAGGCCATATCGCTACTTCAATGAGACACTCCAAATCATTGAATGGTAACCAATTTGCTTGCAACATTAATGCAAATTAACACATTAAAAGCTCAATGATGCCCATCCTCTTTCTCACATATCAACTTTTCCCTTTAGAGGACCTCATTATGTCACTAATGCCTTTCAATTCTAAACTGTATTTGTAATAACTTCCATATGCAATAGTACTCCTTTTTTTAAAATAGGAGGTTGAGCAATGCTTTACGTGACCTTATAGAGTTGAAAAAGTTAATTAAATGATTTCAGTGGATGTTAAACACTTAAAATAAATATAAATATAATTTTAGTAAATGTTTGTCAATGATTTTGCACAAAATTCCATTTTATTTTAAAATAAATTAATTTTCTTTAAAAATAAGAAGAAAATTAACAATAATAGATTTGAAATTATTAAAAAGTGGACCAACACTTTTAGAAAGCTCAACTTAATACCTAGACTACATCCACCCCAAATAAAAGCCAAAGAAAAACAAAACTAATTAGCACAGGCCTTTCACAAAAAAAACCATCACAAAAATGAAATAAAACAAAAAGGCCTATAATATTCTTTCAACGAAATAAAACTAATAGAAGAAGAAAATTTTCAATGACACAAATCAAATTTGATGCTTATAGTAATCTTATGTTTGAAAACGTATTTAACAAAGAATAAATGTATCATGCTTTGCTTTAATAAATTAAGAAATTAAAGAATACGAGCTTTGCTAATTGAAGTAAAAAAGGAGTGTTTGAGCTCAAAGATTAGAGGATATAGCGAATGGAAACAATGGTGAGCACCTACAAATAAGACATCAATTTTCTAGCTTAAAATAATCCATAAACTTCTCTCCAATATTTGTATAAGCATATTACATCTAAAAGTAGTAACCAAATCTCCCAATTTGCTGCTATGGGTTGAGCAACTCAAATTTAATCGCTACTATTCAAATATAGTCCTTTATGCAAAATAATGAGTTGGCTAGCTCAACAGTGTTTATAAAAAAACAGTTATCATCCATCAAACATCATTACAACTTTTAGAGTCTAGAATATATCATAATAAATGAGAGTCGCATGATGGATATTAATATGGATCATTCGATAAAGAATGGCTTGATCAAATCAAGGTAAATGACAGCCACATTATTGTTTTTACTTTTAACTTATAAATAAAAACAATGCATGATCAAAAAAAGGTAATGTGAGCTACATGATTAATTTTTACTTGGACCATTACATCATAAAAGTTTCATAATCAGTTAAATAAATTAATATTTTATGCATATTAAAAAGGCGGAGGAAATTTAGAAAATTTGATGATTAAAATTATGTGATCAAATTATTGGAAATAAATGAAGGTGTAGAAAGAAGGATGAGTTTTCAAAGATTTGATCGGGACAAAAATGTGATCGAGGCATTGGGTTTGGATCTGCATGTTTTGGATAAGCAGATAAAATTTTAAGTATTCAATTTACTGCTAGATTTAATACCACATATACTTTCACAATTTGGATGTCATATATGATAAAAGAATTGGGATTTTTTGTCTGATAATGCTTATTTGCACATAAGATAGCTCTACATTAGGGTTTATAAGTGTGCATAGAATTAGTCAAACATATGGGGTAAATTTATTAATACTAAGTATGTAACAAGTTGAAGAGTGATTTTGTGACTTGATACGATAGCTTAGAAGTTGAATAGTGATTACACTCAAGGCTTTTATAGAAAAACATTAGCCACAATTATGTAAGATCATTTAAGAGTTAAGATAAGGCAAAGTGATAACATATATATATATAATTATGTGTGTTTAATATAATCTCTTTATAAACATCAATTGCTACATTTTGAATTTTTTATTTAAATTTTATTTTTTTTATTTGCAATGTTAAAGTTAATTTAACTATTGATATAAGAAGAAAATGAAATTGAAATTAAAATTATCTATATTAGAAAATATTTTAGTTTCTAATATCTTTTATCATCATATGTTGATCATCATAAGAATCATTTTTCCTGTCATTCAAAATTATTATTCAAAAACTAATTAATTAAATCTACCAAATAAAAATTAATTCTAACTGAATTAACTAGCCTAAATCTATATAACAAATGTTTGATCTATGCCAATAATATTAAATCTTTTAGCTACTACTAGTAGATCGAGGCACCACTCTTAAACATGAACAGAAGTATATTAAACCTTGGCATAACACCCTATATTCATAAATCAATTAATCATGTTTCTACTAACACATATAACTAAATCCTAAAAATCCTAAGGGTAGCTAACATTGAAATTATACTACTTCTAAAGAACAAAAGATGTCTTATAAGGAGCAAAAAGAAGAGCAAGTGCATCAAGTTTGACTATAATGTAATGCTTTTTTTGCATAGCTAACTTTCAAATTTAATGACTAATGTGAGCTGTTTGAATTGCAATTTTCAAATCAAATGATTGTCAACTCATTTACCCTTTTTAAGCAACAATATCACCAACAATTTGATCACTCAATTTTGTGATTTCATCGTCAACATTTGATCTGCAAGTAAAATTAAATCTAACTATCAGATGACAATTTAGATCTAATTGTCTAGATGAAATCATAATTTGAAAACTACTCTAGTTTATTCATAATTGTCACTTCAAGCAAATTTCACTATTGAATGGTCCAGGATACTTCCAATCATGTGGCTCTTACAAAACTACTATTTAACCATTGTTTATTAGCCATTATAACTTTTATTCAAAAAATGTTATGTTTCTAATTAAAATGCATCCTTCAAATGCCAACAACTAATGGATCAGTTTGGTAAGTGGTATTAGATAATATAAAATGTTTATAAATAGGGTAATTACAAAAAAAAGAGATTGATGAAATTTTTAGAAGAATATAAAGAAAATGCTTCTGGTAATGATATTAAGGACATTAGTAGCTACTATTGATTGTCACCTCCATTTGTTGTGTCCATTATCATCAAACAAAAATTCTTTCTTAAAATTAGTTAAACTCTCATTCCATAATTGATCAAATAAAAACACTTGTATCATATTGAGAATTTCATTAAGCATGAGAATTTTTCTTTGGAGAATCTTATTGTTTCTTTCCTTTCATTTTTTTATAAATCCTTTTTTTATAAGGCATTTATGGCCTATCTTTTTCTATTAAATTATTCTAAGGGTTTAGCCTATCCAATTTTTTTTAAGATTTTATATAAGTTGTTTTGCATTCCTTGTCTTTTCCATGGGTAAATGTTGGTTTGATTTTTAGTAAGACTACCAGAAAAATATACTTGTGTACACTTTAAAATTTTTGTTGTTGTGTTTTGTTTTCATAATTTCCCTAAAACTTGATTATTAAATAAAAACTAACATATTTTCAAAGAAAATCAAAATATGTAAAAAAAATTACTTTTAAGGATTTATTCAAGCTTATTAAAAATACTTTTATATATTTTTTAAAATATTTTTATAACAAACAAAAACTTTTTGTAGCAATTCGTCAACCCTTTTACTAAAACACATTTCACTTGATGCCAGAAGCTCTTTACCTTAAGATTAATGCTGAAACCTCAAACAAACTGTAAGTACTAAATTGAAAGAAAGGAGCAAAATGAAGCATAAGGAAGTAAGCTAATATTTGAAATGAAGAGTTGATAGTGTGGAGGACATGTGATCAATCTTTATGAATATACAAAGAAAATAAGCATCTTTGAAAAAAAAATTTTATTTAATTATTTCTTAAATTGACAATTGGTGGAAATTTATTCCATTATTTTAGGCATTATTGATTTTGAAATTCAAAAAAAAATGTTCATTTTGATATTGCATTTCGAAAGAACATCAAAAATAAACATCTAAGAGATATTAAGGCGATAACATTTTTCTAGTTTTGTGTGAGCATCTTAAAATTTACAACATGATTCTAGGGTCATTCCATTATTTTACACATTATGAGTGCAATTTCCTCAGGGCCTTGTTGTTATGGTGAATCTAGATAAGTTCTCTAACCTTGTAAAACAAAATACTACCAATGTCCTTGCAAAAGATGTCATGATATATGATTTCTTTACTTCTAAAAAAGATTCTCCATTCAAACCCGCACAAATAGGCTATGTTTTCACTTGGATGACCCAACATGGAATTACTAAGACTAAGTATCTAGAAAAATTTGCTGCTTCGAATCTACTATGATGGGTTAAACTTGTGCTCTTCAGATTTTCAGTCGGATTGGACAACATTTGATTCTAGATGTACAATATTTCGAAAGTCATAGTCTTTTAAATGAAAAACTTAAAATGTTTCGTAATGTTTTGGCTTAATATTAAACCTATAAAAGCTCTAGTGTGGTTCTTATTGGAAACCCTCCAATCCACCAGGTCAACAAGTAGTAGCTATTCTCAATCATGTCATTAGTAAACAAACCATTAAAAGTAGATTCCAACTAAATCAGCTTAACAAGGCTCTATAGGACTCAAGCCATGTATTTTAGATGTCTAAAATAATGGTCTCTAAGGGCCTTGAGGTCATGGCATACTTCAAGGAAATTTGAGACATGCACAAGATTTTTTATAATTGAATTTCTTTCTATTTCTATTGAATTTGATATGTCCAAACTTTGAGATTATGAGACACACTAGTAGTATTAACATTTAAAAATATTATAAAGTTATTTAATACTGAATTTTGATTTTTGGGCCAAGCATATTTGACAAAATGTATAGACATTGGTATTTGATTTTTTAATATTGCTTTAGAATGGTTTTTCATGAATTTCTTTTCATAGCTATTTAAATACTTATAATACTATAAGAATATAAAATAATTTTTATACACTTATATCCAAATTTTTGGCAAAAAAATTCGTCAAAAATACCATAAAACAGCTGAAGTCTCTGGAAAATACACTGTAGCAATGGGCGGGTCGACCCGACGCGAAAACAGCCAGTCCAGGTCTTTTAGAAATTAAAAATTTAATTTAAAAATAAAAATTTGGTTGACCTGAGAAGGCCGAGCCAAGCCCGTCCAAAGCACACCGAGAGGAGCTCAGCTAGCGCTGGTCAACGGTAAAATCAATAGTGCCTGGCTAAGCCACGCCCGCCCAAAGCCCGCCGAGAGGAGCTCGACTAGGTCCAACTGCAGCGCGGTCAACAGTCAATGAACAATGCTTCGCTAAGTCCACCCGAACCAGGTGATCAAGTCCTGGTCAAGGAAGGGGGGAGCCAACCCCAAAGAGGCTCGCAATGTAAACAGGGTGGATTTCTTATATAGCGCTCCAACAGTTCTGCATACGCAATGTGGGACTAAAAATCCAAGTTTCAGCCTTCGCGGGATCCAATGGCTCAGATTAAGCCAGTCCGGATCCAACGCACAGGATTCATCCCATAAGGTAAAATCTGTGTCGTTCATCTTTGCGCCCGGATCCTACGCACGAGATTAAATCGCGTAAACGGTAATCGCGAGATTTAATCCTTGTCGTTCGATTACGCGCCCGAATCCAATGCTCTAGATTAAGCCCGAATGGTAAAATGCGTAAATCAATCTGTGCCATTCGTTTTTGGGCCTGGATCGGACGGTGGCTGCTTTCCGTTCGTTGCCCAAACGGCTAATTAATTTTTGGAGCCGTTGGGGGTGTTTTTAGAGCTCAAATTTGAGCTCTATAAATAGGAAAAATTGATGTATTTTTCAGTTTAACCTTTGCTAAATTTTCCAAAGATTTCAGATCTCAAAATTCGAGCACTCAAGCAAAAACGGTGCATCCAAGCTCAAAAAGCAAAGCGGCAAGAAGGCTATTGGAATTAGAGGTTTTTCAATTATTTCTCTATTTCTATCCCTCTATTTTGTCGATTGTGTGTGCCTCCTCTTTTCTCCTATTTCTTTTAAGTTTTTTCTGCCAATCGTTGTACTTTTCGTTTTGGGGCAAGGGCATCTCGGCAGTAGTGCTAAAGCCCCGGGTTTGAGTTGAGCCCGGTAAAAACTCAAGTAGGTTTGGGATTAGTCGTAGTAAAAATCCCAAGTAGGTTTGAGGTGAACCGTACGAAAAACCTCACTTGTAATCGGTGCATTTAGTGGATTTTTCCCAACGCCGGTTAGGGGTGGACGTAGACTCGGTTTTGAGTCGAACCACTTAAAAATTTGTGTGTTCAATTCTCTTTACTCTTTCTTAAAGGTTTTTAAGTTTAATTTCGAAATTAATAAAATTTTAAATACACAATTCACCCCCCCCTCTTGTGGGATTTCCTTAGCATGAAACACTTCATAATCTTGTTAAATATCTTCCTTTAGATATTAGAATGTCTAGAAAGACTTGGAGCAATAATGGATTGTGGAAAAAAATAAAGTATTTAAAATTTTTTCAAATACTATCTATGCAATTTTAAATAAGGATTCTCAACGGTCCAATGTAAGCAGAAAAAATGTTCGAGACCCTTATTTTGTAAGAAATGGTGAAGATGAGAAAATACAAAATAGTTTAGTAAGTAATGTGAAACATCCAACTTTGATCGTCTTTATTGTAGACACCTAAAGGTTGGACAATGAATGAAAACCAATATGGCAAAGTAAAGTTACAGAAATTGATAAGGGTTTCACAGGATCTTAACATGCCTAAAACACCTTTGCACCTTTAATTAAAAGAAATAACTCCCACTACATCACAAAACATTAACACCTCATAACAGAATCAAATTGAGTAATGAATCATCTACTTGTTAATTTTTATGATCAACTTAAATGACAAATCGTAAAGTAAGAGTAAAATATTTAAATCTAACTTGAAACAAAGGGAGGATGTGTAGCTTAAATAATAAGTGGAGATTCAATCTCTCAAAAGCCTTAATAAGGATCTCCAAGAAAAAGCAAAGCTTCTTAAGGATTTTGACATAGATTATAATGACCTTACAGTGGTTACCAACCACAACTCAATACGAAAAGCAACAAAATGAAATGTAAAAAATTGATTTGCTTGAAAAGACCAAAAGAAGCCTTTAGGATTCTCATAATGCAAATATCACATGTTGTAGTTAATAACTTCTTGATGTTGAGCATCATGGGTGTAGTTTGTTCTATAATGTCTTGACTCCTTAATAACATGATCAAGATGTACAAAATAAAGTGATTTGTAATGTGGGAATCCTTTGCAAGTGATATACAAATCGACATTATTAAAGGATACAAAATTTTCACTATTACGAGGGCAACATTACTAACAAAAGATAGGTGTAGTAGTTATAGTATTTACATTGCTAAATAATGAAAGTGAAGAAAAATGTCTTCACATTGTTATTGTGCATGATATGTAAATGAAGTGTTACCTATTGAATCATGATCAGTTCATAGATTTCTAAACAAAATGGTTCAACATTTTAATAATATCTTATCAGAACACTCCCCATATCGATCATTTCTCCATCAACAATTAATTCTAATGATAAACAACTTAGTTTCCAAAGAACATGGGTTAAAGGCATTGAATTCTATTTATTGGTTGCATAGACTTGCAGTCTTCCAATTGCTTGGTTATGAATGAGAGCCTTATCTTACCAGCTAAAGAGAGTTAAAGATCCCTATAAAAAAAGAACTAAAACTTAAATTTTTAATATATATTATAAGATTGAATTATTAGAATAACATGTTATGAAGAAGGAAAACAAATTCAAAGAGTTGTAGATGAGTTATCAAGGTTGGAACTAATAGAGCTTTGGATCAGCTAATCATGGTTGCTAAAATAGAGGAGATGTATTAGAGCCAGAAAACATTTATTGCGTGACACATGGTTGGTGATAAAAACACTAATGTCTTTCACACAATGGTCAATAGTAGAAAAACGGATCTCAATATATAAAGAATAAAAGATTCAAGAGGGAGTAGGGTCTCAAAGGAGGATTTAACTGCCAAGTATGTCATGAATTTCTTCACCTCTAACTAGTCCTTATTATAAAAATTGGGAGGTGCTTTGCTTAGTTTTGCTTAGACTCACTAAAAAGTATTATGATGTAGATTCAGCATGATATCAAGGAGGAAATATAACAAATTATTTTTTGGATGGATTCTTTATGCTCATGTCGATTGGATGGGTATAATGGTTTCATTTACAGGCATTGCTTAACCATAATTCAAAATGACATTTATAATGCTATAATTGTTTTTCTTGTTGGTAGCACATCACCAAAAGAATTCACTGTGACTAATATAATCTTCCTTCTAAACACTTTTTGTAGCACATCTTTTAAATATTTTAGAAAAATTTGTTTCTATAGTTTCTTCTAAAAGCACTTAGTTTTTTGTAGTTAGCTTACAGTGATTCCTACTCACTATCATTTTGATGGATCAATCAGCTTTTACTAAGGGGAATTCACTAAAAATATCTTACTTGCATAAGAACTACTTAATGATTTAAATCACATGATCCAAGGTAATAACACTATTATCAAGCTAAACTTTAAGAAAGTATTCTATAGTATATCATAGCATTTTGTTAAACACATGCTACACAAGTTTAACATCAATAGTTAATTTACTAATCTAATGATGAGTATTGATAATGTAAGTCGTTGTTAGTCGTTATTAATGAGAAAGTAAACGATTCCTTCTAATTGTCTCATTAGCTAAAGCAAGGTAACCCTTTATCCCCATTTCATTTCCATATTGTGGTTAAAGTGCTAAGAAGAGGGTTAAACAATCTACATACAGGGAAAAGTGAATCATGAGGCCCTCCAAAGAGCTTGTCAACCAGACTCCTATTTGTGCCCTGTAGATGGCTTTATCTTCTTTTGAAGTGGTGACAAATAGTCCATTAAAACAATCAAATTACTTTCTCTAAGCTCATCAGCACATCAGCTTTTTTTTTATTAATGCACAAAAGGACCTATTTATATGATTTAAAAACATCAAACACAAGCTTGAGAACATCATCTAAGAACTTTTAGGATTTAAAAGATGCTACCTTCCAATCTCTTAACTTTAAAGCGCATTGTTTAAAGCTAAGAAATATGTGGTTCACTTCTAATACTAGATTAATAATATTTATTAGAAGAAATTACTACTTAATGGGAGTTAGGAATGATTAGTCATGTCTTCTAATTAATATCATTTTATACTCTAATGATACCTTCTCTTCCCAACAAGATTATAAATATAATAAAAGGTGCGACAAATGGTTTCTTATAGGTTAATAATGATTAGGTGAGTAAGAAAAATTTGTCCAACTAGAAATAAATTAGGTTCCCCTACGAAAATTTTGCATAAGTAGTTAAGAAATTGAAAAATTTTAAGGATGCACATAATGTAAGGCTTTACTAGAAGGTCTACACCTCAAATACTGTATGAAAAAGAAATATAAGTTGTAATTACTTTAATAAAAATTGTTATAAAGTAGGCTCATAACTTTGAATGATATAGACAAAATCATTCTCATTATTTTCATTCATTGAACCCAATAGACATGGATGGATACAATTCATTATCAGTTCAGCATGATACAAGCATATAAGTAGTTCCCTTATTCAAATGTTAAAAAAATAAAGTAGAGTACTTGCTAGCCTTTCAAATATTACTTACTAATGCGGAGGCACCTAAATAATTAATTTCCATTTCCTAACAACTTGAGAAAATTAAATTTTAAATTTATAAAAAAATACCCTTTCTTTGCATATAGAGATTTTCAAATTCATTCTTTTATGGAGTATCCTAGTTGCACAAACTTATCAAACCACCTTGTCCTAAATTTTACCATTAAACACATCCAACAAGATGCCTCTACAATGGTGGAATTATAGTCACACTCATCAATTATTTATATAGTAATTGTTTAGAAGTAAGTCAAACTTATCATGAAGTCAGTACTTAATCTAATAAAGTTTTTGATGATTGTTGTTTGAAAGATGGTTTTTGATTTACGTATCTCGACTTTACATACCACACACATCTCTTAGGGATTTTCTTGTTTGACAAATACATACTGAAGGTGTCACAAGACATTTCATTCGAGTGAAAATAATAAGAGGTGTGACTAATTGATTTCATGGGCCAAGGTTACCCCAAAAAAGTTGCATTGTTGGATTCTCAATGTTGAACCCGTGTCACAACTAAATTAGGTAATTATAGTTAAGGTGCATAGACACCATTACTTATAGCACAATGGCCATGAAAAAATGTAAGTTTGGATTTAGAATTAAGATTTTTCAAAGTCATTATAAGAAATGACTCTATATTCATATTGATAAGTTTTCTTAAATGACTCATTTTATTCTTTACCATGAGACACCAAATACCCATATTATGATGTGATTTCTTAAAGAATTGCGAAACTACATGGCTTATCTCAAATAATTATTTTAGATGGCAATGTCAGACTTAATAGCTACTTTTGAAAATAATATTGGTCCCTAAAGCAATTAAAACATAAGTTTTTATGGTCTTGTTAACCAAAAAATATAAGGGTAATAGTACTCAATCAAAGCTTTCGTAATCTTTTTTGTAGCCTAGCAATTGAACATGTTTAAACCTAGAATCTTTTGTAGCATTCCACTTATTTTATTTAAAATTATTCAATTAATAGAGCAACAGGTTTGAGACCTTAAAATCATCATCAGAGTCCTATTTGTTTTATTCTCTTACTTTATGATTTAACACTTCTTAGTTTTTTGAATCTTTTACTCATTAGTTTTTGTAATTACATAAATATATTAGTAAATAAATTATTTGGATAATAAAGCATATAAATGACTAGAAAATACTCATTAACAGCTTAGAAAACTTGTTGAGAGTGATTATGCAATGATTTGTGTTAGGTCTAAGTGATCTACAAGGAAACCTTAAAATATTAGATGCCTATAATATTGGACCATTTACAATTATATAAAGACTAACTATAAATATCCATATTTTGATTTACCTAAATATTATAAGATTAGAGCTACCTTTAATACCCAATAGCTTATATTTTATAAAAAGTATGCTGAATACCTAGTAAGTCCTTTTAGCCTTCACTATCATTGACACGTAAGCTTATCTTTCTTAATAATACATTAGCCACATCTTGTGAGCTTTGAGATCTAGTGGAGCCATCTTAGATGATCAAACAATCTTAATGTAGAATCATGTATAACAAAGATTTTTTGTCTATCGATAGGTCCATCAACTCTCTGATGACACTAGGATTATTAAGGAGGAGGTTCACCACCTAAATTTAAAGATGCTAAAGCAATAGTAGAGATTTTAATATGAATCCATGGTGTTGAGCTCTTTCTCACCTAAGGATAGTGATGTAGTAGTTGTTGTGTTATTAACTCCCAGTCATAGTACTTCGTTTGCAAACAAAAAATATTTTTATTAAATTTATTTAAGTGAATTTTTAGAATTTAGATAATATATGCCTATGTTTATGGGAGAACTTAAAGAAGAGGAGTGAAAGAAAAATTGCATGAAAATCATCCTAGTTGTAGTGGCAAATCATCTTGCCTCTTCTCCACCAATGTTAGTATTTTGGGTGTTGGTTATTAAAATCACTTTTCTTTTAGGTTAAGAACCCTCATATCAAAGATCAATTTTAGTTTTTGGCTTTTGGAAAAGTTCTTACGTCCATTGATCCTATGATTTCTAATTCAGAATTAATAGAATATTTTAGTAAGTTGTTATTCAAATATTTTTTTTGGACTAAATACTTTTCAATTATTTATGAGCTAACAATAGGATTAGCATATCATCCTACATTATGTTGGGGCTTGAGCCTTGTTAAAATCTCATAAAGATAGTAGTGTTCAAGCACAAACGTACCTCAAGAAAGGAGGTTATGCCTCAATTCCAAAGAAATGACATGTGATGCAATGCCTTCTTCACTAACCATGATAAAGAAGTGAAAGGATTATGTAAGCTATGCCTAATTGACTTGGTCTTAGTTGTTGCTCATTTGGTAAGAGCCAAAAAGCAAAAAACTTTTGTTGCACCTTTGAATTTACTTATTATTTCTTATTTTTTTATTAGTATAGCTTTTGTGAATTTTTCATTATAGTTAAAAAAATTTTGTATCTAATGTGTGATTCTTTAAAACCTTTTCACACACTATTTTCACATGCCCTTTTTTAAGTGCTTTTTGCATTAGTAATGTTATATGCATTTTTTAAGGAAGCTTATGCTATTAAGGACCATTTTAATTTTTTAATACTTTCTCATATTTTGATATGGTATCATAAAAATGTAGTTACTTTTCACACCATGTTCTTGAGAGGCAAAATATGAGTTTGATAATAGCAAAATATTTAAGTAGCTTATTTTTGTGATCTTATGGTATACCTACTACATGATTTTTATTTAACAAATTGGGAACTTATAAGTGTTGATTCTTATCTTATGGTGTAAAATGTTGCTTGAATAGAGCTTACAAAAGTCATATGAATGTATCAAATAAGCTCAAGGGTGTGGAAGATTACTAAGAACACAAAGGTTAACATATGTTTGTGTTCAAGGCATTCTTTTTTATTTTGAATAGTTATGTAATAGATAAATTACTTTTTATTAGATATTAACCAAGAACAACATATAAACTTTATTTCAAGCATGCACTTTAGATGAAAGATTTATATTCCAATAATAGTGAAAAGTCTTAATGGTAAAGTTCTCAGGGCGATCTTGAATTTTTATACATGAAAATATTAAATTCTAAGCTAAAAAATATTTTGATATTCATGGATGCATTACATCTACATAACTTCATGATTTTGTCCAAAAAATATCTTTGAAAAGGAATTAGTACAAAATGAACTTTTCAAAATAAAAATTGCTAAAAAATCTCTATTTGATGGTCCTTTTGATCATATAATTGGTTATCTAACCTATTATTTTCTAGGTAATGAACCACTCAGTTAGGCTACAAATAAAAAACAATTGTCAATTTCTAAGATGGAGATTTCTTGAAGGCCCATTACAAAATTTGATCAATAATCTAATGTTCAATCTAATGCACAACTTAAAATTCAAGGTTTAAATCTAATATAATGAATAAAGTTGATCATCAAATTTCCTTTTTATGAGATGAAAATCAAAACAATTTAGTAGGTTTTTTAAGTTCGATATGATGTCATGTTCGAATATCAAACAAATCATTTAATATAAGTGAATGAAACCTGAGCAAAAACAAGTTTTTTATCAAAAACTAATTTGAAATTAAAAATGGATTGTTTGTTGAATTTAGGAAATAAAAGTTGAAGGGAGTAGATGATGTATAAGAATCATGTGTTAGCTCGCGAACAAATATTCATCGAAATTGCAGAAATCTTGTTATAACTTGAAGCCATACCCAAGTTGATTCTTATTTTGATTGATCATCTTTGTCAACTATAAAGCGTGAATATAATGATATATTTTCCCCTATTTCTAGCTTTGTTATTTTTTCTCTATTCATCTAAACAAATTCTATAATAAAATATGTCATCAGTAGTGTTAGTACCTATGCATCACTCACTATCGATAGCTGTCTTCCTTCAGCTGTTCATCTACTAATCCCAATCATTATTACCTAGTTACCAAAAATCATCTTGTTGTCGACCATCGCTAAGCCACTTGCTACTTCCTAACCATCTGCATGTCTTGGCCGCTCATTAGCTACGACCTCTTGATTATCGTCAAATGTTGTCGTCCATCTTCTTCACTGATGACATTCTAGTCACATCATCATTCATGATTGATCATCATATTATATGGTTACAATATTTTTCTTATCATCACGTTTTTCAAACATTTTTATATTTGGCATTATTTATGATTGATCCACTTGGAGTAAATGTCATGGAATTTTAAAGAGTTTTATAAATTCTTAAGTCATTTAATTTTAAAATTATACTTCTTCATATACTTTGCTATTAATGTGGTTGATCTTTTAATAATTAATGTCATGAAATTCTAAAAATTACTTCTAGATTCTTAACTTAAAATTGCTATTATTTTTTTTCATGCTTATTACATTTTCAACGGTGTATTTTCCATTTATTTTTGTCCTACATTAAGCTCTCCTTCAACTATAAGTAAGAGAGGCTCTCTCATCATAATTTAGTTGTTGATAAAAGAAATTTCTTTTATTTATGTGTTTCTATCTCTGTGAGCAAAGAATGTGTGACCAACTCTAGTTATAGAGATTTCAATTTTTCTTTTCTTGTAAGAGAAGGGAATCGAAAGAGAGAGAACTTCTACTAGAAGGGTTAGCAATAAAATAAATTCACCATTCCATCAACATTTATGTCTTCACCCACTTTGTTACTCTTTTTACTCAATCATCAAACTATCACACTCCTAAAAAAGGCTCAAAATCCTAAACTACCATCTTGCTATCTATCTAATTACAATCCTTACTAATCCAAACCTCAAACTTGTCAATCTTTTTTATCTCTGAAACTTTACATAGCAACTTCAAAAGGAAATATGAGCCATTGTCACCAAAATGGTGCACTCTTACTGTACCTTTAATTTTCTAAATGATAATCTAAAATAAAGGTTGCTCTTTCATCTATTCTTGTACTAGAAATAAAGTTTTCCTTACGGCCTTTATTTTACTTGAGGGAAACTCAATGTGTTAAAACTACTTAGTAAAACTTCATACTTAACACTTAATATGTTACCACATACTCTACTTAATAATATATGTTACAAATTTAGAGGCTAATATTTAAATAATTATAAAATACTACACAAATCACCTAATCCTAATTAATGTATGTTATTTTTTTAGATTTTCTAATAATCTATTAAGCATTTCTATATTATAGGGTCCAAATAAGACATTAGTAGAAGCCTAATTTATCCAATATCAACTATGATTCAATGTTATGGCTTTCTACTCAATATTAAAATAATATTTTTGAAAGAACATTTCTATTAAGAAGTTTTTTGAACTTCGAAAAAATACTAATTATGTCCACAAAAGAACTCTTAATTGGTTTTGGACTATCTTTGCCTTAGGAGATAGTACGAAAGCACTTATTTGACTCCCTATCACCTTTTTTAACAACCATATAATTAAGTGTATGAGATGATTTGACAAAAGAGAGAACTTTATCACTCAATAGTTTTTGGGAAATACAACCCATCTTAGCTTCAGTGGTTTATAGTGGTTGTTACTTTGCCTTAAAAAATTGACTTCACTCATTATTCTCCTTTCTTAATATCCTCATGTGCCAAACTTTTATATGATCACAAGGCTTGGTAGGTCATATCAAATATCAAATTAAAGTTAAGAATCAAATCAAAATTAAACATAAACTTAATCTAAGATTGCATGCTAAAACTATCCTAATCAATATCCTAACTCACCTAGATGGTTAGACAAATTCTCTTAAACCAATAATGTCAACCAAAACTTAGAAGATAAAAAGATAATAAGAGAAGAAGTATCACACTTAATAATTTTGTAAGAAAACCCTATGTGACAGAAAAACCACCAAAGATATAATGATCCTTCTTATGAATCTCACAAAGATATCCATAAGAAAAATCATAATCATAGAAGAAGACTTGAACCTTATGATGAGTTAAAGATAAAAGATGATCTAGATATGCTTTGTAAAGAAGAAAGTCATAGGAGGCATCAAATAAGAAAGAGAGCACATCCTTAATATGAATCTAGATATCCTAGCTTTTAATGATAATTCTAATCCTAAGGATTACATTGATGAGTAGACTAGTATGGATGAATACTTCAACTAGTAGTAAATAATTTAATAGAAAAAGTATCAATTAATTAAGAGTAAACTCAGTGCTACCATGTAGGTTTTGTAAAAACTTCGAATGGTAATATGTTAATAATTATGAGGAGGTATCCCAAATTTGTAAGAACCTTAAGATTAGGTTATGAAATAAGTTTGTTCTATTAACCAATAATACTGAATTGTTACATAAACGACAAACATATTTTTAAGGTGATAAATCTATTAAAGAGTACATTAACAAGTTTGAGGATTATAAACTTTAAAGTGATATAAATGAATCCAAACATGTAGTACTCTCTTATTTTTAGATAGATTTAAAGAAATAGATATAGGTTAAGCATAGTTTCAAAAATGTTAATACATTAGAGAATATTTATCACATAACTAGAAATACGAGAAAAAAATAGAACAACCCATTTAAAGAAAAATGGCCTTTGAGCCCCTTTAAAGGCTTGCACCACCATTGCTTAACCCATTCATACTTGCACTTTATCTATCCCCTCTACCATAGCTTCAAAATCTCCTAAACCTACATCATCATCGACTTCTTTACACACTTCTTCAAGCAAACCCATTATGTTCGAAATCACCCAATCTAGAATCTCTTATTTTTAGGGCCATGAAAGTAACATGTAGCCATCAACTACTCAGAGAGAGCCATGGCTATTAACTTATATAGTAATAATGAACAAGAATAGTCAAAGAAAGAAGAAAATATAATGTCTAATAAGGATGT
This sequence comes from Vanilla planifolia, assembly GCA_023846275.1. Classification (NCBI taxonomy): domain Eukaryota; kingdom Viridiplantae; phylum Streptophyta; class Magnoliopsida; order Asparagales; family Orchidaceae; genus Vanilla; species Vanilla planifolia. The sequence continues at coordinate 2,261,978 of JAIUJO010000054.1, forward strand.
TATGCAAGAATTAAAAAATACAGAAAATTTAGTGGTTTTAGTTGTTAAGTGCACGCTTATAACCTCATAACTATAGGATGACTGAAGGTGCACCAACATCTTCAGCACAAGTACAAAAATTTAGGAACCACCATCTAGCATGATCATTAATATTGGTAGTTGCATCAATGTAATAGGCCACTAAGCATTAAGTGTTTCTCTATTTAAATACCAAAAACTCTACAATGTCATGAATAGATAAACTTAAATACTTATTAAGTTATGATGTTATCTACCCTTAAAATTAGTAAGATTTACTGATGATAGTTTATTCAATATCATACATATGCAAGTAGGCCATCTTATACTAGGAAGACCAAGGATTTTTATTAGGATACAACTTTGAAAGGTAAGACTAACATGTGTTCTTTCATTTATGAATCAAAGGACATCATATTATACCCTTCACCACCACATCAAAAACTCCAATCACTTCAGACAAATTAATCTATGAAAAATTTTAAGCCCATGAAAAAAAGGAAAAGGCAAAGAATTTGAGCTTGATCACACAACCTCAGGTTAAGAAGCCCCTTGATCAAGGAGATTTAGTTTGGTTTGTTATAATTAATAACTTAGCCAACAACATATTTGACCCACCACTTATTGTATAGCACTTTCTAAGTGACTTATTTGATATTTTCTAAATGATTTATCTAACACTCTACCACACATGCTGTACATAAAACAAATGATCAATCTACTTCTCAAAGCGAGCCTACCCAACCTTCCTTATTATAGATTAAGCCAAGAAACTCATACTATATTAGATCATTAGGTACATAACTGAGTTAAAAAAAGATTTATCTAATAAATTATTAATCTCTATACTATCTCTATACTTTTAGCAAGAAAAAAGAAAGGAACATGGAGGATGTGTGTTGACAATTAGGAGATTAATCAAATCATAATAAAGTATAGGTTGCTTATTTCCTTCTTAGATGACATCTTAAATTAAATTTTAAGTGTTACCATATTTTCTAAAATAAATTTAAAAATTTGTTATCCTTAAGTAAGGATTAGAATAGGAGATGAATGAAAGATAGTATTTAAGACTAAAGTTGGTTTGTATGAATGGTACGTGATGTCATTTAGGTTATAACACACACTAAGTAAATTCATGAGATTGATGACCAAGGTTTTAAAACCACACTTAAGATAATTTGTCATACTTTTTTTTTATGATACTTTGGTGTATAACTAGCCTATTTGTAATAATTATGTTGCACTCTATAAAACAAGTACCTATTTATTAATCTAAATAAATGTGAATTCTTCATGACTGATTGCCTTCTTATGGTAAGTAGTTTTTTCTAAAAGGTTGTCTATTTATCCTAACAAAGTCAAGATATTTATGACTGGTCTACTAAAAAAATAATTTATGACATTAAAAGCTTTGACACACTAGCGACCTTCTATCAATGATTATCAAGACTTTAGTACTATCATTGCATTTATTAGTAATTGTTTTAAGTCTGGTAAACTTACTTTGGCCAAATCCATAGACCAAAGTATTAAAAAGTTGAAAGAGACTATGACTAAGGCACCTATTCCAACACTACTTGAATTGTTTACTACCTTTATGCAGTGGTCCAAACATAAGGATTGGTGGTTGTTCTTCATTAAGATAAATATCTTATTGCCTTCTTTAGTGAGAAATTTAATAATACTGAAAAAGTGTTCTATATATGAAAAAATTTTATGTCATAGTTTAATCTTTAAATTGTTAGAAATACTACTTGTTTTTCAAATAATTTGTCTTTTACTCTGACCATAAGGTGTTATAGTTCCTAAATACCAAATGACACCTTTGTTTTACAGTTATTATCAAACACAAGCCTAGCTAATAAAATAAAGTTGTTGATGCATTTAATCAATGTGTTCACCTATTAACTTATTTTTCTATAAGGGCCTAAAAATTTAAAAATTAAAAACCAATACCTTGACTATTCTAACTTTGAAACAATTTATCAAGAAATCAAAAAAACTCCAAACCTTAAATGTAGAGATTTTAGCTAAAAGATGCTTACCTATATAAGAATAAAAAGTTACATATCCCAAATTGATTACACAAAAAAAAATTTTCCTTGGAAAATATATGTTAGAGGACTATTTTATCATTTTTAAGAGATAAGGCTCATAGAGATATTTTGGAGAGGTTTTATTTGCCTTGAACGATACATTATTTTGCATCTATTGTAGCCCAATGTTGCATATACATAACTATAAAAACTTAAAATATAGGCCAAGAATTTTACATTCCACTACCTATAATTGACAAGCTGTGGGAGTACAAAAATATTGATTTTGAATTTTGATTACCTAATATCTCATCAAGGCACGACTTTATCCTTGTTGTCATTGATTGTTTCTCTAAAATGCATTAATTTATCAATTGTTGTAAGACCCATAATGCAATGTATGCAACGAAAACATTTTAAATGAAATAATTAAGTTACATGGTGTTCCAATGATCATGGTACTTAAATGAGATGTAAGATTTACTAGTTATTTTTTGAGGATATTATGGAATTTACTAGGAATTAAGCTAAAATTATTATTGGTTACCACCCTTAAATAGCTAGACTAATAGAAGCATTAAATCATAGTTTGAAAAATTTTCTTCATAGCTTGATCGGGAAATAACCTAAGCAATGGGAGAAACTTCTACTATGAGCAAAATTTGTATAAAATAATTTTGTTAATCATAGAATTGGGTAGGGCCCTTCTAAATTTGTCCTATTAATGAGCATATGTCTTTGATTGAACTTATTCCCTTACAAGTAGATAATCATACTTCTACCTCTACATCTTTCTATGCTTCTCATTTGTTTTTATTACAAAAATAAATATATAGAAAACCTAATCTAAGTAATGAAAGATATAGTAAACTAATAGATTCTCATAAAAAAGTTAAGAAATTTTGTGAAGAAGATTATGTTATAATTACAGTTAGGCTAGAATGTTTCCCTCTTGGAGCTTGTAAAAGCACATAGAAATGGACCTTTTAAGATTGTTTGTAAACTACCAACTAATGTATATTCACAAGATTTGTCAGAAGAATATAGGATTAGTGTCACCTTTAATATTAAGGATTTAGTCTAATATAAGATGCTACATCTAATAGCTATTATGTCATTTGAGTTTAATCCTCTTATGTTAAGTAAACTCATTCCCACCATTATGTTAGACCTAAGAGTAAGTATGCAAAATATGAAAAAACATTTTAGATCATACGATAAACTTAACCAAAGATTGTACACATAAAAAATTTTTAGCTCATTACAAGGGCATTTCTATGATCAAGAACTCTTGGCTTACTTTTTATGACTTATATTATATCATGCCACACTTATTGGAGCACTTTGACACCCATCACCTTGATACTATTGTGCCAAGCTCCTCCTACCTAGGGAGGATGATGTAGAAGCTTCTTTTGTTAGCTCACAATCACACACTCAATGGCATCACGTTAGACCAATTGAAAATCAAAGCCATACTTGAGCAAAATCTTATTTTGATTAGCCATCTTTGTTAATTAGTCATAAGATGCCCATCATTGCTAAATTGTTGATTGTTCTTTAGCTACCCACCATCACCTAGTTGCCTGTCAGGAACCACCCTCTGCCTACTATCAATCCATAATTGACATCTTTCTCATATCATCATTAACACCTGACCATCATGTTTCTTAATTACATAAAGTTTTCTAGCATTTTTTCATGCTTTTTTATGTTTAATATTTAATGTGGTTAAACCACTAAGAGTTAATGTTATAAAATTCTAGAGATCTCTTTATATTCTCAAGTGATTTAATTATAACATTATCTTTCCATAAATATTTTATATTTAACGTGGTTAATCTATTGAGAGTTAATGTCATGAAATTGTAAATATCTCTTTCAGATTGTTAGGTGATTTAACTTCAAAATGATATTTTCTTTTTTTCAAAGCTTATGATATTTTACAAAGGTGTGTTTTACTATTTTTATTTTTTCATTCATTGGGCTCTCTTTCATCAATAAATAGGATAGGTTCCATTATTACATTGTAGTTATTAATGAATAAAATTTCTCTTATTTGCATGCTCATGCTTTTGTAAGCAAAAAGTGCATGCCCAACTCTAGTTGGAGAGATTCAAACTTTTCCTCTATTGTGAGAGACGAGGATTAAAAGTAAGTAACCTTTTACCAAGAGATCAACCAACTAAACAAAATCCTACTTTTCCAAGCATCTATAGGTCCTCATCCACTTTTTTAACTCTTCTGATCCAATCACTAAACAACCACCTTCCTTAATGAGGCTCTATATCCTAGCCTATGATCATCTTATTCTTCTAACTATGTTTCTCCACAAACAAAAACCTCTACCTTGTTGCCCTAGTCTATCTTTAGTTCTCCATATGTTAACTCCAAAGGAAACTACAACAGACAATAACTAAAAGGGTACACTTTTTTTATAATTTTTTTTTCTAAGTGATAATCTAATATTAGAGTTATTCTTTCTTTTATTAGGCTACTCAACATAGGTTTGTGTTAAAATTTTTATTTTATTTTTGTGAAATTGATTGTGCTAAAACTTTTCAATGGAACTTTATGCTTAACTCTTAACATGTTATCACCAACTCTTCTTAATAATTTATGCAACAAATTTAGCGGATAATCTTTTAGTAATTATAAGATACCACACAAGCAACCTAACCATGATTAGTGTATAATATTCTTTAACACTCCTTAATAATTTATTAAGAATCTTTAGTGTTGTGGGCTCTAAATTAGACTTTGGTAAAAGTTGAACTTGTCATACATTAATGCACTATCTCATTAGATGAATAGAAAAAATAGAGAGGTATAACGTTTTGCTTAATAATTAGTTTAGAAAAATTTTCATTGTGCCTAAACTTTGGTGTAAAGAATATGGAAACATAGATGCAAGAATTTGATTCTAAGGGTGAGCTAATATACTTGCTACTTTAATGAATACTACTTAAGCTAAATAAAATTTTTATAGTTTAATGTTTTACTTGAAAATTTTATTTTAGTTGTCAAAATTTGAATAAGGAAAATTTGTTTTTCTTTTCCTACTATGTTCCCTTTTTGGACTCTAATATTACTTCACTTTCTTAATATCTTTTTTCTTTGAAGTTCTTAGATGTGCATTTTGGGAGGGCTTAGAAGAGCTACATCACAACATTCAGTATACAATAATTATTAAACATTCTTTGGTAATATTGAATCATTGATTATGTTATGACTTATTATTTTATATCTCGAAAAGGATAAATTAAATCTTACTATTTTTCCTTATCTAAGGATTATAATCCTTATGCTTTTTCCTTAAAGAATTGATGAAGAGAACAATCTAATGCTTTGTTTCAATAAAGTAAGAACACTCTTAGAGCATATTTTTGTCGTTTGATAGAATTATGTTTGACCCCATAGAAATGTAATGAAGGTAAGTTCTTGTAAGCAAAAGGTAGTGAGGGTAATATTTGGGTTCATGAAAATGTAGAGAGGACTTTATGCTTTAGCCTATGTAGATAGCAATTGCAAAAATTTCTCTACTTATGAAGGATTGGTTAAGTAGTGATAGGCTTAAGCTTGGCAACTTAAGGATTGATGAAGTCCATAGTTTTATTGGGATAACCTTGTAATTATTTTTCTTATCTTTCTTATTTCTTGACTCTTTTCAAATGTTTCAATCATTACATGCAACATTTCATGATCTGTTGTAATTCTCTAAACAAAAATTAAAAACTATAATAACACAAATTTCACCACCATCATGGGATTAGTTACAGGACATCTTATGAGTCAAACTCCAAACCATACAATAACTACCATAATAATTTAAAAATGCTAATAGTTGTTATCAAAGAATCCCATGTGACCTAATGGTGGGTAAACTATAACTATTGTATAAATCTATCATATAAAATTTAAGAGCTTATAAATTCACATCAATATAAGTATGTTGAATGTTTTATGTATGCAATAGGATGAGAATTATAGTTAAATGCATGTACAAATATCAACTAATTTTATATAAAACGACCCTAGATTTATATGTTATATTGTTAAACGACCTTATTCATGGATTACATAAGGGAAAAATAATTATATCATTACTTTTCATCATATCAATTATGAAGTTATTTAGATAAATGATTCATGTTAATATTAGATCAAGCTTTTCATAGCTTCTCTTTATTTGACTTATGCATCACTTGTGTAATGGAGTTAAAAAAACATTACTATATCACAATACAAATATATCACACATTAATCAACACTTGGTTGATTTTGACACATGTTTGAGTTGATTAAAAGTGCTAAAAAGGCCATTAACATTTATTCAAAAAATTACATCCATTGCAAAAAATTGTTATCCTAATGTTATACAATATACATGCTTGGAAAGATACATAATACTTAGTTTAAAACCTAGAATTGAATGTTGTTGGAATCCAACATCTATTATGTAGATAGAGTCATTCATGTAGGAAAGCAATGTGTAAGTGAGAACTAATACTTGATAATGCATTATGCAATGCCAACTTGCATAGAAGTTGTGTGATGAGTGATTTCATATGTTAGTGGCATTGGAGTGCCAAATATTCTACTAAAATTAACTTCATTGCATAGGTCAATATTCATTTGTGGCAAGTCTTATAGATGTAAGGTATGCTTATGTTCTATAATGATATGTTTAGAATATGAAATCTATGAATACTTTTACGAATTGTCAAGGAAAAAGAATTTTTGCTTAGTTGAAGTACAACAATTTGGATGAAATTATGAGCTCCCAAGTTCCTATAAATAGGCCTCATTTTTCTCCCATAATGTGCTTAAGAAAAATATGACAGATTCTATCATATTCAATCATCTAGTGTTATTTCATTTAAAGCTTGGTCTTTCATGGGACTTTAATTGAAATAACATTTTTGGATAATATTCAAGTACATTATTCTACTACTATAACATAGCACTTTTATACATTTATAATCATACAAATATCATGGTTTTCTTTTAGAACTTCTAATCTTAATCGATTAGTGATATTTATTACATATCAATGAAATTCAGATAGGGCTAATGCTTTCTCAATTTTATTGAACAACATTATTAAACTTTCTTTGGCTCTACATGTGAGCAAGGAAAGATCCCAAATCAACTCCTTCTAATGAGGGGAAGACTAGCAACCTTACATCAAAGCATTTTGTTAGCGTACCATTGAGTGCCAAAGTAAAGCCTTTTGTTGGTGGAGATTTGAAGGATTTACTCCTAGGGTTTGAGTAAAGTGTATTATTGAGGTAAATATAACTTGTGCTCTTTTTCATTGAAACTAAGTTGTTTTAATAAAAGAATGTTTGTGTAAAGCCTTTTTGTTAGTCTCAAGTTAAGTAAAGCAGTGATTATATACTAAGCGGTCTAAAATTGTATGTGGGTGTATAATAATGCTTAGTGGTTGAATATCTTAAAAAGTTTAATGTGACTTATTATCTTGCATTTTTCTTCATATTTTCTTTTTATGAACCAAAAATGCTAAAATTCAAAATCAAGTATAATTTTGATTTATCAAAAAATTTGATTAATCCAAATTCACCACCTTTGGTTATGCCTGAAGGGCGAACAAGTTGTATCAAAGTAGGTTGTTGCTTTGTGCAGAGAAGTTTTCTATTCCATAGGATTAACATTGTGGAGTAGATCTGCTATATGAATATCATGTTATTTCTTTAAAATTTTGCAAAACCTCATTTTGGAGCATGCTCAACTACCCATCAGTGTCCATAAGTCAACAATTTTCTTTTTGGAAAAATTCTTTCCAACTGTACTTTTCAAAATATTGATTTAAACTTGAGAAAATTGTTTGAATAACACATGTCATTATTATGAATATTCTTATGAACTTATTGCAAAACATTATTCACAAGGTATAAATACCATTTTTTGTGAAATTTCATAAGTATTTGCATTAAGATGTTAATGCAAAGCACTTTCTTTAAGGCTGTGTGTGTGTTAGATGGGTAATATGGGAAAGTAAGAAAAAAGGTAATAAGAAGAAAAGGAAGAAGAAGAAATAGAAAAAAAAAGAAGAGAAAGGAGCCCCAAAAGTACATTGTCCATTTCTTGGAAAATAGCTCATGACAATGGTGAATGTTCTTCAAATAATAAATTTAAATCAAATATCTTATTTTATGATGAATCATCATCCTAAATTGATTATTGGCATTACAAATTTTGATAACATAGGAAGAAATATTTATTTTTGCAAAGGAATATTGTACATTTAAGGAAAATAGCATTAATGATCTAGAAATGAAATATGGCTAACATAAGAAAAACATGAACCATTATCATTGATGATTATTTGAACATTTCTTTCATTAGTGAATTACATTAAAAAAAAGGATGACTATGACATTGTTCTTCTAGAACATGATTAAATTTTCCATTATTTGATAGTAAATAAACAACTTGTTCAGAAATGAAAATTTTGATTAGAAGAATAAAAAACTTCTATTTTTCTATTTGTATGAAATATATTCTTTGAAAGAAATATTTTCATCTTTTACATCATATGTGCATTTGCATTCATCATCATAAACTCTTGCTAACATTGAAACAAAAGAAAGTTTACCATTGTAAATGCATTATGATCTAAGACCAATTTGCATTCCTTACATATGTATCATCAAATGTAATACCCAATTATTGCTATGGACTAAATCATATTTTGATTGGACTGCCCCTAGAGAAAAATCATTTTTTAATTAGATGTAAATATGTACAGATTCCTTGGTGACATTGTTTTGGATGTGACTTGAAATTCTTCACTCACCACACACTACTACTTATAGTGAATCCCTAGTTTTTATTTTGATTCCTAAATGCAAAACTTAGATAATTTTGTATGTCTCCTTCAATTTTAAGGTCTTATAAAGATCAACCTTTACAATGCTTGCTTCAAAATGAATAACCTTATTGTTTATTAAGATTAACATCATGAACTATTTGATTTTGGAATTATTCTATGTGAGTTGATAATATTATCCCATCTTGGTCCCTTACATTAAAGGGTAATTCTAAACTCTATTTTAAATATAAGATTTTTTTCATTATTTTTTCACAATGTTTTGTTATATGTCATAAAACTTAGTGGAATTGTGTTCATAATGATTAGCTTCAAGAATTAATCATGTACACAACTCCTAACATCAAACAATAAATATTTAAATAAGGAATTATACTTTAAGATTTCAAGATCATAATCAATAATGATAAATCTTTTGTGAATATAATTCAATTATTCTATTAATTATGATTCACAAGTAATTAAGCTTCACCAAATTGATAAGGGTTCTTCCTTTGTGAATAAACCTTAGTTAAATAAGGAATTTAGATGAACTAGAATTCTAAATCCTTAAATACATATCTTGTGTATCATGTTCAAGTTGATAATATTGTAAACACATATGTATTTAAAACAACCCAAAATTTTTATTTCTCAACCCATTATTGTGCACTGATTAGTTATGGAACTAAAATTATATAAGAATTAATTTCTAGCCTCATGACAAGTTGTCATCTAAGAAGGCTTCATTGTTGTATGCTCTGGTTCACCCAATGATTTTGTTAATAAGTGATTATTACAAAATATTTCACATCCAATTCGTTTTTGTTCATGTTTACATTAAAATCATGAATAACAATATTATATTACCAAAAACAAAAAGATCAATCTTTATGATAGGTAGATAGCAACAGCATAAATGAATAATCCTAATTTTTTACCATAGTGGAAGTGATTGGGACTCTTGTAGGTGAGCTCTTGAACATATTTTATTACACCAAGCTAATCGGCTAGTAAGTTTTCATAGTCGGTTTGGAGGGCCTCACTTCCATCAACTATTCATTTGTTGATGTTGTTGGTACATAGCTAAGCTTTCTTTTGTCTAGATCAATGTACGAGAACATCAAATCATCAACTAAATAATAGTTTCAATGAAGAAGAAATTAGTAAAATGGCCATACCATTCCAGGTTGAATTGATTAGAAACTTTTCACACAAATTCCCAATTATGGAAATAATCCTAGTGGCATTTGAGATTATTTGTGATATTAAGTTCAGAACGCATGGGACATAAATGAAATTAAGCAAGTAATCTTTTAGTGGCATCCTGCATTTCACTTAAATGTCGGATCATCATTAAGTCTAGTTTGGGTTTCATTTGAGTATCTATTAACTGATTTTTTTAATAAGGTAGCATTTTACTACTTAGTTTTGGTAGTAAACAAATCCTATTGAAGTGGCAATAGCTACTATAAACCTAACAAGATCAAGCATAGGAAGAATGTGTGTTGATGTTGATCTAGTAATGGAATTATCTTGTTTCATCTACATAACAAAAAAAGGTGAAAAATCAAATGGATTATGGTAATGAATTCAATATGATAATTTGTTATTAAATTGACTTTTATGTTGAATGTCACACCTCTCTTCAATGTAAAAAAAACAAAATGTCAATTAATATTCAATTTGTAATTGAGGCTTCCAAAGTGCCAACAAGTGTGGATGCATAGAATCTCACTAAGACACTATGTATGGATTTGGCTAATATGGTAAATGAAAGTCATTTGAATCTAATAGTTTAATGTTAGACAAGGATGTTTATTAAAAAATAACAAGGCACACCCACATTGTTACACCCCAATGAAGGAGTATGTAAAAGTCACAAATGGTTCTATTGAAAAAATCGGTAAAATAACCAGCACATGGTCAAGTAGAACAATGATTGCCAATGAATTGACATGGAACTACATGAAATTTTGATCCAAGTTATCGATAATTAAATTTCTTTTAAAAAACCACGAAGATGGACTAAACAACTATGTTTGGTTTATGATTTAGTAGCATCTTAGGGTGAAGCTTATTTGCAATATGACTTAACAACCATTTAAAGGTTTTAGCAATGACTAGCCTAAACGAACTACAAATTCTTATCTAATGTAATTTAAAGAGGAAGTTATCAACCTATTTCAGGATAGACACTTAAAGAGAGACTAGAAATTGTTAAAAGAAGCATCTCAATTTGAGCAACATTTGTAGAAGTTCTTGATTTTCTCAAATTGTATAACAAATAACTTTCTTTGGATAATAGCCTATTCTAAAATATAAGAGTTACAGAAAATATAAGCACTGTAAGCTTTTTCATCTACTAAAAAAACTATGATTGGTATCATGGAACTTTCAATTGATGATAACAAATGTCATAAACTATCTAAGTGATTAGAATAAAAGCACAAGTTAGGAATGCATGAAATAATATTAAGGTATTATGAACAAAAGACATTCATTATCTAACCATAAATGATGATGAATAGTCAATTCATATGCTCATTTATATACCAAGGGAGTAGAATGGTGCCCATTAGTATAGAGAAAACTATAACAGTGTTGTTAGTCATAGTGACTTTAACCTAAACACTACACTTGATTAATACAAGGCTTCCTCCAATCCTATGTAGGAAGGATTGAATGAATTCAATGATTACATTAGTCAATACACATAAGAAAACACCCACTCATAAGAAATTTAACGACATGAACAAAGAAAGAAACGGGCCAATGGGTTTAGAAAATATTGGATTGATAGTTAGAGAATCAAGCTTTGATTGATCAATTCTCACTAGTAGTAATGCAACATTTTGTAGAACTAGATGAAATAATGCACAACTTCTAAATTCTATAAAGGATCCTAATCCTTTGCAAAAGTTGTTAAAATTTCAAAATGTGTTAGTGATGCATCAAACATTTAGCCAAAATGTAAAAAATTTATAAAATTCCATCATCATTAAAATATTTAATAAATTTCTCACTTCAAAATTCACTTTTGTTATCACTTATAATGGTAAGTTGTGACCCAACTCTTTTTGCAATTTACTTATCAAGTTATTAAACGGTCAACATTATTTACTCTTTTGCCTTAAGAAAAGTATCTATGTATGCATAGGAATGTTATCCAACACAATAGTTCATATTTCTTCAATCCCATGCTCATGGGGTATAAATGTCAAAACAATTTATTTGTAAAAGTTCTAAAAGTGTTTTAGGACTTACACCCTTTATTGTTTTAAAAATAATTTTTTTCTTTGCCTAAACTATATGGTTGACATACACGATCATCTACGGAAGCCAATTTTGTTAAGCCTTTAACTAAGTTATGTTTAATCGTCTCTCTAAAGCTATGTCCATTGGCATGACAAAGTATTGTAAGCCAAAATTAAGTCAATAATATGTTACACAAAAAATTCTATTTGAAAATTATTTATTATTTTCAAATCATATTGCAATAACTACCACATTTCCATCATAATAATTGTACATATAATGGCGTCAAGTGAAACACTAAAACTATTATCACGTCATTGATTTATACAAAGTAAATTATAATTTTAACTTTGAACAAATAAAACTTTATTAATAAAAAATTAGCATTTCCAGTGATACATATTCTTTTGATGAATTTCTTTGAGTTGTCACTAAGTACTACTTTTCTATCGAAGTGGGCTTCTAGTTGGTGAATAGACTAAAATTTCTAGTCATATGTCTTAAACACCTGCATTATGAGAACCATATGTCTTAACTTTCAAAAGAAAACATTCCTATAATTATAAATTAATTTATTAGATTTAGGAAACCAAGTTATTTTAGACCAAAAACATTTAAGAATAAATAAATTATAATTTTTCTTAAATACCAAGTATATTTAGGAAATTTAGATTAAATAATTGATTTAATATTATATGTATGTGATGTATAATATGGTCGAAAGAAATGATGACATGCAAAATTATTATTTTAACTATGTAAAATGTTCACATTACTATTATTCTTATGAACTAGCAATCTTTTAGTGTTTGAAACAAAAATATTTTTGCTAATAGGTTTTCATTTAATAATTAGCAAGCAGAGTTCAAGGATTTCAAGTCCTTAAATTCTTTAACTAACGATGCATGCTTCCCAATTTTTTGTATTGATATGTCATTATCCCTTTGAATTTTCATCAAATATGTCTTAGCCTTATCTCTAATATGTTCAAAAAGAAATACATGTTCACTTTGTTGTTCTTTAAGTTTCTTATATTGTTTACATAAACTTTTATATTTGACACAAACATAAACTAATTGTTAATGAAATCTTTCATTAAAGTAACATACCTCCTCTTCAATTAATGTTGCTCTTTCTTCTTCTTCTTTCTCTAGAGCCATCAAAAGAAATGGCCCTTTATTGTTCTTTCTCTCTTCAGTATGCTAGTCTCCTCTAGGCCACCTTAAGCTGTATTTAGTATTTTTTTTCTTCTACTTCTTGCTTTTCTTCATTTCATTCTTTTCTTTTTTCATTTCATTCTTACACCATATGCCATGCAGTCTTGATATGTCCTAGTTTGTCACATTTATGAAAATTGATCTCTTTTTCTCACTCTCATCTTGGACCTTATTTTCTTATATCTTTTTACAATACCAAAAACATTAGGAAAACATTTTGAAATTGGTGTTATTCAATCTACATCTATAGTTTCTCTTTCAAAGAATCTTCCTATTTCTTTAGTTTTATTGTTTACACATTTTTCATAACTTTGTTTTCTCTTAATCAAGCCTTTTCGTTCTTTTCTCCTGAGCTCTTTAATCTTGTATTCACCTAAAAAAACATCCAATATCATGATAAAAATGTTTGTAGCAATCTTGATGGTAGTGGTGAGAGGAGCACACTACTTTGGCAAAATTGTAAGGATCTTTTTTACTTATTAATTCATAGATATAAGCGTTTCCAAACTAGCCAACCAATTAGTATTGCTAATAAAACTAACAAATATTTTTTTAATAAATTCATTGGAAAAAATTCCAGATAACTCATAATCTTATGTCATAATATATATTTTAATTTCTTTAACTATAGATGTACCTTTATTTGTTACATTTAACTTGAGGCAAATTTCAAAACATATTTGAATATTCATATTTATATTAAACTCAAGAACATTCTAAGCATAATTTAAAATGTTTATAGTATTATCATCTAATTATATTTAAATTTTTTCTCATGTATTTTCATTAATGTTTTAGGTACTATTACACCTTATTAATGTTTTCAAAATGTAAAATTTGAGGGAATTTTGTAGTAGCTCTTGCATTTCACTATCTAATAACTCCAAGTGAGTAGCAATCCTGCCTCCCAATAGAGATTGTGATGACCACAAAATTGTGTTAATGTTTTCAAAGACGAATCTTCACCATAACTTACTAAAGTATTCATTTGTGCCATAGTTGCCTTTTTGCGAATTTCATATCTCTAGATAAAAATCAAGGTTACAATAGTGACATGATTAATTTTAATCTAGAAAATTAGATCAAAAATTGTGTAATCAGATCAATGTAAATGAGAGCCACTTAATTGATTGTAATGTAGACTATTAAATAAAAATTATATGGTTAAATAATTGTAAATGATAAATGCATGATTTATTTTAATATAAAATATTACAACATTAAAAATAAAAAAATGAGATAATTATATTTAAATTTAGTCTTTTTAGAAGGGTAGATAAAATTTAGATTGACTGAATTTAAAAATTACATGACTAGATGACATAATTTAAAACTACACGTTTTTAAAATAGGAAAAATATTTGAATTATCATTAAGATTGTGTAACCATACAACAAGATTTTGATTTGTATTTTAAAAGGAAGATGAAATTTAAATCATTCAATCTGACTAAAAAATTGAATAGTGCACATTCACTTCCACATTTTTTAAGTGATATGTGTGAAATGAATTGGGAATTTTAGTCCAAAACTATTTATTTGCACATGAGATATTTGTTTATAAGTTTTGCTTGTGTGTATACAATAAGTCCAACATTTAATGTTGCTATGCGATGGCATGATTTGAAGATGATGACCCTTTCTTTCTAATAAGTGCATAAAGTTTTAAAGAGCGATTTGTGACAAAATATTATAGCATATGAGTTTAGGATTCATGCCTTGACCCAATACTTAGGAAGGTTTATGCTTAAATTAATTAGAGCAAGTTTTTTCTTGATGTGCTTTTTGCATCATCCAAAAGTGGTTGTTAAAGATGTGACCAAGTTATGATGATTATTAAAATGATTAAACTTTTTAATCATATATTTTTAAGATGATTAAATTTAAATAAAGATTTTGGTGAAAATAATTTTTAATTTTAGTGCATTATAAAATTTATTTCAATTAATCTTGATGTTTCAATAAAAAATTAAATTTCTTAAAATTAAATGAAACATAAATTTCACAATAATGTATTGCACTAACCAAGATGACATTCATAGAATCTAATATTTTCTTTTCTATTAGATCTTCCATGAACATAGAAATCACCTGTTTAAATTCTAACAATTTACTCAATAAAATTAATTAGAAATACTTCAATTTTATGATCAATTAAAGCAACATAACTATTGTTCAACTCCACAACAATTATGTTGAAGGGCATAATATTATGGGAGCTGTATAAATATTGAATTCAGAGCTTTGTGTCAACATGATTAAAATTCTGGTTCATTTGATAATAAACTTATGCTTAATTTAACCATTTAATTTTTAACTATTCACTGTTATTTGGCGATTTGTTTATTGACTACTCACATGAATAGAGATTGACATTTTAACTTATGTATAGATCACACAATGTAATGCCCCTTATAATAAGTAGGATGAAAGTAAATCTATATATAATCCAATTATCAAGTGATTTGTTTAACAGTTTTAGTACAAATTATTGTGTATAAGACAAGCTTTAAATAGAAAACTACTACAATAGGAGATATTTTCATAACCTCAACCATTTGAAAGTCGAGCCATTCTTAAGCAATGTCTTCAATAAATATTTACTTGTTCTTAATTGTGGATAACCCATGAATTAATTAGTTAAGCTCTATAATATATTGATCACTTGACCTTGAAAGATAACAAACAATAATAGTTCTCAACAATTTTAATTTTTTGTTGAATAATTTATTGAATAAAAGAAATATAAATAAAAGAAATGAATGAAGATTAAACACTATCCATAAATAACTTGGCTCTTCCCTTGCTTTGTTGCAGCACCCTAATCTGATCCATTATTGTAAGCATACTTTTTTATTTAATTGAAAGTTTTATTTAGATAGCACTTATATTTTTAAATAATTTTTTATTTTTTATTTATATTTTTTTAATATATGAATTTTTAGTTTTGATTAACAAATTTGTTATACTACCATTAATTGAAAAACTCTTTCATTGTATATCATATTTAATATTTATCTTTCTTAAATAATTAGATTTATATTTCATATTTTATTCTGAGGTAAAAATCATGAAGTTTTTCATTTAAGTATTTCATTTTTATTTTTAGAACAAATTTTAATATGTCTTTTAGCATTTTTATGAAAATTGGCCCTATTTATTTAGTAAATTACTTGTTAAAATTAATTTTAAAAATATTATTTTTTTAATATTTTAGTGAAAATTTCAAAATATTATCGTTAAGTAAAAAATTCTTTCATTGTAAATGTCTTTTTACTAGTTATCTATCTTATATAAGAAAGATTATTGTTATATCATTTTGAAAATAGTCGTAAAAGTTGTGCATTTTTTTGGTAGCTTTGTTAACCTTAAACATATTTTTTTGTTTATTCTATTTTTATTTCTTTAGACATGGTTTCTCTTAATTATTGACCGTTTAAGTTTTTATTGCTATATTTATTTTAACAATTTAATATCTTTTTTTTATTTTTTTTACTTATATTACCTAGTATGCTTTCATGCAATTATTAAGATCTCTTATTCTAATATACTATAAATTCACAAAGATTAATTTAAAATATAAATTTTTAATACTTTATATGTTTTTACTTATGTTCATTGTAATTTTTCACCAATTATTATTATCATGCTTTACATTGATATGTAATAAAAATAATTATTTAAAAAAAAATAGTTTTTTGTACTTTAATAAAATTGTATTTCAAAAACATAGTTTTTTATACTTTAATCAAATTATTTGAAACAATGAAAAAATATTTGATGAAGGTATTGTTTTTGCAAAAGTTTATATATTTATTTGGCAATAATGATAATAAATATTAATTACAAATATCATTAATTAATTAACATTTTAAAAAGATAGTATTTAAGGTTGTTATTCTTTTTAATGTATTCATTGTTTTACAATTATTAATAAAATTATAAATCTTTCTAAAAATTTGATGTGAATTTAAATTTAGAAATTTTAAAAAGTTGGTTATTTTTAAATTTGTTTTATCATATTTTTATTTTTATTTCCTCGATCAAGTTAATTTTTATTCTAACATCACAAAGAAAACTCTCTAACAACTTATAATTAGCAAGATTTTAATTATTTTTTCCATTACAAAAAATTTATCTTATTTACTTTTTTAAGTTTATTTGTACTTTATTATAATATTTGTTAAATTTTAATGATAGAAATGATTTTTTAATGAGAAATTTCATAAGCATTATAAACTTTTGCTAATGTTTTTTGAACGTCTAAGTTAGTTTCGTAACTATAAAATTTGACAGACTATTCAAATATTTACATATTATGAACGTTCATTTTAATATTTGAAATATTTACAATTAAAAATATTTTTTTAGTATTTTTTTTCACATGTTTTAATGCACAAGTAGTGTCACAGTGCAGTATGATTTTTATATTCATTGTCCATTTCCTCGTTTCTTTCGGAAAGCCGATAATTTTTATTGTTATAATTCTAAGTTTAATTTTCTCAAGTAACACAATATTTTTAAGTAGATTTTGCAAAAAGAGAGCATTCAAACACAAAATACATAAGCAAAGTTAAATATTTCATATGACAAACTATGTTCACAATTTTCTTTTTTTAATCTCATTTCATATTTTTCTATTTAGGATGTATATTTGTCATTTATAGCTCACGCATGTTTTGAATAATTTGGGAATGAAGAGGAAATTAAATAGTTAAATATTTAAATTTAAATTTAAAGCATGAAACAAATTATGTTTTTATTTTTAAAATATAATATATATGAAATGGAAATAATAGAAATTTTTTTTGGCAATTAAAAAAATTTTAATATCCAGCTAAGAACATAACTGATAAAAGTCTCTTTTTTGATAGTATGATATATGTAAATATTTCTGTACAAAAGTTTGTAAGAGTGAAAATTAAAGGTAAAAAAATGATCAAATTAGCAAAAATTGCGAAAAGAATTTAAACCAAAAAACGTTTCATAAATGCATGCATAAGAAATGGATAAACATGATTAAAAACATGAATCTTTTCCCAAAATTATAGATCGTTGAGATTAGTGACAATTGATAATGTTCATAATATAATTATTTTATATCAAAAATAAGTTGACATAATCATCAAAACAAGTGAAATATGCAAATGAAAAATAAAAAATAATAGAAAATATAAAATAAATAAGAAGAAAATTAAAATATTTAAAAGGTGTGCAAAATTATTCCATCAAATTTTGCAAGGATATTTATTTTATAAAATAATTCAAAAAAATAATTGAAGAATAAAAAAAGAAACTAATAAATATTACAAAATAAAAATACTACAAAGTTATAAAAAGAAAGTATAACCTTACAATCATAAGAGATGATTTTTTTTATGAATGTTTCATTATTATTTTAGATTTTTAATTAAATATATATTTTTAATTGTCTTTACAAAAAGTTTTGTATACCTTTAATAATCAACACATTCAGCATTTTAAATAATTGCTATTATTTTGTACTTTTTTTCATTTTTTAATATCTTTTATTTGTATTGTGATTGTTTTTGGCTTAGACTAGGAAAAGATTTATTATTGATGCATTTTGTGAATTATTTATTATTTATATTAATATTGAGCTATATTGATGATATTGTTTTTTGTTTTAATATATTTTATTTATCATATCAATATCTTAAATATAATTATTTGTCAAAATTATAATTTTCTATATTATGATTTTTATTTATGAAAAGTCAATGATTTTCAAAATTTTATTGAAACCTAAAATTCTTTGCTGTTACACAAAATTTAATATTTGAATATTGATATTACACTAATTTTTTTAAGATTAAAAAATTTTTAAAATAAAAAATTTTTCTTATTTGTGTAACAGTTGTTTATATTTTGATCCCATGTGCTGTTTTATTTGATACTGATATTTCTACACAATGCTACAAGCTGTTTTTTTTATAAAATATACTTTATTTCATAATAAATATTACCAACATTTCTTGCCCATTACATCCAATATTTTACATAATGTAACATAGTTTTGAGATGATTTAATCTAAAAGAATTTAGATGGTGAGTACAAATATTTATAATGTGATAACTGACATATTTCATCATTTAGATGAGATATAGTTAAAGGCAATATGATATCAATAATGTTATGCACACATAGTGCATATATCTGATGCAAAAGTGGTGGCAATCTTCATTATATGAATATTTCTAATTAAAAATAATGAACACATCAATAAGCATATTTGTATGAGATGTTTAATGTGCCTTTTATATAATGTATTTATCTTATATTTTGTTAACAGAGTATCATAACAACTTGATGAAATGGCATCCATGTGCTTCGTAATTAATTTCCAATTTCAAGAGATCAATAGGAGCAATAAAATTATTTAATTTTTCAAATTTTTCTTAATTCAGATTTTTATTTAAATCATTGTCATATACTTTTCAAATTTTTAATATTGTTCTCAACTAATTAATTTAATAAAATATTTTATTTATGTATTATGAAGATCACTTTTTAATATTTAATATTATGAATCCTCAATAAATTTATTTTTTTAAAATTTTGTATATATATTTAAATATTTTAAATAAGTCTTCCTTGTTATAATTTTATTTTCTATATAATAGTTTGTAGTTTTTAATATATTTAATCACATAGTTTTTTTAAACATTTTGGATTCGTTTGCAATGCGAAGCTCAACATAAAACCTAGTTAGTGTTATGTATTTTTTATTATGAATAAAATGAAGAATACTTAAAGATTTTTTATATCAATATTTATATTTTAGTTTTATTGAGGACCATAATTGTTTTAATTATGTGGTTGAGTACAAACTAATTTGTTATTGCCGTAAATGTAAAAAACATATATTGATGATACATATAATTTTAATTATTATTAGTTTCTTGTTTTTATATTTCTTTTCTTTTGTATTAATTATGATTATAGAATTACTCTAAGAAATTAATATATTCAATATTCAAAGTTCAAATTGTGAATCAATTATATGCAGTAGTCTATTCATGAGATTTCGTTTTAATTTCATATTTTATTTATTTTTATATATTTAGTATGCTTGTATTGTTGCATACAATAATATTTTTATAATCTTTCATATTTTTTGCATATTTCATAAATGTTTTGTGTAACAAGGATAATTTGCAATAATTAATGGGAAAAAATTTTCTAATTCTTTACAAATTTTATTAAATATAAAAATTCAAAGATGTTTATTGCTTTAACTATTGCTTCTTTATAATTTTTCCAAACCATAATATAAATAACTAGATTATTCCAGAATAGTTTACGAATAAGGTAGTAAAAAAATTTTAGACTTTAGTTTTGATGATGTTATGTTTTGTGTGATTTATTAGTTTATAAACTCCAGCATATTTGTATGGCTTGTACCTTAATCTCACAAATATATTCATATATTTGCAAATATATTTAAAAATGGCCAGTAACATAATATGCTATACTTTTAATTTTTTAAATTTTATATGAATATGTTGTGTAAGTTAGCATATATATCATGGTAGTATAAATAAATATTTTATAAATTTAAATAATATTTTGGTCATTTTTTTGTCATATAATTTTTTTTTTATATATAATATATACTTTTCTTAAGTATGTTTTAACATTTAAAAAATTATTTCACTTAATGTATTTTTTATTCATTCATGCTTGTTTAATAACATTTCAATTATAAAACATAAAATTTGTTATATAAGAAAAGTAACAAATTTAAATTTCTTAAATTTTCATTCATAATTTGTCAACAAAAAAAATCTAGAAAATATAATAAGTCCTCATCTTAGATAAAAAAATTATAGAACAAATAATAATATTTAAGTGAATAAAAAGTATTAATATTTAATCTATTTACATAGATTGTCTAAAACAATTTTGAGTGAGGCAAATTAAAAAAGAAGAAGACAATTTCGGTAATGCTAAAGAGGAACATATAAGGGCTATTTAATGTGTGGCAACCGCTGTTTTCTTTATGGTTGTCATACTAATGGACGCGGCGATTCTAAAGAGATTGATGTACTGAATGTATCCGCAAATAATTAACTGATTAATATTTTCCTTAATACTGCCACTCAAGTTGAAGAGTGTATGTTCTGTATTCCCAACTTGCTTCTCAAGAACTTAAATTGTTCACGACCCAAACGTGTAGGGACATACTATGGTTTGATCATCCCTTACTGCAACTTCTCTCTAACGATGTGACAATCTATTTTGATGTGTTTTGTTCGTTCATGAAAAATAGGATTCGCTGCTATATGTAATGCTGCTTGATTATCACAAAACAATGATGTCGGCCCCGTCTGACTTACTCTTAGATCACGAAGCAAATAATGGATCCAAGTCAACTCAAGACATGTATTTGCCATGGATCGGTATTCTGCTTCTACCAAAGACCTAGAAACATTAGTCTACTTCTTTGACTTCCATGAGATTAACAAACTTCCCAAAAATATGCAATAACCTGAAATGGAACATAATGTTGTACGACAACCTGCCCAATCTGAGTCACAAAAGGCCATCAACTTCAAATTATTTTCGTGCGGCAACAGCAAACCTTGCCCTGGAGTACTTTTAATATACTTTAAAACCCGAATAGCTATTTCCCAATGTGGTTTTCTCGGTTCATGCATGTATTGAGATAATGTGCACACAGAATAAACAATATCCGGTCTCGTTACTGTTAAATAGATCAAATGACCGATCAATCGTCTGTACCTCATTGGATCATGTAATTTTTCTCCATTTGTGAGTGTTAATTTAACATTTTGTTGCATTGGGAAGCTCTCTGGCTGTGAAACTGTGTGACTAGAATCTTCCAAAATATCTAACGCATATTTGCACTGGGACATAAAAATACCCTTTTTAGAATGAGAAAATTCTATACCCAAAAAATAGCTATGTTTTCCCAGATGCTTGATTAAAAATTTCTTGAGTAAGAATTGTTTAAGGGCCATGATTTCTTGCATATTGTTCCCTGTTACAAGGATGTCATCTACATAAATAAGCACTTCAGTAAAAGATGTACCTTGTTGTTTGGTAAACAAGGAGTAGTCTGCTTTTGACTGTGCAAAACCGGCGAATTCCAATGCCTCAGAAAGAATAGAAAACCAATTACGGGATGCTTGTTTTAGCCCGTAGATTGACTTGTTGAACCGACAAACCATGTTCTCCCCCTGTTGGCGTAATCCAAGAGGCGGTTCCATGTAGACAATTTCTTGCAAGTTTCCATGTAAAAAAGCATTTTGTGCATCCAATTGATGAGTAAATCAATTTCTAGCAACAACAATAGTAAGTAAACAACGAAGAGTTGTCAATTTTGTTGTAGGAGAAAAGGTTTCCTTGAAGTCTAGACCTGTAATTTGTGTATATCCTTTTGCAACGAGGCGAGCTTTATATCACTCAATTGTACCATCAGAATGATATTTTATTTTGTAAACCCACCTGCAGCCGATGGGCTTGTGATTGGTAGGAAGAGGAACAAGAGACCAAGTGTTATTGCATTGCCGTGCTTGTAATTCAGCATCCATAGCTACCTGCCAATGAGGGAATTGGACAGCTTGGGAATATGTGGTAGGTTCAACCTGTGATGTTATGCTGGCTAAAAAGGTATGATGAGATAATAAAAATTGTGAAAGAGATAGATGATGAGATAGAGGATACCTTGTATTTCGACGAGGACTTGTGCGAGGGGATGAATGATTTACTGCAGCAGATATGAAGTACTCTTGATGCCGGGCTGGAGGTTGTCGGTCGCGAGTTGAGCGACGAAGATTTTGGAAATTTTCAATCGGTTGAGGTGGTGAAGAGCTGGAAGATTCTAACAAAGGGAAAGTTTGTGGCGATGACAAGGTGGAATTAATGGGCAAATGTCAGTTGTGTTGAGGAGATAAAGGAGGATCTTGGGGGGATGCAGATGGCGTTGAATTATGCACGGGTGAGGTTGAATCCAATGCAATATGTGGCTTGGATATATTGGATTCTGCTTCTGGGAAAATTGGCAATAAAGGAAAATTATGTTTCACAGAATAAGGAGAAGATTGTGATGACTGCATATTATTTGGAGACGTAAATGGAAAAGTGTCCTCTTGGAAGCAGATATCTCTGCTAATAAGGAAGTTTTGTGTAAATAGGTCATATAATTTATAACCTTTTTTTCCATGAGGATATCCCATAAAAACTCATTGGACGACACGGGGATTGAATTTTTCTTTTGGGTGAACGTTGGTCGCATAGCACTGGCAACCAAAAATGCGCAAGTGTTCAAGTGAGGGTGGCTTTTTGTAGAGTTTTTCATATGGTGATTGATTAGATAAAAGAGGAGTTGGAAGCCAGTTAATTAAATATACGGCTATAAGGATGCATTCCTCCCAGAAGTTAAGGAGAACATGGGATTGAAAAAATAAAGAACATGCCACATTGAGTATGTGACGACGCTTGCGTTCGACTACTCCATTTTATTGTGGAGTATAAATGCAGGTATTTTGAAACTCGATGCCTTGAATGAGAAGGAAATTTTGTAAAGGATGAAATTCACTCCCATAATCAATACGAATGATTTTAAGGGAAGTGTTAAACTGTGTTTTTGTAAATTGAATAAATTTGATGAGTGATTCAGGTGTTTCTGATTTTTGTTTCATAAAAAAAACCCAAGTACAATGAGTAAAATCGTCAACTATGGTGAGAAAAAGACGTGCCCCAGAATGCAAAGGAACTTTATGAGTTCCTCATACATCGCAGTGTAATAGTTCAAAAGGAAGTTTTGTTGTGATAGAACTGATAGGAAAAGGTAATCTCGTATGTTTTGCAAGTGGACAAATACTATAGTTATTGTGAAATGAGACTGCTTCTTTATTAATTGGTTATGAAGGGGAAAGTAATTTGAAACAAGAAAAAGAAAGATGTCCGAGTCGTGAATGCCATATATCGGGACTACTTGAGACTTGAAAGGAAGCTGGAGAAATGGAATTCGGCATCATGTAATAGAGTCCTCCATGTTGTTTACCCGTGCCAATCATCTTCCCCGTCGTTAAGTCCTGCCAAATACATGAATCAGGAAAGAGGGTGACAGAACAATTAAGACTTTTTGTAATTTTGCTGGCTGATATTAAGTTTAAACAAAAATTGGGTACGCATAGGACATTTTCGAGTGTTATATCCCGATTGAAAACTATGTTGCTAGTGTGTGTAATCGGTGCAGATGTGCCATTAGGCAAATTTACTGTGTGAGAGAAAGGTGGTTGACTTTTTGACAAGAGGGAAGGGTGCGATGTCATTGGATCGGTGGCACCACTATCTAAAATCCAAGAATTGGTGAAAATAGAATTGATGTAAGACTTGGATGCTAAAAACAAACCTGCTGCGTTTGCAAAAATATCACTATTACCAGAAGAAGAATTGTGATTCATGGTAGATAATGCTTTGGCCAATTGTTGAAGATATTCAGGCAAAAAACTCATGAGGGAATTGTCATCATTCATGTTCGAATTTTCTGCCATATTAGCCGCAGACTGTGGCTCGCTACGTGAGGCCCGATTATGTTGCGGTAGTATGGCCTTGTTGTTTTTTCGCCTACAGCGATCCTCCATGTGTCCGCTTTTGTCACAGAATTTGCAGTAATATTTCAAAGTTCTGCATTCTTCAATTGTGTGACCAGAAAGATGGTAATGATCACACATTTTGGTATTTTTTATTCCGGATGCCTTTCTCCGGACATTCGCGGCAATGGTGAAGTTCTCAGTAAGTTTTGATGACAATTGTCTCTTTGTCTGCTCTTGAATCACCAGGGAATACGCCTGTCGTACGTTGGGTAACGGTGTCATCATAAGGATATTTGACCTTACCCCTTTATACGATTCATTTAGACCCATAAGAAACTGCATCAACCTGTCCTCTTGAAGTTGTTCCTGATATGCCTTGGCATGATCACAAGTGTATAGATCTCGATAATTTTCGAGTTCATCTCATAAGGCTTTGAGTTTGGAATAATATGAGGCCACGGACATAGAGCCTTGTGAGATGGTTGCAATAGATTTCTCAATTTGGAATATTGCCGGTTCATTCTTTTGGGAAAATTGATCTTTGAAGTCTGACCAAACTTGGTATGCTATTTTGGCATGAATGACACCTTCTGTCATATCTGTTTCAACAGAATGAGTAAGCCAAGAAAGTATTAGGCTGTTGCATTGACTCCACAATGCGAATTCAGTTGGTTTTTCTTCTTCGGACGGGGCTTGTAGCGACCCATCGATGAACCCCAACTTGTTCTTCGCAGTAAGAGCATGAATCATAGCCTTACTTTATGACTGATAATTTGCTCCATTTAATTTAACTAGTACAAGCATGTGACCAGGTTGATCTGAATGATGAACGTAATATGGATGTGAATGATTCATATTACCTGCTTTTGATGTCTCCCATTGTTGATTATGGAGAACAAAAAAACGGAAGGTTCCAGAGCACCAGGACACCTGGAAACCTTGAAGCCGTGGGAGACGTCGAGGTCGACGACGTGGAGCGCCCCTCCGTTGCGGTGCTCCTCTGCATCGAAAGCCGCAGTGATGGCCTGGTTCGCGGTGAAGTGGGCGAACTTGTAGTAAGGGGAGGCGCTGTAAAGTGATGTAAAGGCAGAGAACTCGTCGGTGGGAGTTGGGTTTGCCTCAATGGAGGAGGCGCGTGCGAGGAGCCTTGCGAGGAGGCAACCTAGCTCTCATACCAAATTAAAAAGGAAGAAGACAATTTCTGCAATGCCAAAGAGGATCATATAAGGGCTATTTAACGTGTGGCAACCGCTGCTCTCTTTATGGTTGTCATGCTAATGGATGCGGAGATTCTGAAGAGATTGATGTACTAAATGTATCCGCAAATAATTAACTGATTAATATTTTCCTTAATATGGCATGGCACATTTCAAACAAAATGTTTCGTTGCGTTATCTCATAGTATTTGGAACATTTACATTTTTTGATTCAATAGATGTCTTTCACTTTGCTTTTTGATGCTTTTTATTAACGTCACTTTTGTAATTAGATGGAATTTTTGTTGTAATTAAAATAAAACATCTTGATTAAAACTTCAACAGTCTAATTATTTCATATTTATTTCAAATATTCAAAATTTGATCTTAATATTTCTTAATGATTATATAACAAAAATCATAAAAAATTTAAATTATAAACAAAAAAATTTAAAAATTAGCAGTACTTTTTATTAGTTTGTATTCATTTTTGTACTTTTTATTTTTTTTATATCTACATTGTTTCATACATATGTTGTGGGATTGTTATTTATAAATTTCAAGCTTTCAATTTTTTAATTTTTATTTTTCTTTTAATCTAAATGTTGCACTTTGATTCTTGTCATTTTTTTTATTTGCGTTGCACTAAAAAAACTTTATTTTAAATGTTAAACTTTTTTGTTTGTTTTTTCATGAATTAAATTTTATTTTAAATGACATAATGTTTTTAAAATGACGTGCATAAAATTAAAAAGATTTTAGTTTTCTGATTTTTTAGTTTTTTTAATTTTATTTACAGAAGCTCATTGACATGGTTTCAAATTACTTGAAAAATTTTGTTGTTATATAATTGAATATTAGAGATTACTTAGGACCTTATAACTCATCTCACACAATTTAATTGCACTATCAATTATTTAATAATTATAATTTATTAGAAAACAAATACTTCAAATACTATTATTTTTTTATTATATTTATTATAAATTTATTTCACTTGGAAATTTGATTTATAATTTCAAATGTTATTATGTGCATAACATTTTAATAAGGAATTTGAGCAGCATTTTAGTCCTAAAACATTAACCAGAAAAATAACAATTTCCTAATTTAAACTAAAATAATAGGCAAAACATACGAAACATAAAATGTTAAAAATTCAAAAACGTTATATATATCTATATATGCATCTATATTATGACAAGCAAATATGCTTTTGAAAACAACGGAACGTTCTTAAAAGATTTTGCTTAATTTGTGGTAGTGTAAAGCACATTTGTTTGCAAAAATAAAAAGGTATAAAAAAGAAGAAATAAACTTACAATGAAGTAGAGCATTAAAAATTAAAATATAAGAATAATTTTATGTTACCTTAAAATGTTGTAGTAATAAATGAATAACAAATTTATTATTAAAAAAAATGTATAAAAAGAAAATTCAAGCCAAGAGAGTAAATAAAAAAAAGAAAGCAACCATATTAAGGCTACACATTCAAAATATTAATTATTAGAGTAAGGTTATAAAAATGCTAGCTGTTATTATCTTGTTAACTCTTTTCAAATTAGTGATACTTTCTCTAATCTTAATAATTTTTGTATATCACGTATGCATATTGTTTTCAAAGAACTACGAAATCTACCTTAATGACCTTTTATGTATTTTAAATTTTAATATTTTTGGTTACACGTTCTCTCCTCGTGATATATTATTTAAAAAAGATTATGGAAAGAAATTTGATTTTTTTAATATTATGCTTGATTTATTTCATGTCTTTCATTTTTTTATACCAGTGTATTACAAAATTTTTTTGCAGCCAATTTTTGTTAAATTGACAACATATATTTAAATATCTAATATTTTTTTAATAACGCTTTTATGATACCGGCGTTTAGATTTTTTGAATTATCTTAAAAATGTTAAACAATTTAATCTCGTAATTTCTTTGTTTACATTCATGTCGTGACAAACCCAAAAACCTACTTAAATTATTAAAATATAATAGTTATCATAATCAAAAAAATTACTGTCCTGTTGTTTAGTACATTTTTTATTCAACATTCCATATACATAGTTTTCAATATACAATATATTATCGTACATTTATTTCTTTCAATTTAATTGACATTTTATTTTATAATTTCAAAAATCCTATGATTTTGACAAAGTTTTTTAAAGCAACTTCAATTTTTGCTAAAATATTCTGGTTATTTATATTGTTTAGATAATATTTAATGAAAATAATTGTCGTATAATTTAAAATCTTTGATGTTTTGGTCTTATGTTCTTAATAGTTATTGTAATGCTTACATACATAATTTGCGATTATAATCTTTTAAAAACATAAAATTTCTAATTATTATTATTTGTTTATTATCGAGCCTTATAATTATTTTTCTATATTTTTAAAATTTTTAAAGACAAATTAATGAATAACTAGTTTTTTTTATTATTATCAATATTCCATTATCCAAATTGTCAACTTGTTTTTCTTTGTTCTTTAGTTTTACATAAATTTTAATATTTTAAAGTTTATTTTCAGAGTTGAAATAAAAGAATTAAAGTTCCTAAAGTATTTTTTATAATTTGCAAAATAAGTTTTTTTATAAAATCCTATCAACATTGTAATAAAAATAAGAAATTACTCTAAGCACAGATATAACTAAATGTTTAACATGTTTAAAAATTTCTACAATTATATTAACGCACATAAATTGTGAAACAAATAGAGTTATCTAAGCTTTATATTGAAACAAATATATAATAAAATATTGCAATAAACAAATAAAAGTTTTTTTTGCAATATAATATTTTAATTAATCAAAACAAGGACAAAATGTCAATTATATATTTTCAATAACTTAAAATATTGAACATTTGAAATATTAAAAGTTTTGGTGTAATAGATCAAAGAAATTGGTATTTGTTATGGTCAATGAAAACATACTATCAAAAAATAAAAATTAAAACTTTAACATAAGAAAATAAGTAACATAACTAAAAATATATATTATTTTAAAATTGACATGACCATCACATTAAAAAATTTTGAAAACAAAACAATTTTTGTTAAATAATTTGAAAACCAAAAAAAAAAATAAAAAAAAAATATGTCAAATCTTGAAAATAATATGAAACTTTTGCTAATTCAATACTTATGCGTTGACAAAAAAAAATGAATAAAATTTTCAAGAAATATTAAATTTGTAAAACAAAACATACAAAATAAGAATAATTCTTTTTATACGTACAAAAATTTCACAACTACAAA
Source organism: Vanilla planifolia (assembly GCA_023846275.1). Lineage (NCBI taxonomy): Eukaryota > Viridiplantae > Streptophyta > Magnoliopsida > Asparagales > Orchidaceae > Vanilla > Vanilla planifolia. The sequence continues at coordinate 2,291,394 of JAIUJO010000054.1, forward strand.
ATTACATACAATATATTTTTATAAATAAAAAGTAAACAAAATATTATTAAAATTTATATAAAGATATTCACATAAAAAGAAGGACTATTCTACAGTGATGCATACAAAAGATCTAATACTACTTAACCAATTCTCAAAACTGTGCACTATGTTATGAAAAATATTTCGTAATACCTTAACTAATGATATTAAAGAGGAGTAAATGCCCATTAATATTTTCATAAACCTTCTAAAAATCTTACTAAACATTATTAATTTTGAGGAATTTTTTACTTTTAGTTACTTGTTTATATGATCTATTTACTACTTAATTATTTTAGAATATTAGTAATTTGATGAATTTTTCTTGTCAAAATTTTCATGTAGTAAACTAAAACAATAATTTCTAAGTAATTAAGAGATGAATTTTTTTTAACATTTTTATCATTCCATTACTTTATTGCATACTTATATTTTTAAAAATTTACTTTTTAAAATTTTTATTATAAGGTGTAGTTTTGTTAAAATTAAATTATTTAGAAATTATTTTTTTAGTCTTTTATGCAGATGTGCAAAATAATTTATATGCTCATTATATTGATACTATTATTTTTTGTTATACTTTTGTTTAGTTTATATACATATAATATAATTGTTCTTAAGGTAATTATTTGATGTGTCATAATTTTTGTAAAATTTGTATGTCTTTTAATTATAATAACTAATTTATCATGCTTAAATTGCAATATGAAATATAATTTTGAAGCTTTGCGATTTGGAAGTAGAAAACAACTTCAAGACATGTTATTCAAATAAACGTACATATTTTACATTTCGTTTGTCTAAATAGTTTATATATTTTTATTGCTTTCATTTGCGATCCTTTGCTTGTACTAACATATTTTTGTTAATAAATTAACATTTTAAAATTTAATTATGACAATTTTCACTTTTTAGTTTTTTAGAATATTTTGATACACCGAAAAGAATCCATGCTTTAATTGCTATGACCTTTGTTTGCTATATTATCTAATATGAAACATATTTTTTATAATACATTTTATTGACCATTTTGAAGTCATTCGTTGAAGAATATTTTAAAATTTTTCTTAGGTAATTCAAATAAAATATCTAAAACATTAAATATTTTTTGCAATATATTAAAAAAACAATGCTTTAAATTTCAATAAAATAAATATGTAAAATAAATACAAATACTATGTTGATAGAGATAGCATAAACAATTAATGTAATTTAAGGTTTCTAATAAATAAGCTTTATCCATATGTAGGAAAAAGCATTTAAGTAAAACAGTATATGCAAAAATATGAGAGTAAAGAGACAAAAGTTTTATCAATGTAAATTTACTGTAATTGTGAAAGAAAATTCAATAATCAATAGTTTTATAATGCTATGGTGAGAAGTATACTTTTGAAATTAATAAAGTATTACACACTAACAAACCTAAAATCATTTCAATTATTTAATTATTCATATTTCACTGAATTAAATAATAATACAGGATATCAAAAAAACAGTTGCGCAAACCAAACTTGGGAAACATACGAACATAAAGAAAATAATCCAGTAAAAACATATTGAAATTTTATAAATTTAAAACGTTGCAAAAAATTCGTAATATAATATTGATAAATAACGATAAAAGAATGTTTAACAAAAAATACTAATATAAAGTTTTTGAAACTCAAAATAAAAAAAAATAAATATTATATAGAATATAAAAGTTTTAATCTATGTTATAAATTTAAATAAAAAAGATAAAATATTGAAAAAAAAATAAAAAATAATTATAAAAAATAACTTTATAAAATATTAATAACACTACCTTAGTAATTAAAACAAAGGAAATATTTTTTATGCAATGGATTGAAAGGGTACAACAACAAAGTAAAGCACCATCGAAGATCATAAACAAAATGTAAACCATATTGTGATATGCAAAATGCTGCTTGTTATCTAGGCGCACAAAAGAAAAATCATGCTTGCATATGCTTAAGTATTTTTTATATCTACCGAGGATTTATAATCCTTTAAAAGACTTATTCTTCCCATAAAAAGCATGACCACACAAGTTTTTTGTATGCACTTAAGTTCTAAAATTGTAGATTATTGTATTATGTTGATGATCTAATTTAGTGAATTTGTGGCAAACTACATCTTGAGAAAATTTACTAATAAATATGTTTTGTGCTTAGCTTTCAATATATTAAGCATTCTAATATCTTAATAACTTGTGTATTCTTGTCAATTTGAGTTTTTTTTATTTCAAATGCAAGGTTTTTTCCATTATAAATAAATTCTTATTATGTTTAGTAAATATTTAAACTTTTTTAAATAGTTTAAAATAATGATGATATATTTTTTTTTTTTGGTTTCCATATTTCTTAATACACTTATCATTATAATACTTTTAATTTAATTATAAAAAAAATTAAACTATGGTTTTTTCAAAAACTTATTTTTCTTGTTTGTAGTTACTCATTCATGATTGTTTTAATAATTTTAGGACTCTTTAATGATATGAATTGCTTTAGTAACTATTATGTTTATATACAAAAATGATGGTGTTTTAATGAAATACAAATAGTTCTACTTGTTTAACACTTGATTGTGCAACATTTTTTTGATGAATCATGTTTTTATTAATAATTTTGTTGAATGACATTTGAATGATGCACCTCAAAATCTAATATTCATTAATCAATTAATGAGCTTGATCAAGTGTTCCATCATGTAGCTCGCTTGTGAAAATAATTTAATTAGTTTTGATAGCTTTACTCAAGTGTAGCCCAAGATGTAGATCAAGGAGTCAACTTTTTAGCACTTGGTGGACTACTACCCAATCTAAGATTCATCATGTGCACTTCATTTTATTTAGAATTATAAAACTTATCCCTTTATATTGATATGATAGATATTGTTATATTATGTTACTTGTGAATGCTAAGTTTGAGAGATAATAAAGCATGCATTTCATACATGTTATATACATATAAATATACCATAAATGAAACATAAGTCAAATGTGACAATGCGAGATTTGCATCAATTGCAGTGTTTGTACTATTTTCATATTCTTATCATACTTTGACACTAAATGGCTACCAAAGAAGCGTGTTAAAGTATGTAATATTTGAGATTGATACAAAATAATGTTATATGTATCATACAATATTGTCATTAAAAGATTGGATAAGTCTTAATCTAACAAATTTTAATTATGTGATACAAAATTTGTAGTGTCATATAAGTATAATAACATTTTTTGTCAATGTCAGTTGTTATATACTAAGTGTTGGCAACATAAATAATAGGTGTACTAACTTATGTGTGCTTATGTGATTTCAAAGCCTAACCAGTATAATCAGATTAATTGAGTTGAAATATGCATTGTCATAAGAGTTTTCAACATAGTTTTACAAGCAAGATCAACTCATAAATGACATATAGAAAGATTTCTATTATACCAATTCATTACTATTATCGTGCCTTTATGATATGAACTTATATTTTGTTTTATTTGAGGAATTAAGCATTTGTTACAATTTTTAATCATCTTAATATTATTTTCTTTGGGCCTTCTTTTCATGCTCATATAATGATTCATGATTAGCATCATGAGTTCTACTACAATGTATTATATGTTACACACATGCATCATACAAGTTTTTCAAAAGTTAAAGCATTTTCTTAGGTAGATTTATGTTATCCTATATTATAATGTATTCGTCATATAAATATGATACATTGAGGTATGCAAAAGCTAATAGATTGGATATGCACTTTGTGTGGGCAATCTAAATATAATAAGCCATCATTGAGTAGGATCTTATGTATATAGGTCATTATCCTGAGAGAATGAAAGTTTGTTTGATATTTTTAAGAATGGGATTTTAACTATTTAAATTTCTTTATTTATATATATACCTTTTATTCATATAAATAAAAATTATTTTGTAATGAATATGACAATGAATCTATTACTAAGTAATGTTACATGTAAAATAAGAATAAAGAAGTTGGTTGTGTTTTTCACTATGGTATTACCATTTATCTTGTTATCTTGATTGTTGTTATATTTAACGTTTTTCTTGCTTCATCAACATTGCTATTACTTTGAAGTTTCATAGATTAGCTTAGCAACATCTTTTTATAGTTTTTAGTTATTGGTCATATTGTCATTTTTTATTAATTATATAAATTTTGTTATATCATTTCTTATAGTGTTGTAGTAATTCTATAAACTATATTGCTCTCTTTTTATTGAAAATATTTGTGCATCACCACTATAAAAAATGTGGCATGAGGTGCCACTTACGCGGCCTCGCATAAAAATAGAATGTTTTGTCAAGTTAACTCCAAACTAGCTAAGAGCAAAAATGGAGTGATTTTTAAGTTTTTCCTTCTACTACAATGATAGGTGTTGCAAATTGAAACTTATTTGAGTTGAACAGGTTTAGATGCAAAAAATAGTTTTATTGAATCACCTAAAAATCATTTCTATCCCTTTTGCATTTTCTTTAATTTATTTATTATTTAAGAATAACAATAGTATGACATAGTAGTTTACTAAAGCTCAAAATTTATTTCTAAAATTCTTTTATATTAGCGTTCATCACAGCTAAGAGATTTGTTTTGTAAAACACTTTATTTTAATTTGATTGAATATGAAGAAATGAATTCTTGTGAAAACTAAATAAGTATTCGTAAAACTATCTTCTTAAAAGAATAACTAAGATTAACAAGAAATTCTTGTTGTGACATTAATTTATTTGGTATCAACAAATTTATGTTGAATTGTCAAAATTTCACTTTAATTTGTTCTTCAGAAATTAAATGATTTTTACTAATTTTTTTTCTCATGAGATGACATGCCTAAATTGAATTAAACTTGATTAAGCTTAAATTGGTGCAACTCACCTACTCTTGTGGACATTATGTTCATAGATTTCTAACTATACATATTTGAGATGCTTATTTATTCCGTGAAGTTATATTAACTTTCACGTTATCATTTTATATGACCTAACAAGCATATTTTAAAGATATGTATTTTAAATTATTAATGCCATAAAAATTTTGTATTTATAAAATTTATATCTTATTTTTTTAATTACATAATATATATTCATCAAATTTTAAAACATTCTTATCAAAATATACTATAATAAGAATTTTGCTAATATAATATTTTTTATGAACTACATAAATAATTTTTAACATTCAAAATTCATTTCAAATATTTTCATCTATATCAGTGAATTTAATTTTTTTATATTTTTGTTGCAATGACCTCACATTTTTGCATTGTTCAAATATTTAAATCTCTTAAATATTAAAAAATTATTTTTCTAAATTGATATTCAATTTTGTTAGTCTGGTATAGTTATTTTATCTTCTAAATAAAGGTAATATCTTCTATTCTTAATTATTAAAATTTTTGCCCATTTGTATTCTCAAATTGTAAAACATATTAAACAATTTCATGTTATTTAAAAAAATTTAACCTTTTTATACTTGTTTTACTAAATTATTTAATTGAGTCATTATCTCTAGGATTTTAAATTTTGTATTTTTTATAGCTTCCTTTACCAAAGTATGCTCCTTGTAATTAGCATGGCTACACAAAAACATTTAAAAAACTATGATGTTATCTCATCTAATTGATCTTTTTTATTGTTAATTTTATTAATTAATTCTAGTGTTGAATTGAGTGTGTTTTTATTTATAATATACACTCTATTTGAGTTACACATAGGCAAACACAATCGCGAACACTTGCAAAAGCACAAACACACATACATGCACATGCACATATGCATGTCCATGCATGCCGACACAAATCCATAATCACACACATGTAGACACAAACACACCCATACCCTTACACATGAACAAAAACAAGTACAAATGAACACACACACACACACACACACATATGTGTGCACGTGCACATATACTCAAACACATAAACATGTACTCTACGCACACCTGTGCACACACACACATACACAACAACACATGCACACAATCACATATGTACATGCACACATATGCAAAGGCATACACAAGCACAAACACACATTCACACATACACACTAAGCATATATGCAAATGCATAAAGACATATGCATGCATACACACACATGCACAAAACCATGCACACACACACACAAAGAAACAAACACAAACATGCACAAACACTCACATGCAAATAAAAAAGTAAACATACATGCACAAATACGCACACACACATATGTATGGTCATATGCATGCACATGCAGATATGCATGAATATGCACAAATACACACACACCTACTCACACATATATCACACACATAGGCATGAATATATGCACATACAGACACACACAAATACAAGCATGCATATGTTCACACATTCACCAACATAAATACCAACACGTAACCACACACACATGCATGAATGCACACATATAAGCAAACATGAACTCACCCATGCACACTCACAAGTACATAAACACATACATCGATGCACACAAAATGACATGCATATGCACACAAACATGGATAAACACACACGCATAAGACATAGGCAAAAACACATGCACATGGATGAACAAGTAGAAAGAACTTATATAAACGAAGACACATGTACCCACACACACTAACATACACATATGTGGGCACAAACCCACATGCACACACATCCTTACTTGGATGCACTCACATACAAGAACACACAAGCACACACTTGTACACACATTTAATGATGCATGAGCAAGAACACATGAACACATGCATGTGCATCTACACATGTGAACACATGCACATACAAACATGTACACACATGCATGCATCTACACACATGGACACACATACACACACTTGCATATGTGCATACACATGCACTCATACACATGCATACTCAAACGTGCACACACACACATGAATATGCACATATACACATGTGCAACCACACCCATAAACAAGCATACATACAAAAAATTTGCACACAAAACTCTCATAACACACAAACATACAAAGACACTTATGCACATATGCACACACACATAAATACAAGCACACACATACACTCAAACATATACACAAGCACACACATACACACACACACACTCATGCACCCACACACACATAAAATACATAGACATGTGTGCATGCTTGTAGACACATACGACATGCACACATACACACACTCAGACACAGACACAAGAAACGCACACATGTAAACACACACATACACAAATGCACATGCATGCATCCATATACATGCATGAACACATGCACACACACATATGCGCACACACAAACACAAGAACATATATGCACGTGAACAAACACTTTCACACAAGCATAGATACACATGCACACGCATGCAAATACACTAACACGCACACAGATGCACACACATCCTTAGATGCATGCATGCATGCACACACATCTAAATGCACACACTTAAGCAAAAAAATATGCACACATACACAAGTGTAAACACCCATGCAAACACACACATGCACATGTACACACAAAAATGCACATGTACACACAAACACACACGTGCATAAGCACATGCAAATACACACTTCAGTGCACACAAACAAGTGGCCCAGATGCAGCCATAGTCTCACAAATGTTCACATACCCATTCACATAAGCATGCACACACATGCATGCATGCATATGAACACACACACGCCTAGACACACATACACACAGTGCATGCATGCCCCCAAGTCAGAGCATGTGCACACATGTACACACATACACACACGCACACCAACAAACACACCCACACAAATTAAGGTATGCATGCACACTCACACACATAAGGACATGCACAAACACACAAACCCACATACACATGCACTCACACACAAAGACACATGGATGCACACATGCACATGCTCATCAACACACACCCACATACACACACATATATACATGCACATGCAACCACACCTACTTGCACACACATGTACACATATGCCCATGCTCATATGCAAATGGACACACACACTCGCACATCAATGCACACAGAGAAGCGCATACCAACACACCCACATGCAAATGAACACACACACATATGCATACACAAATGCATGCACATGAACACATTGACATGCACACACACAACCACCCAAACATACATGCACACACATGCACAAACACACACCTACATGCATACATGCATACTCAGCACACATATACCAATACGCACATACACATAAACAAACACAAACATAATGCAAACACACACTCACATATACATGCAAAAACATTTATATAAGTACAAACACGTGCAAAACAAAAACACATAGGCACACAAACTCATACACACATAAAGACATGCAAATGCACAAAAGCACAAGCACACAATAATGCATGCACACACGCACATGCACATGCGTGCACACACACATACACATACACAAATGCAGACACTTGCACACACACATAAGCACACAATCACAGACACAGGAAGGAAAACACAAACACATGCACATAGGTATGCATACGCATGCACATACACACATGAACAAACACAAATATACATATACACATATGCACACATGCATACACATACATATCAGCACACTTCCACACACATGCATGCACATAAACATGAACACACCCACACACACATCCACATACAGGCACAAACGTATGCCCACCCACAAATCATATGGGAACACATGCACACAGACAAACATAACCATGCAAGCTCACATTTACATACGCATGCATATATACACACTTGCACAAACAAACATGTATGCACACACACACTCATCTACATGCATACACATGCAACACACACACACATGCACGCACATACAAACGCATGCATAGACGCACATGCTAGTCCACAAACATATAGATATGCACCACACCTGCACATAAGCAAGCACGTGCATGCACTCACATGCATACAAACTTATACACCAACACACACACACATACATGTAAGCACATGCACGTGCACACGCACACACACACACACATAAGAACAAACATACAGACATACAATATACATGCATACACATACTCACATGCACATAGACATAAGTGTTTGCACTTGCACACATGCACACACATATGCACACATAAACAGTAAAGAACACAAATACACACACCAATGCACACATAAGCACAAGCACATGCAAACATATGCACATAAACACACACATCCTAACACGTACACATATGTTCTCACTTGCATACACACAACACACACTTATGCATAATAACAAACATGCACTCACACAATAAAGCACACACACACTGACTCACACACACATGTGTCCAGGTGTGAAACCACATACACACATAGACAAACATGTGCACTCATAAACACACACACACACACACCGTATGCATCAACAAACAAACACCCACACACAACAACATAAACAAACATGCACCCACACATGCATCCATAGACACACATGTACATGTCCGAAGATGCACAGACACAAACAAACAGAAACACATGAATGCTTGCGTACACATATATGAACACCTAAACAAACAAACATACCTACACACACTCTTAAACACACATACACACAAACCCACACACACATGCACAAGAAAACATGCACACACACACATACACATGCCTGTATAGATGCACATGCATATGGACACACACACGTATGCATGCACACAGCGAACACACATGCACACAAACACGAACATGCCCACATTTGCACCAAATTAGATACATTCACAAGTAGACACGAGTGTAGGAACATGTAGACATATGCAAACACACACATGTACACACACACACACACTTGCACACACACATGGTTGTGTGCACACAAGCATGCACATGCACACACACCTACAAACACCCACAACACTGATACAAATGCATGCACAACATATAAACATGCACATGCAAATATGTATCCACACACACATACGCTTGCACACATTAAAACTCATACACACACCTACATGCATGTGCTCTCACATATGAACAAGGACACACACACACATGTGCATGCTTAAACATGTGCACACACACAAAAACACATGCATAAGAACACACACCCATGCAAATATTTGCACACATCCCTCCCCCTCCCTTTCACACACACATTCACAGACATATGCATACAAAGGTAAGCAATACACACACACACACACAAACAAACACCCATATGCATGCACACACATGAACACAAAGACACACATGCACATGCATGTAGGCATATGCATACACACACATAAACACAAGCACACAAACACTTGGACATATGCACACAAGTACACATGCACATGCAAACACTTGTACACCCATACACACACACACATGCATGTACACACACTCACACACACACACACATGCATGTACACACACTCACACACATGCACATACATGCATGCATGTTCACACACTCATACACATACATATGAACACGAACACATAGACACACACATTGGCACATACACACACGTGACCCCTCACGAACACATGCACACACACACACACCTAAGTGCACATATGCACACACACATGTACATCTATTCATACTCACTTACGTGTACATGAAATAAACACACATCCATACACATGCATACATACATATGTATGCACACAAGAAAAAATAGTATACACATAGATGCACACACCCACATGTGCACACAGACATAAATAAACATAAGCACACACACACAAAAACATACACACACATACACATACACACAGACACACAAACCCACACCTACACTCACACACACACACATGTACATGGATGACTATGCATATACAGAACACGCACATTCAAGCATCCACCCACACACATACAACAACACTTGCAAGTGCACACCTACACATATATATGCACATGCATGCACACACGTGCACGTAAAAACACATGCCTACACAAACTCATAGATACACATGCACACACATATATGCACACCCACACATGCATGTACACACATGTGCATGTGCACACAAGTATGCATGCACACACGTATGAGCAAACATAAACACAAGTACATCAGTACACATAAGCAAACACATCCATAGACACATAAGCAAACCCACACACATGTGCAGAAAAACATAGACACGTATGCATAATCACAAATATGCACATGCACACATGCATACACAAATGAACCACAACCCACACACACACATGTGTCAACATGCACACACACACATGTGCCAGCGTACACATGTGCATACACACACACACACACTTGCTTATGCATACACACAAATATATGCATGCTTGAATTGAAACATAGGCACAAACTCATGGACAGGAACATACACACACATACCCACACACATACATGTCCAAGCATGCACACTCACACCAACACTTGCATATGGAGGCATGCACACACATGCACACTCATGCATACACACACATCCCTACACACACACATACACACATGCACACACACATTCAAAAGCATGCTCAAATAAACCCTCACACATGCACAAACATACACATACACATGCATGCACTTATGCACTTGCATGAAAACACAAATAGAGAGTGGTATACACACACACATGCACAAACTTACACACACATAAGAGCACATTTGCATATGCTCAAGCACACACATGCAAAGAAACACTCAAGTTCATATGCACTCACGCATAAACACATAGGCACATGCAAACACACACATAGCCACACACATACAAATGCATGCACAAACACAGACATATGTATAGCACACACACATGTGCACATGCACGCACACACACACACCTAGTCAGATGTGAACACTAATAGAAACACACATTCAAATGCATAGACAAACACACATGCATGCATACGTAAGCAAGTATACATACACACATTTGCATAAACAAACATGCACGCACACACACTTGAAAATGAATGCATGCATATAATCATATATACACACATCCACACACCCACATGCATATAAGCAGACACACATGCACATAAGCATAGACATAAACACCCACATATAGCCACATAAGTACACATACAATCAAACCACACACATACACACACACCAAAACATGCACACATACACACACACACACATATGAAAACACCTACAAACACACACTCATGCACAAACATGTAAAGGCACACATGTACCCACACTTGCACGCACATGCAAATGCTCAAGAACTCAAACATACAAATGCACACACAAAGGTGCACACACATGTGCTCATACATCTACACATAGATGAGCACACATGCACACACATAAGAATAGACACACACAAACACTATGACACGTTCATATATACACACACACAAAAGCATGAACATATGCATGTACATGCACATGGACACACCCACACATAGTGTAACACACACAAGACATACAAACAAACATTGGCATGCATACACATGCACAAGCACACTCAAACATGCAAACACACAAAAAAATGTGCACAAAGTCCCAAGAGCACTTGCAAGCACCTATGCACACCGAAGCGCACACTTGCATGCATAGATATAAATATGCACACACACATGCTAACACACACACAGACACACTCATATGAACACACAAGCACACCTGTACATACACATGCACTCACATACACACAAACACATGCACACTCATGCACACACACTATACACACACATGCACTCACACATGCACACAAATAAACACATACACATATATGCACTCATTGACACATGCACACATAAATATGTACATATAGATACACACACACATGCACATATAGATACACACACACATGCATGCATGTGTGCACATCATCACACACACATAGACAAACATGTGTACCTGCACACACTCACACTTACACAAGTGTACAAATATACCCATACAAATACAAACACATACTCACATTAACATACACACATGTGCATGGGCAAGTACAAATGCACACACTCACGCATGTAGACACGCACATACACACATCCACACATACATGCATAGACACACAAAGACCCTCACACATAGAGAGGCACAAACATAAACATAAATATGCAAATGCACACATACACCCATTGCATATATTCTCAGAAACACACACATGTAAGAAAGTACACATTCATAGACATGCACACACACACACACATTCACACAAATGCCCACACACACATGTGCATAAATATACATGTGCTCATATCTACGCATTGTAGGCACACACATACACACCCACAAGCAGAGATGCACATGCACACCTACATGCACAACTACAAACATACTCATATGGATACACATAATGTCACACATGTGCACACTCTTACACATGCAAATACAAAATCATGCATGCACATGCACACACACACACACACTTGCCTACAAAGACATACGCATGAATGCATAACATACACAAATGCATGAAAACACACAAACATGTGTAGACACTCATAAACATATACACCCTCACACACACATGAACATGCACACATATGCAAATGCACATTACCACAAACTCACACACGCACACAAATAAACATCCTCACACACTCACACATACACTCGTATGCACATATGCACAGGCACACAAACATGCACACACACATGTACACACTTGCATACAAAGCAACACATAGAAATACACACATGCACATGCACAATCACACATGGAAGAATAGACATAGGAACACATGCACGCACAAAAGTTCACACAAGCACACATACTTGCACATGAGCACACGTAGACAATCATGTCCACCAAGATACATTCACTGACACACAAGAATACAAATGGATGCAAAAAGAACAAGCAAACATGCACACATCTGTGCTCACAAGCACACACACATGGATACATACATGCACAAAAGTGCCAGCACAAACACACCACTCACATATACATACACACTCATGCTAGAATACATGAACACATGCACACACACACACTTATGAATGATTGCATAAATGCACACAAACACACACACACACATGCAAATGCCCATGCACATATGCATCTTAATGCACACACACACACATAAACATGCATACATACACACATTTAAATCACATGTAGACAAACATGCACATGCTCATGTAAACACACACACACACATAAGTACAATCACACAAGCATACTGTACACACACACACAAGTAAAAAACAAATACACACACACACGTGTACATGAATAAAATCACATGCATGCATATGTACAAACATACAAACATTTCCCCACAAATATAGATATACATAGACACTCACACACACATTCACACGTACATGCACTTGCACACATACACACAAAGACATGAACATACAAAGATATGCATGTACACAAAGAAGCATGTGTGCACTCATACACACACACACATACATGTCTGTAAGTATGCTTACACACATTCATGCACATGCCCAAACACACATGCACACAAGCATAGACATGCAAAAATGAACACAAATACACTCACCCATAGTAAGCACACATGTACACACATACAAATGAAAGCATGTACACACATACCACATGCACATATACAAACATTGTCACACTCACATACACTCACATGCACAAACATACACTTACATAAATACACCCACTTGCACACCCACAGTTACAACCCACATCCATAGACACACACACATACATGCACATACATAGAAACACACACTTCCACACCTACACACATACAACACATGGCACACAGGCACACAAACCAACACACACATAACCAAACATGCATACAAACACATCAATACCAACACAAAAAAAAACATGCAACACAAAAGCTGAAGTATAGGCATGATCACACATGCACTTGCACATACAAATACATGCACATGCACATACCCTCACACAGACACACATGTACAACATGTATGCACACACACACATGCACATACACACAAACATAGACACAGATACTATACATGCATGCATGCATGCACACATATGCATATAAGCACACATGAACAAACATAAGCACAAACATAAAGCAGATATGTATACACACACACATGCATGGATACACTCATGTACACATGCATACGAATACCACACACACACATGCATACCCATGTGTGCATATGCATGCACCCACACGCACATACATATTAGCATACACATGTATACATGCACATTAGCACGCATACCTAAATGAACTCTCATACATATGGCAAAACCATAAACTGATAAGCATACTGCACAAGCACAACCACATCGATACGTGTGCCTACACATGTATGCATATGCCCACACAAACGTAGGCACACCTGCACATTGAATGGTACACACAAAACAAATATTTGCATATGCGCATGCATAAACATTCTCAAACACATACATTTGCAACACATACACACACACAAATTCATATGCATAAGACTCATAGCACACAATTGCACTCACACACATGCACACACACACACACACTCCAAAAAAACATAAGCACGTGCACACAAAAAAACACACATAGACACACTCAAAAGAAAACACATGCACATGCACACACAAATGCATGGGCACCACACATGCATGCACACACACACACAAACACAAGTACATTTATACAAAATACACACACGCATGCCCCCACACACATGAACACACACACATGAATGACCACTCACATGCACATCCACATGGACTCATGCACAAACACAGAAACATGCACATGCATGTATGCAAACACACATATACACATGCATACACACACACATGCATGCATAAGCAAAGGCACATGCACACCTGTACAGACTCACAAAAATTGACATACACATGCACAAAAAAATGAACATGCATATGCACTCCTAGAAACATGCACACATACAAACGCAACCTATATACACACATCCTCACATGCTCACACATGCATACACACATGCACACACACACATGCATATAAATGCGCAACCATATGCACACACACACAAATATACACACATACATACATACACATACAAGCACATCACACATGCATATATATGCAAACAAATAAACAAAAGCACACACATAGACACATGCATACGCATATACACAAACATACATGTACACCTAATAACAAATATGCACATTCATATGCACGCACATGCATATGGACAAACACATATATGTACGAACATGGACACACATATATACACACATGCAACTGCTTAGTTACACACAAACATAAAGGCTCACACATAAGCACACACATGCATGCACACACCAACAATCACGCATGCACACACACACTCTCATATACACATACACATGAATACACACATACATGCACAAGCATACATACTTACACATGCATAGACACACACATACACATGCATACAAAAATGTCCACATGCACATGCATATGCATGCATGCAAGCACAAATGCACAAATATAGGCACATGCATGCATACACACACTTGTGCATGCATGCACACATGCATGCACACACCCAAACACACCAATGCATGCACTTGTGCAATACAATTACATGAATGTAGACATACCCACCCACACATTTAATCACACACACACACATGCACATGCAGCCACACATATGGGTATAGCACATGCCAAATGCCTGTGCACACATGCATACAAGCCTGCACATAGAGATCCATGCAAACACAATTGCACAAATACCCACACACATGTAAATCTACATGCACACACAAAGGAAAACACATGCATGAACACTCTTGCATAAAAACATGCATGTACACACAAATGCATACATACGCATAAACATACACATATAGACATGCAAATGTGCACACACATGTACACACCTAAGTAATTTGCATTTATAACAAATTATTTTTTCATGAGAAACTATCTTTTCCTTTTATTTCGTATTTTTTACAAATCATTTACAAGAATTTCTTTTATTATATAAACTAGTTAAAGCTTTTGAAATACGAACTACCTCACTTGAGATAGAGAAATCTAAGTCTATAGAAGAATCAACAAAAAAGGCTATTATTTCTTCTTTTTTTCCTTTTCATTGTTAGCCACATGTTCTTCATCCCTTTTAGCAAGCTCAATCATTTGTTAAGAGCTCACCAAATAATTCATCTAATGACATTGCAAAGATTTTATATATTATTTTATATGTTGTCACTAATGGTTCATTTTGTCATGGAAGAACTTGAAGAATCTTCCTCACATATTCACTAATAGAGAACTTCTTGCCAAGTTTAGGTAAACCATTAATAATATTTATAAATCTTATTAACATAACCTTAATACTCTCATCTAAATTTATCCAAAATAATTTGTACTCATGAACAACCATGTTGTTTTAGTCTCCTTAACTTGAGAAGTACCATCATAGGAAACTTCAAGGTTAGACCAAACCTCATGTGTCATTTTCAAGTTCATGATTCGATTATGTTTGAAGGTATCCAAACCACACTATAAACTATTCATAGCTCAAAAATTTACTTGACCTCAATGTTTCCTCTTAAGAGTGAGTTCACCTAATGTTTTCTTAATTTTTCTCTATTAATAGTATTAGTTGAAAATTCAAATATATTTTCAACAATATTATAAATTTCCAAATCAATGGATTCAAAAAATAAATGCATATAATGTTTCTAATAACAATAAAACTCACCTTTGTACAAAGGTAGTGGTTGTAGTAAATCCCTCTTAGATAAGAATATATTATCCTCAATATCAGGAAGAGCCATAAGGACCTTGGCTTAGAAATTTCCTTCTTTGATGAAATCCTCACAATAAAACCCTTAATTTGAGTTGTGTAAGGAAAAAACATATAAGTGGGAGGCGAATTATTTTAAAAAAAATTTTAATTTCAAAAAACATTTTATTATAAAAACATTTTATTATAAAAAAATTTTATGCTTAAAAACAAAATTTTGATTTAAGAAGATTGCTAATGAAATGAAATTTTCTCAATAATAAAATAAATACACTTAAGATTTCTTAGGTGGTTCAACCAAAACCCATGCTAACATCCACTCCTAATCATTGATTGGCTTCCACAAATCATTGATGCTCTAATGAGAAGCCAAAGTTTACAAAAATTGGCTACATAAAAAATTAAAAGCATTACAAAATTTTCTACATTAAAAATTTTTATAACTTCAAATCTTTTAAACAGAGGTGACACAAACAATTAATGATATAGATGTTACTAGAATGTTGCATAAGGATTATAAAAAAAGGGTAAAAGAAATAATAATTTAGAAGAAATAATAACTAGTAAATGATTTCTATTTGTAGTCAAAATACAAATAATCTAAAATGGCTCCAAATGTCTAGAATTAGCATTTTTGAAAGCTAGCCATTATAAGAGATCAAAGCAAAAAATCAAATGCAACTATCTCAATCTAAACTATCCAATCAAAATAACTATTAAAGGGTCTAGATCTAATCATAATAAGATATTATCTAGATCATTAGATCCAAAAGTTAAATGAAGTGATGATGATCAATATACTATTCTTATTTGTGCATGTGTGCTTATGTTTGTATGACCATGTGTGTGCAGGTACATGTTTTTATGTGAAGGTACGACTGTGTGCATACATGCTTGTGTGTGCATGTGTATATGTATAATTGTGTCATGCATGTATGTACATGTGTATTTGTGTGTGAGAGAGTGTACATGGGTTTGTATGTGTGTGCACACGCATGAGTATGCCTTGCACAAATCTATGGGGGTGTTTGTTGGTGTGTATGTGTGCATATGTGAATGCATTATTATGTGTGTGCATGTGTGTGCACATGTATAAGCATGTTTGTGGAAGTGTAAGCACATTTGTGCATGCTTATCAGCATATGTGTGTCTGTGTGTGTGTATATGTGCATGTGTGTGTGCGTGTAAGTATGCATATATGCACATTTGTGTGTTTGTATTTGTGTTTATGTATACATGCACATATGCACCTACATGCACACATATGTGTGTATATGTGTTTGTGTGTATGTTTATGCATGTGTCTTTATACATGTGTGTGTCTGTACGTGTTTTTATATGTGTGTATAAATGCACGAATTTATGTTTGTTCATTTATGCATGTGTGTATGTACATGCATGTGTGCATATGGATGTGTGTGTGTGCATGACTTTTGTGTGCATATGCAAGTGTGTAGGTGCTTATGTGTATGTGTATGCATGTGTGCCTATGTGCGAGTGGGTGTGTGTGTGCTTTCATGAATGTGCATGCATGCCTGTGTGTGTATGTGTGTGTGTCTTAATGTATGTGCGTCTTAATGTGTGTGTGCATGAGTGTGCATGTGATGTGTTAGTGCATGCAATTGTATGAATCTACATATGGGTACTCGTCTATGTGTGTTGTGTTTGCTTATGCTTATGTGTGTGCATGTTCTTGTGTATGCACATGTGTAGGTGTGTATGCATGCATGTGCAACTTTGTGTTTGTGTACAAGTGTGTATCTATACATGTGTTTTTATAAATGTGAACATGTATTCCTACATGTGTGTATTTGCTGGTGCATACATGTCTACATGTTGTGCCTATGTTCAAGCATGTATGTGCATGTGTGTAGGTGAGTATATGGTGTGTATGTTTGTGGGCATGTTTACACATGTATTTATTTGTGCATGTGTGTGTATGTCTGCATATGCAGGTGTGTTTGTGTGTATGCGGTCTATGCTATGTTTGTTGTTTGTGTCTCCACATGATTGCTTGTGCATTGGTATGGATGTGCATACATTTGTGAAGTGCATGTATGTGTGTGCATGTTTGCATCTGTGCACATACATGTACATGTGTGTGCATGTGTACATACATATATGCATTTGTGTGCATGTGTGCGTGCACGTGTCTATGCTTGCATGCATATGTGCATGTCTGCACATGTTTGTGTGCATGTGTGAGTGTGTGTGTGCAAATGTGTGCATGCATGTGCCTTTGTATTTGTGTGTGTGTGTGTTTGTTTGTCCTTTTACATATGTGTGTGCTTGTATTTGCATACATGCATTTCTGTATCTTTTTGTGCATGCATGTATGTGCATGTGTGTGCATGTGAGTGTGCTTGCATGTGCTAATGCATATCCATGCATGTTTGCTAGTGCACGAGTGTATGTGTATGTATGTGTGTGTGTGTTTATGTATGTTTGCACTCGAGTATACGTATTTGTGTGCATGCATTGAAGTGCACATGTATGTGTGTGTGCTCACATTAGTGCACTTGTGAGAATGTGCTTCTATAAGTGTGTGCATTCATTTTTAAGCCAATGTGTGTGTTTATATGCTTTTGTGTGCATGTATGTGAGTGCATGTGGGTGCAAGTCAATATATGTTAGTGTGCATGTATTTTGTGTGCATGTCTATCTATGTGTGTGTGTGTGTCTGTGTTTTATGTGTGTATGTACATATGTGTGTGTTAATGTGCATGTATGTATACATGTGTGTGCATGTGAGTGTACATGTGTGCGTGTCTGTATGTGATTAAGTGTTTTTGGCATATTCTATGCATGTGTGTTTGTGTGTGTGCCTATGCCTATGCATAAGAGTGTGTGCGATTAAATATGTGAGTGCATGGGTGGTGTGTGCATGTGCATGCATGTCCTAGTGCGTGTGTGTGCGTATAAATATGCACATGCGTGCTTGTGTTTATGTGTGCATAATTTGTGCATGTGTGTATGTAGATACACTTGTGTGTGCAAATGTATATATGTGTGCATAGGTACTTATGTGTGTGTGCAAGCATTATTGCATGTGAATGTGCCTATAGGCATGTGTGCACTACAATGTTTGTGTGTATGCATATGTATTTATGCTCATGTGTATGTGCATGCACATGCATGTATGCATTTGTCTAGGTATGTGTTTGTGTGAGAGAATATGTGTGTGTATGTGCATCTGTATGTGTGTGAGCATGTTTATGTGTGTTTGTGTTGATGTGTTCTGTATGCTTGCATGTGTGTGCATGCAAGTGTGTATCTATTTGCTTTTTTGTGTGTTATTGTGCGTGCGTATGCCGATATACATGTGTGCATGAATGTACATGTGTGTGTATGATAATGTCTATCTTTGTGTTTTTGAGTTTGTGTGAATGTGTGCATATGTATATGCATGTGAGTGTGCATGTGTGTGAGTGTCTATGCTTGTGCATGGATATATACATGCATGCCTACATATATGTGCGTGTGTGTTTGTGTGTGTATGTGTTTGTGTGTGTGTGTGTGTGAATGCATGTAGATGTGGATGCATACATGTGTGTATATGTGTATGTGTGTGTGTATGTGCATGTGTGCATGTATGGGCATGTGTGCATGTGTGTATATGTGCTGGTGTGTTTGTGTGTGTGTGTGTATGTGCATGGGTATGATTGTGTTCAGGTGCATGTGCATATGTGTGTGTGTGCATGTGTGTTCTTGTGTATTTGTGTGTGCATGCATGTGCATATGTGAGCATGTTTTTGCATTTATGTATGTGTGTGTGCACATATGAGTGAGAAAGTGTTTGTCTTATACATATGTATGGACATATGTGTTGGAGTGGGTGTGCTATTGTGTGAGTGCATGAGCCTATGTGTGTGTGCAGATAAATTTGTGTGCATTCTTATGTGTGTTTGTATGTGTTCTTGTGTTTGTGCATGTACATACTTATGCACATGAGCATGTGTGCATACTATTGTGCATCTATATGTGGGGTGGGGGTGCATGTATATGTGTGGCTGTGCATATGCATGTGTGTGTGTGCATGTGTGTTTGTGTCTACATGTATGTCATGTGTGCATGCTCATGAATGTTAGTGTGTGTGCATGTGTGTGTAGGTTTATGTGTTTATAGGCATGCATGAATGCATTTGTGTGAGTGTGTGTGTGTGAGAGTGTCTATGTTGGTATTTATGTGTGTGTTTGCTTGTGTGCATGCATGTGTGTGTTAGTGTAGGCATGCCAATGTGTGTGACAGTGAGTGCATTAGTGCATGTGTGTGTTTGAGTGTGTGGGTGTCTGTGTGCTTATGTACACACACACACATGTAGTCGTGCACATGTGCATGGGTGTTCATGCGTTTGTGTGTGTGTGCATGCATTGTCTTTGCACGTGTGTACATGCATGCATACACTCATGTATTTGTGTGTTCATGTGTGCATATGTAAGTCTATGTGCATGTGCATCTAAGTGCATTCGTGTGTGCATACATCTCCATGTGTATGCATGTGTTAATGTGTGTGTGTGGGTGCATGCATTTGTGTGTTTGTCTATATGTGTGTTTGTGTGTTTTTATGCCTGCATGAGTGTTCTTACATGTGTGCTTCTGAATATGTGTGTTCTGTGTGTGTGTGTAAGTGTGTGTAGGCCATGTTGTGGGTGTGTGTGTGCATGCATTTATGTACATCAATGTGCCTATGTGTGCTTATATTTGTATATGTGTGCACTTATGTGGTTATGTGCATACGTCTGTGTGTGTATGTTTGTTTATGCAGGTGTGCATAGGTTTGTGTGCATGTGTGTGTGCATTTGTGCATATGTGACTATAAATATGCACGCTTACATTTGCACATGTGTACTTATGCATGTGTGAGTGCTTGTGTGTGCGTTTGTTTGTGTGTGTGCATGTGCATGTGTGTATTTTTGTGTGTGTATGTGCATGTATTTTTGCACATGTCTACATGCATGTTACATGTGCATGTGTTGTGTGCATGCATGTGTGTGCATATGTTTGTGCATGTGTGGGTGCATGTGTGTGAGCATATATGCCTATGAATGTATGCATGTGTGAATTTGTGCATGTTTGTGTGTGTTTGTGTGTTCATGTGCATTTTTGGAGAAGAAGAGGAGGAGGAGGAAGAAGAAGAAGAAGAAGAATTACAAAAAGTAGAATAAGAAAAAGATGCATGTGTGTATGTGCTTGTGTGTATGCACATTTCTATGTGCCATATGTGCTTGTTTGTGCATGTGTGAGTGCATGTCGACCTATGTGTATGCGTGCATGTGCGTACACAAGTGTGTGTGCATGTTATTTTTGCATGAATGTGTGTTCAAGTGAATATTTATGCATATGTGTGCACATGTGCATACGAGTGTGTATATGCATGTGTGTGCGTAGGTGTGTATATGTGTGTGTTTGTGTGCACCTACATATGTATGTGCATGTGTGTCTTGTGTGTGTAGGTGTAATTGCATATAAGCATGTGTTTGTTTTTGTGAGTGTGTACTTGTGTGTGGATGTGTGTATATGTGTATCTACATGTGTGTGAGTGCATATGTGTGTGTTTGTGTGTATATGTGCAAGTGTATTTCTATGTCTATGACTACATGTGTGAATGTACATATGCATATATGTGTGTGCACATGTGTGTATGTGTGTGTGTCCATGGATATGTGTGTATTTTTATGCATGTGTGCATTCCTATGTGTGTGCATGTCTATAAGACTATACATGTGCATATAAATATGAGTCTGCTTATACATGTGCTTATATGTGCACGTGCATGTGTGTGCTTATGTATGTGTATGTGTGTAGGTATGTGCATGTGTGAGTGTATGTATACTTGTGTGTCTGTGTGGACATGTGTTATGCAGCAATGTGCACATGTTTTCTTATTGATGTGCATATATGAGTACGTTCATTTGTGCGTGGTGTGTGAGCATGCAACCATCGATGTGTGTGTGTGTCTTTGTGTATACAAGTGTGTATGTGTGCATGTGTGTTCATTTGTGTGTATGTTTTTGTGTCTATTTTTGCATGCATGTAGGTGAATGTAAGTTTATAAGTGTGCTACAAGTGTCTATATGTGTTTGTGTAGGTGTGCATGCATATGTGTGTGTGTGTGTGCAAGCTTGTATATATGGGTGTGCATGCGTGTGTGTGTGCATGTATGTTTGTTTGTGTGTAAGTGTGTATCAATGTGTGTGTTCATATTTGTGTGTGTGTGTTTGCTTACATATGTATCCATGCATTTGCTAGTGTGCTTGCATGACTATGTTTGTTTGTCTACATGTGCATGTGTATATTTGTGTGCATGGACATGTGTGCTTGCAAGTATGTGTGTGTGATTGTATGTACATACATGTGTGAACATGTTTATTGGTGCTTATCTATCTGTATTGTGTGCATGTACATGTGCTTTATGTGTGTGTGTGTGTGTGCATCCATGTGCATGTCTATGTGTGCATGTGACTGCTTGTGTGCATATGTGTGTAGGTTTGTGTACATGTTTGTGTGTGCCTACGTGCTGTGTGTGCATAGATGCTTTTGTTCAATTGCATTGTGCCTAGGTGAGTGTGTGGCTATGTGTAGGTGTGTGTGTGGATGTGTATGTGTGTATATGCATGCATATGTGTGTGTGTGTGTATTTATTTATACATATGTGAATGTGTTTGTGTGTTTTGTGTATGTGTGTGTGCCCACACACATGCATTTGCATGCATGCATGTGTGTCCCCACTTGTGTGCATATGTGTTTGTGTTTGTGTTTGCATGTGTATGATGGTCTGTATCTATGTTCCTCTATGTGTATTTGAAAGAGTATTTTTATGCATGTGTGTGCATGTGTGTTTACTTGTGCATAAGCGTGTGTACAAGTGGGTTTGTGTAAGTACATGTGCATGTATATATGTGTGTGTGTGTGGTTTTACATGTATGTCTACATGCATGAGTGCGACTGTGTGGAGGTTTGTGTTTAAGCATATGTTTGTTCATGTAGTTGTGCACCTACATACCTGAGTGTTTGCATGTGTGGTATAGCACCTACACATGTATGAACTTAAGAACACATGCAAACACACATATAGAAGAATAAACATAAGAACACATATACACACACAAAGGTACACACAAGCACGCACAGACAAACATGTACACAAAGATACATTCACTAACACACAAGCACACACATGGATGCAAAAAGTGGACACAAACATGCACACATATGTGCTTACAAACACACACACATGGATGCACACATGCATAAAAGTGCCAGAACACACATCACTCACACATACCTACACACTCACGCTAGAATACATGCACACACACATGCACACACATATACACACATATGCACACACACACACACACACACATATGGATGGTTGCATACAGCACACACACAACCACACACATGCAAATGCTCACACACCTATGCATCTAAATGCACACACACATAAACATGTAGACATGCACAAACTTAAATCACATGTAGACAAACACGAGCATAGATAGACACGCAAATGCACATGCACATGTAAACGCACATGAAATCATGCAAACATAATTTCAGGCACACAAGTACACTATTAACACACATTCACACACATAAGCAAACAAAAACACACACTCACACACATGTACATGAATACAAACACATGCACACATGTATGCATATGTACAAACACTCACACATTACCTCACAAACATAGATAGACATAGACACTCACACACACACACACACATTCACACGAATTGCATACATTCACACAGAGACATGAACATACGAAGATATGAACGTACACAAAGAAGCATGCATGCACTCATGCATAGACATGCATGCATGCAAGCATGCTCACACACATTCATGCATATGCCCACACACACATGCACACAAGCATAGATGTGCAAAAATGAACATAAACACATTCACCCATAGTAAGCACACTTGTACACACACACCTGCAGGCATATGCACACATACCCACATTTACATATACAAACATGGTCACACTCATGCACACACACACACACAAACCTGCACATACACAAATACACCCACTTACACACCAACATCTATACACCACACCCACAGACACACACACACACACATACACAGATAGAAACACCCAGACCCACACACACATAACACATGGCACATAGGTGCACAAGTGCACACACACGTACCCAAACACACATACAGACACATATATACACACACACAAAAAAAACATGCAACGCATAAGTTGAAGTATAGGCATGCTCACACATGCACTTGCACATACAAATACATTCACATGCATACACACTCACATAGATACACATGCACAACATGCATACACAAATACACCCACCCACATGTCCACACATGCACATCTACATACACAAACACATGCACACTAGTGTGCATGCATATGTACACAACTTGATGCACACGCACACAAGGACTCAAAACTCGAACAAAGGCAATTGCATGAAAAAATAAACATATATGCACATTCATGCATAGACATGGAAGTGGCACATATACACATGCACACACATAGGCACACATATATACACAAATGCACACAAGCATAAACATGCACAAGCACACATACACACACAAGCATGCACATACACATTTACATACACACATACACATACACATGCACATGTGCATTCACATAGGCACACATGGACACATAAAAACATTTTCACATAGGCACACATGTGAACAAACATGCTTATAGGTACACATACATGCACAGCCACATAAACACATTTGCTAACACACACATCAACATGTAAGGACATGCAATGACACATACATGATCAAACATAGGCACACATATGTACACCCAAATGCATGAACATGCACAAACATGCTCGTGCACTCCGATAGGCTCTCTCACATGCACTTAATCATGCACATAACTGCACTTATATAAACACTCGCATGCACAGACATATGCACACACACACATACTCATGCACAAACACACAAGCGCATGCAAGAACGAACACACACAAATCTATGCACATGCACCCACACACACACAAACATATGCATGGACATACTCAGACACATAATCATTGATACAAGAACAAACAAGTAAACATATTTGCATGCACACGCACACACATGCATGCATTAACACGCATACAAACACAAACATGCATAAACACACATACACACATATTCGCACACACACATACATATGCAAATGCATACTCACGAATGCACACACACACACACAATTGCTCACATGTACCAACACCCACACACATGTACACACATGCATGTACATATACCTACAAACACACCAACACGCACACACACAAAGACATATGTGTACACATAGACATTCACAAACACATGTGCATATGCTTGCACACACATGCACATACACCTGCACATAAACAAGCAAGCACACACCCACACAAGCACATAGATAAACATGCATGCACACTTACACATATACACATGAGCACACCCATGCACATACATACAAACACTTGCAAA
The DNA here is from genome assembly GCA_023846275.1 of Vanilla planifolia. Taxonomy (NCBI): domain Eukaryota; kingdom Viridiplantae; phylum Streptophyta; class Magnoliopsida; order Asparagales; family Orchidaceae; genus Vanilla; species Vanilla planifolia. The sequence continues at coordinate 2,318,451 of JAIUJO010000054.1, forward strand.
ACAAACATGCATAGAAACTCGCACATAAGCATAAATGCATAAAAAATGTGCATACATGCATACACATACATACACACACAGATGGTAGAAACACATGAATGCACATATGCACAAACATAAAGATGCACACACTTGCACAGATGCACATCGACACTAAAATACACACATGCACACTCGACACACACACAAACATGCACAAATAAATATATGCACATGCACATAAACAAATATATATGCACACATACACACAGATACACTATCAAATTCACACTCACACATGCATATGCACACTTACACACACACAAGCACATACATACACACACACATGCAAGCACATACAAATATGTAAAAACATGCTCAAACAAAAACACACAAATACACAAAAGTATACATGAATGCACACATGTGCACAAATTCACACACCCACTCACATACACACCCACACAAACCCACATACATACATGCATCTAAACACACACACACACATGGGCATGCAAAAGTAGGCACATGCACACATATGCCTGGGCATGCACATGTGCACATACACGTACACACACAACCATGCACACATGTAACACATGCACATGCACATATGCACAAACACACATGCACATACAGGCATACATACACACATGCACATGAACACACACACAAAAACACTTTAATACATACACATAGAGGATATCTACACAAGTACACATGCACACATGTTAACACACAAAGACATACACATACATGCAAGAAGTCACAAATATGCTCAAACACATGCTCACATACATACATTCACATGCACATACAAATGAACATGTATGCAAACACACATGCTCACACACACCCACACACACACACAAGTGTAACAATACTCACACACACACACACACACTCGAATGAGTGCACACATGCCAACACTCACACAAAAGCACACATGTACGCACATTTAGGTGAACATGCATACACACACACCCTATTAATACAAACTTACACACATGCATGGACACACTCACACATGTATGAACACATGCATGATCACATGCACTCAAGCACCTGACCACAGACACTAGAACACACACACACAATTACACATGTACACACTCACAAAAATAGACACAGATACTATACTCACATGCATGCACACACACATATCCATATAAGCACACACAATCAAACATAAAGGCAAACATGCACACACATGCATATATGTGTACACACGTGCATGCATGGATACACTCATGTACACATGCATACGAACACACACACATATGCGTGCACCCACACACATATACATATTGGCATACATATGAACACATGCACATTAGCACAAATAAATATATGAACTCTCATACATATGGCAAAAACATAAACTTATTCACACACATACATGCACGAGCACAACCACATCGATATGTGTGCTAACACATGCATGCATATGCACATGCAAATTCAGGGATACCCGCACATTGAATGGTACACAAAAAAACAAATATGTGCACATGCACATGCATAAGCACTCTCAAACACATACATTTGCACACATATATACACACAAATATTCACATGCATAGGGACTCACAGCACACACTCACACTCACACATGTGCACATACACACATACACTAAAAAAACACATATACACATGCATGCACAAGAACACACATAGACACACTCAAAAGAAAACAAATATGCACATACCCACACAAATGCACGGGCATCGCACATGCATGCACACACAGACACACAAACACATGTACACATATATACAATTACACACTTGCATGCAACCACATAAAGGAACACATACATGTATGAACACACACACACATCCACATGGACTTATGCACAAACAAAAAAACACACTTTCAGGTACACAAACACACATAAACACATGCATGCACATACCCATGCATGCAGATGCAAAGACACATGCACACATGTACAAACTCGCAAAAATTGACACATACGCACACCCACACATAAATGAACATGCATATGCACTCATAGGAACATGCACACATACAAATGCACACCTGTATACACACACCCTCACATGCTCACACATGCACACACACACACACACATGCATATAAATGCACAACCACATGCACACACACATGCAAATACACATACATACATACATGCACATATTTGAACATCACACATGCACATCGATGCAAACACAAAAATAAAAGCACACACAGACACTTGCATACACACATACACAAACATACATGCACACCTACTAACAAACATGCACATTCATATAAACACACATGCACGTCCACTCACACATGCATACACACAAATACATACGTGTATGAACATGGACACACACATGTACACACATGCACCTACCTTGTTACACACACAAAGACTGACACACATGCATGCACTCACAAACAATCATGCATGCACAGACACATACTCATAAACACATACGCATGAATACACACATACATGCACATGCACAAGCATACACACATACACATGCACAGACACACACAAGAACATGCACGCAAAAAAATGTACACATGCACATGCATATGCATGCATGCAAGCACAAATGCACAAATAGAGGTACTTACATGCATAAACATACTTGTGCATACATGCACACATTAACCCACACACCAAAACACACCAATGCATGCACTTATGCAATACCAATGCACTAATATAGAAATACCTGCCCACACATATAATCACACACACACACATGCACATAGGCATGCAAACATGTACGTATACATGCATGCACATGCAGCCACACATAATGACATCAAACATGCAAAAAACATGTACACATACACATATAAGCATGCACACAGACATCCATGCAAACACACATGCAAAAATACCCACACACATATAGATCCACATGCACACACAAAGGCAAGCACATGCACCAACACCCTTGCACAAAACATGCATGTATACACACACACATACACACAAATGCATACATATGCACGCATATACACATATAGACCTGCACACATGCACACACATGAACATGAACACATCCCCATGAACCCACACATTTGCACACCCAGAAGCACACACATGAACACACAAAGGCACACACAGCAAACATGAACACACATAGTTACATAGGTAAACACACACACATGTACACATACAAATGTGCACACACATATACACACATCAAATAAATGCAAGGAGTAAACAGACACATTCAAAAATACACATGGAAACACACACACACATGCATAAGCACAAAAAAAAATACACACATACAAACACACACATGCACATGCAGCTACGTGCATACACTCACACACATACACAAACTTGCACACACACATGCACAAACAAACAAACATGTAAAGGCCTAAACACACAGTCACACATACACATGCCTACAAATGCATACAAACAAACATGCATACACACATGTGCATGACTAGACACACACACATGTTCACACACATGCACATACATGCACATACACATAGGCCCACATGCAAGCATACATATACATGGACATAAATGTACACCCTCACAAATACACACTGGCTCAAAACACACATGTGCAAGCACATATGAAAACACACACATGAATAGACACACGTGTGCACCCACACACACACACACATAAGTGCAATCACGCACATGCACAAATGGACACCCACAAACACACCAACACATATGAACGCACACACACAAACACATGTGAGTGCATGCATATGTATACACACACATATGCATGAACATGCACATGCAATAACACATGCACATTCACACACACTCCACACAAATGTGCATATACATACACATGCACTTTTGCACATGGACACATTGACTCACACACATACATTTGTATGCATAGATGCATACACAGATATACACATGCATTCGCACAGTCACATACACACACCCACGCACATAGCTAACCATATGCAAGCCCACGCATGTGCCCACAAAAATAATCACACACAAAATCATACTCATACATATGCACACACGATCACATGCACAAGCACACAGATCCACTAATACATTCAGGCACGCACAAACATTCACATGTGTCCATGTATATAATGACGTGCACACACATAAGCACACATAAACACATGCACATGCACACACAGACACACATGCATGCAAAACACACACACACACATAAAAAAACATGTGCACATAAACACACACAAATATATACAAGCACATGTGCATACACACTTATAAAAAATATGCACAGATAGACACACACATACAATGGCTATTACACATACACAAAAACTTGCTCATGCATGTATATACAAACACACACATGCACACACTCATGCTCACATGCTTACAAAAACTTGCATGTGCACTCGCATGAACAAACACTACACATACACGAACACACATGTCCATGCATATGCACATAAACCTGTACACTCACATGCACATACACATGCACACAAATAAACACAAATGCACATGCACAAATACATATAAGCACAAACATCCCAAAGTATGCATGCATGCATGCACACATTCACACAAGCACTTAGCCATGCACACAAATGCACATACACACTCACACACATACATACACACACACAAGCTCATGCAAACACCCTCACATGGACATTGACATGCACAAGATCACATGGACACACACATAGAGGCACACACACATGCACACTCACACAAAAGCAAGTACTGACACAAACAAGCACAAATGCACACACATGCACACAAACACTCACATACACACATATGCATAAGCTCGTGCACACACTCATATGTACATACACAGGCACACACACACATAGGGACACACATACACACAAATGGACATGCACACACACACACACACAGACATGAGCACATATGCATATGCATATGAACCTACACATATGCACATAAGCACACTCATGGACACAGACACGCACACATACATACACACCTACACATATGCATGCACGCACACAAACAAAAAAACAAAGATGCACTCACATACACACATACACACTAACACATGCACATACACATGTTCACACATACTTATACATCCATAGGCAGACACACATACCTATATATACACAAAATCACACATGCACATATAGTACACAAAATCACATGCACATAATCATATGTGTGCACACACAAAAAACACACTGTAGCACACACACATGTGCACACACACACAAACATTCACATGCATGCATGCACATATAGACACATGCACATTTGTACACACACATGCACATGCACACACCCACACACACACATAGACACCCTTGCTTTGTCACATGCACAACATGCACCCACTCACACAGACACAAGAACACTAATGCATGCACATACATGCACACACATATATACATTGTCAAACACTCACAGACACCACATATGCAAGCACACATTCACTTATGTGAATGTACACATACTTATATGCATGTAAGCACCACACACACACATTGGCATGCACATCATCACACTTATATAGGCATGCACATAAACACATGCACACACTCACACAAGCACATGCACATACAAAGACACACACAATCACACACTTGCACACACATACACGCACATATGTCCAAACACACAAATACGCACACACACACATACTTAAACATGCACACACATGCACTCATACTAGCATAAAGGCATGTAAACACATGAACAAACTCACACAAACATGCACATACACACACACACATATGCACCCATACAACACACAAACACATTCACATAGACACATAAATATGCCCACACATGGGCACATACACACACCTATGCATAAATGAACACATGCTTACTCAATGAACACACACAACACACATATGCACACATGTACACACATGAACATGCATGCATAGAAGCACAGACACACACAAACACATACACGCACATGCATATACATACACACACGTAAGCATCCAAGCACATTAATATGAACACATGTACACATGCATGCAAAGATATGCACACTCATATGTATAGATATGCTTACTTGTATAAGTACACACACACAAGCTCAAAAACATGAATAAACATATGCATACATACACAGGCACACACACACACACACGTGTACACACATTTACACTTGTACACACTCACACAACCGCACACTTTGACACAAACACATACACATAGGCACATACTTACCTACCACACTCGCAAACACGGCCACATGCACACATGTACACACACGCCCATATATAGGTACTCATAGATGCCCATGCACAAACACTCATACACACACACACAACAAACCACAAATGCGCATAGACATATACACACATATACAAATGTATATATACACACACACATGTGAAGATGAATACTCATGCACAAGAACACATGCGTGTGCACATGCACATGCACGCACACAAATTCATGCATGAATGTACACATACAAATAGAAAAACATATATGCACATGCACAAGAAAACACACATACACATAGGCTCATAAACATGCACACATAAAGACATTTAGAAGCACATACACACACACATACACATGTGTCCACACACACATACAAACATGCAAACCCAAAGATGCACACACAAACACACATGTGTGCATGCACACACACATGCATATGCTCACACATATGCATGTGTTAACACTAACACATGCCTACACACATGTGGACAAACATGCTCTTGGCACAATTACACACATGTGCACACACACATGAACACATATGCACACACAAAATCATATACAGACTTGCACATACATGTCCACACACCAACATACACATGCACAAACACACACACGTGTAAACACACATGCACATTTAAATGCATGCATGCAAGAACAAATGTAGATACATGCACACACATACGTATGCTCCATACATGTATGTGCACACACACCCACAACCACACATGCATATACATGTACACACACATACATGCACGCACATGCATGAATACACATGCATGCATGCACACACCCACCCACACACACAAAACACACACACACATTCACATGCACTCACATATACACACACATGCACATAAACAAAAATGCACACATGTGCTTGCACACAAACACACTTGTATAAGTGTGCATGCACACACATCCACATGCACACAAATATTCATAAAAACATACACACATATGCACATGAAAATGCACACAAGCACATGGATACACAAAAACACACACATACATGTACACAAGCACACACACACATGTGCACATACATGCACATGCAAGCATATATACACACACACACATGCACTTACAGTCACAAACATGCTTGTATATAGGCTCATAGATAAGTACAAAAGCACATGCACATGCACACAGACACACACTCAAACCACATGAAAGGACACAAGCAAAGCACTCACATACATACACTCAAACACACACCCACACACACACGTAGACACATACACATGCATAGCTACACACACACACATGCACTTGCATCCACGTATATGCAAATAAACATAAGAATATGAATGCCCATGCACACTCACACACATGCAAACTCATACAAGTGTACACACACACACGTGTAGATACAAGTATGCACATGCTACGCACAGACCCATAATCATGAATACATATATGCATAGCACGCACACATAAAGACACACACATGCATTCACATGCATACACATGCACATATAAACAAACACACACATGCACACACACACACACATGCATGTATATAACACTAGAACACACATACACCCACACACACATAGATGCACATGAATGCATTCACATAAACACACACAAGTGCAACCACACACATAGATAAACACACACATGCACACACACTCATATACACAAACCCACCTACACACTCATGTGCAAAAACACATCCTTGCATGCAGACCTATAGAAACACATAGGCACACACACAGACATGCAAACATGCACATACACACATGTACACTCACACATGTACTCTCACATAGACACACACACACATACACATGTATACAAACACATACATATGCACAGGCAAATTATTGCACACACACATGCACATATACATGTAGACACATGCATGCACATACAAAAGAGCAAACACACAAACTCACACACAATAAAGTGCACATACATACACATACAACACATGCACAGACACACACACATGCATGCACCCAAAAGTATTGATGTATGCACAAACACATACACACACACACATAAACATATACATATATAAACATGCACACACACATTTGCGTGTGTGCACACTCACATGCATACACACATGCATGAACATAAGCACACACATGCAGATTAATGAACAACCCTTACAAACACTTGCACACATGCATACGTGTACGTACATGTAGGCACATGCCATACACACTCATACACCTGAGCACACGCACACATATATTCACACACATACACATAGATATATACCTGTATACACACACATACGCAAACACACACTAACACATATGTATGCATGCACCCACAGAAAAACACACACATACCAGCACATAATCACACACATGCACACACAAATACATGAATGCATGCTCATAAGCATACAAGAATGAAACCAGAAACACACAGATACATATGCACACACCAAAACGCACTTATATAGACACGCACATGCAAAAAGACATGCACACAGGCATACCCATAGAAACATGTAGGCACTTGTAGACACATACATGTGCACATGACCACACACATGCACACCAACACATGTACACTTAGGAAAACACACATGTGCACATACACATCCACACACACAAATATACATGCACAACCAAACTCATGCATACACATTAACATACACATGCAAACAAACACATACACACGCACACAAGCACACACTTACATACACATATACTCATATACATGCACATACACACATACAAATGTAGACACACATGCACACACACACACACGCATACTCATGCACACACACACACACGCATACTCATGCACACACATGCACACACAAGCTCACATACACACACATGCACACACACATGTACACATATGTATACACATGCACATATATGCACACACATGTACAAAAATATGTACACACTTATGCAAACACATACACACATATGCTTAACCACAAGTGCTCTTATGCATGCACACACACACACACACGCACACTCACGCATAGATACACACATGCACATACTCACACATAAGCACCTACATGCTCACATGCACATGCATATATACATAAACACATGAACAAACACGCACACACACACCAACACATTTCTACACATACATGCATGTGTACACATGTACACACACATCCACACACACTCAGACAAACACACAAATACAAAAAATCTCACACAAACACACAAGCACAAGTAAATGCACAAATGAACATAGAGACATAAAAACACAGACAAACAAATTTATACACACACATGCACAAGCACAAGCACATGTACACACACACACACGCACATATGCATATGTGCATGCACGCACACACAGACACACATTACACACAAGCACATACACTCTGACATGTACACAAATACCTACAAATAGGTATGTACACATGTACACTCATACATATAGATTCACACACACACTGAGATGTAGATACACAAACATGCCCACGCTCGTACACAAACAAACATGCATGCACACACACATCTGTACATGCACACACACACACTCACACTCATGCACTCATGTGTAAAAATGCACGCACATGCATGCATGCATGCAAATGCACAAACATACATTCACACACACACTCAAACACCCACGCACACATGCATGAAAAAACATAAAATGTATGTATAAAAATACAAACACACACACATGCATACAAATGCACATGCACATGCGCGCACACACGCACACGCATGCCTACATAAGCTTGCATATGTCCATAGGCACAAATGCACACACATTCTTGAATACACATACGCACACACACATCTCTACACCAAGGTACATACACAGATGCACATTCATTCCGTTGCACACATGCAAATCTACATGCACACATGAGCACACATGCATAAACTTGCACATACACCCACACATAGACACACACTTAAATGCATATGCACATACACACAATCACAGCACTAGCACACACTCATATGCATAAGCACACCTACACACACATGTACATGCATAGGTGTACACACACACACACTTGCAAATGTATGCACAACAACACACACATACAAACAACAAACCCACATACACAAGCACATACACATAAGCAATGACACACACATGCACCCACATATATACACACACACATACACAAACACACCAACATGTGGATATGCTTATACACTTGCATAAATACTAAGATGTATGCACACACTCATACACATACACATGTGAATGTACACACTCACACATGTAAATGTACACACTGACAAACACAAATATGTGCACACTAAAAGAGAAATGCAAACACACATATACACATGCCCACACACACAGACTCACAGAAACATTCACACACACACATAGACACACCCACTAATACACGCACAACATTGCACACACACCTCTACAAAAAGACATGGACATATGCACATACGCACACACTTGCACATGCATGCACACTTACATACACCTAAGAACACACATGCACACATACACACACCCATATAGGTATAGACATAAAAATGCAAACACACACATAAACACATACAGAGATGCCCACACAAACACATGTAGTACACATGCACGCACACCAACACAGATGCACACACATATACAACCACTATCACACATTCATAGACATAAGCACAATTCACATACACACATATGCCCACACACACAAACTCATGAGCATAGACATGCAAATAAGCACCCAAACATGCACCCAAACATTCTCACAAGTACATACATACACACACACATTCATACACACTCACATGGACAAAAATTCATACATGCACATACACACAGATAGAGACACAAGTGCATGAACACACATGCACAAACATATGTAGACACATATGCACACACACACATATACACCCACACACATGTGCAATCCTTTGTGCACACACATATGTGTAATCTTTACCACACACACAAGCATACACACACACACACACTCTCTCTCTCTCTCACACATGCAAGCACACACACACACATGCAAATACGCGCACACACACCAAGATGCACACACACACATTTAGAGACACATGTACAATCACACATAAACATATGTGCACATACAAACACATACACAAACATAGATACACATGCATCAACCCTCACACACATGACTTCACATGCATAGACAAACGTGCTCATACACATGCATTAACACACACACCCTAACACTTTCATGCACACAAACTTTTAGACACACCCACACATGCATGTTCACATGTACACACACACAAACATATACACCTATACATAAGTGTTCATTTGCACATACACAAGCACAAATACACCCCCACTCAAGCAAACATGCAAGCATACGTAAACGAACATACATGCACACATGCATATGTATGTAGACACACAGACACACATCTAGACACATGCTTGCACAAAACAACACACACTCATGCACACACACACACAAGCATAAACACACAAAACACACATAAGAAAACACATGCACATGTACATGCACAAGCACACACACAAGACACACAAAAGCACACATACAAAAATGCACACATGCTCATACATGCACCCGCTCACACACATGCATACATACACACACGCGTGTGTGTGCACATGCATTCATACACAATACACATAAACAAGCATGCACATGTGCTAGAACACAGACATATATGCACATGCATGCACAAAAACACACACATATATATATGCACACATACAACCACACATGCCTATACTCATCCACCTAAAAGAGCACACAAACATAAAAAGGTACACACAAAAACATGTATAAACCAACACTCACAAAAGAACACACACATATACAAATAGACCCCCCATGCACAACAACAAGACACACACACACACATAACAAACCCACATGCACAAGCACATACACATAGGCAATCATACACACATGCACCCACATATATGCACAAACATATACACAAATACACCAACATGTGGATATGCTTGTACGCATGCATAAATACTAGGATGAATGCACACACTCATACATACACACATGTAAATGTACACACTCACCCATGCAAATGTACACACTGACAAACACAAATGTGCACACACTAAAAGAGAAATGCAAAAACACATACACACTTGTACGCACACACAGACTTATAGAAACATGCACACACACATAGAGACACACCCACCAATACATGCACAACATTGCACACACACCTCTACACATCGACATGGGCATAAGAACACATGTGCACACATGCACATGCACGAACAATTACACACGCCCAAGAATACAGTTGCACAAATCCACATACCCACATAGGTATAGATATAAAAATGCAAACACACACACACACAAATATACATAGAGATTCCCACATAAACACATGTAGTACACATGCATGCACACACATGCACACACACAAATGCAAACACATGCACAGACAACAAGATGCACACACACAAATGTAGACACACATGCACATTCACAAATAAACATATGTGTGCATGTAAACACACACACAAACATATACACATGCCTCAACCCTTACAAACATGAGTTCACCTGCATAGACAAACACACTTATACACATGCATTGACACACATACATGAACACATTCATGCACACAAACTTTAAGACGCACCCACACATGCATGTGCACACGTGCACACTCACATACATATGCACCTTCACATTGGTGTTCACATGCACACACACACAAGTGTGAATACACCCCCACACACACAAACACGCATGCATACATAAACGAACATACACATGCACATGGATATTTATGTAGACAAACACACACACATAGACACATGTGCCCACAACAACACACACGCATGTGCATGCACACGCACACAAGCATAAACACACAAACAGATATAAGAAAACACATGCACATGCACATGCACAAGCACACATACACATGCAAAGACACACACAAGCACACATACAAAAATGCACACATGCTCGTGCATGCACCTGACATACACATGCACGCATGTGCATGCACCTGCATTCATGCACAATACACATAAACTTGCATGAGCATGTGCTAGCACACATAGACTTATGTGCACATGCATGCACAAAACACTCACATGTACATGCACACATACAACCACACATGCCTGCACCCATGCACATAAACAAGCACACAAACATACAAAGGTACACACAAAAACATGCACACACCTACACTCACAAAAGAACACACACAGATGCACACACATGCAAATAGACACCCATGCACACACACACATAAAACATAGGCACACACACACACATGTCTAAAAAAGCACATACGTGCGTAGATGCACACTTACACACATGCACACACACTCACGCACAGATGTACTCATATGCACATGCACATACACATACACCTTTACATGCGAACACACGCTTATTTACATGTTCACACACTTACATTCATGTACGCATGCACACACACCAACACTGACTCCCATAAGCACGTGCACACACACACACACTCACATGCACACAATCACATGCATGTAAACCATAATACCAAACACATGTACATGCATGCATAGTACAACCACACATACACACACACATATATGTACTTGCAAAAACAAACACACTTGCATGCACACAATCACACATGCATAAACGTTAAGAAGCATTCATGCTCACACATACACATGCACAAACACACATACCAATGCAATCACACTCTGACTCATTTACATGTATACACATGCACATACACACATAGTCACACCTACACACACATTCCTACAAGCACACACACACAAACATACACACACATTATACACAAACACATGCACACACCCACACATGCACCCAACCATAAAACACATACAAGCACACACACATGTGTGCACATGTACACAAATAAACACACATGTATATGCACACATAGATACATGTGCTGCACATGCACAAACCCACCTACCAAAATATACGTACACACACACACACATGCATGCACACTAGCTTGCTCATATGCATTACACGTACGTATCCACAGACACACACACACACACACAACACATGCATGCACATAAAAACACACACATTTACGAAAACACAGTATGCATGCACATGTATGCACTAATAAATGCATGCTCATGCACAACAACACAAACATATCCATGAATAGACATACACAAAACCACATATGCACACACATAAGCTTGCACATGCATATATGCACACACACACACACATGCATGCACACACACAAAGGCATCTCAGCACAAACACACACAATGATACTAATACATACACATATGTATAGGAACACATGCACACATAAGCTCAATGACTTGCACACACACATGTACACATATATACACACACAAATGGGTAGAACTGCATACATGAATACAAATGTGCACACACATGGAGACACTCACAGACCAAACATGTAAAAACAAACCAACACAAACCCATGCCTATGCATAAGCACAAATAAACACACATGCATTGACACCATATACACACACTCACTTATAAACACATGCACACTTGCACACAAACATAAAAGCACATGCACACACAAGCATGCATGCACATGCACCTGCTCATGCACACCTACATGCATGCATCCATGCAAACATGCACATCCAAATGAACACATATGCTCATGCACAAAAATGCACACTCATATGCATAAGAAAACACAAATATACAAAGGCTCACCCACATAAATCTACACTTGCACAAACACATGAACACAGACATGCACATGCAAGTACACACACATGAAAACTCACACAAACCAACTAATGCACCCACACAAAGTGCACACACACATAACACACATACACATGCACATACACACACACACACATTGAAATGCATAGACACATAAAATAACATGTGCACACACATATATGTGCATAATCACACACAAGCACACACATGCATGCACATACATCTGTGCAAATGCATGCATGTATGCACAACAAGACATGTGCACTCAAACTAACATACTCACATACACCCCCCACATACACACACACATGTAGATGCACAAACACTCATACATATACACACATAGAGAAAAACATGCACATAATTACTCCCAAACACACACGTGAACATGCAAGCATAAACACTCACATACAAGAACAAGAATATACATGCTCACTCACACACATTCATATAAGCAAATCATACAAGCACACATACACTCATAAACATGCATAAGTACACCCACACACACACACAACCCACTCACTCATGCAAACATACTCGTACACTTGTATGCTCCCTTAAACAAACACAAGCACAAACACACACACATATATGTCAACCACATACTCATATGCACACACACACAGACATGCATACACAAGCCCATGCACACACACACACACATAAAACACATGCACAAACACATGTGCATGGACAGAAATGCATGACAGCACATGTACATGCAAAAAAAAGCGCACCTACATACTCTTGCACACACCCACCTGCACACAAATCCATGAACACACACAACTAGACACACATACACACACACACATACACATGCACACACATGCAAGCATACACATATACATGTATGCACACACACACGCTGTATGCTCACATGAACACATGCACACGCATGCACAAATAGAGGTATACCCACACACATAGACACACACACACACATCCACATGCATATACCCACACACACACACACACACATGTGCATATATGCACATGCATGTAGACATATGAACACTACATGCACACACATAAATACATACACCCATGCACATTCAAACACTTTCACTCACTCATACGCACACACACGTACACATGCATGCACACTGACCCACCCACCCACATATATATGGATGTGCATGCTTGTACACTCGCATGACAAGCACACATGCATGCACCTATACTCACACACACACAAGTATCTGTGTGCACACAGATGCATACTTGCATATACACACTTTCACATACGCATGCATGCATACACTCATAAACCAATGTGCATAAACATAGACACACACACACATATCCACACACACATACACACATGCACTTGATCATGCACACACAAATAGATACACATGCATGCACAAGTACAAGCACATTGTTGCAAACATATATGCACAGGCACACAAATACAAACATAGACTTATAGACTTGCACACATATATGCTGACAGACATATACATGCATATTTGTAGATGCATACACATGCACACAGACACACATGCACTCACACACCCACAACTACCTACACACCCACATGGACACACAAACACACATGCAAACATACACATATACACACAAACACACATCCATACTTTGACACACCTATATACACACATGTGCATATACACACACACAAACACATATGATTACAAATGCAAACATGCATGCACACACACATAACCATTTGCCTGTACACACACATATGCCCACACTTATATGCATAGGAACACACACACACACAAGCTCATAGACTTGCACAACATGCACACAAACATGTACATAGGAACACACACAAATACACACACCTATATACACACACTCACACACATGCACTCAAATATGCACACATACATGCACACAGTCGCACACCACATATGAATGCATGCACACACACACACACACACCCATGAACAGGTAGAGATAGATGCCTATACATAGAAACTGACATGTACACATTCAGACACACACAAAGATGCATGCATGCACAAATTGGTAGGACATGCACATGTACACACACATGTACATGAATAAGAATAAAAATGTTCTTGCATCAACACAAAAATATACATGCACACTCATATGTATAGGCATACACACATACATAAAGGCTCGTAAGCATGTACACACATTTGCACACGCACCCACACACACATGCACATAGATATCCATATGCCTGTACACACACACACGCACTCATACATGCACGCATGCACTCATACATACCAATACATACACACACACACACACTTTATCCACATGCACATTCACACACACGTGCACATAGATACATGCACATGCAAGTGCACACACACTTATACACAGACATGTATTAACACATGCACATAAATATGCACACAAACACACACACATACACACACATGCATATGCATCTACATACATTCACACATGGATGCACAAACATGCATATGCACTTGCACACACACATTGACAAACACACACACCCACCCATATATGCATGCACCCAAACACAAAAGCACATGCATATGCACACATACTCACACATAGGAACATGAATCCACATGCTCAACAACTCTCATGTACACATGCAAGCACACACAAGCATAGGCACACCCACACACAAACACCCAAACACTACCGCTCACTCACACACACTTGCTCAAATGTATGCACTTACACACACATCAGCACAGATACACACATACACACATAATGGCACATACAAACACAAACATACACATGTACACATAAGCCTATGCATAGACACACATAAAATACATGTAGAAAAACATGTACATGGATATACATGCATAGAAGCATATGCACATAAAAACAAACATATAACCACACCTATATACATGCACACAAATATATGCACACACACAACCACACACATGTGCACTCACACATACATACACACATGCACACACACATGCAAGCAGAGACACACAAGCATACTCATGCACTGTGTAGTGACATAACAATGGCTACACAAAGGCATCCACATGCATTATCGCACGTAGACACAAATATGCACAATCATAGGTACACACACACGTAGACACACGCACATACACACAGACACATGAATATACACACACGTACACACACATGGTTGCACATGCATAAACATATACACATGCACAAACTTGTACACAAATGCACACAACACACACACAAATGCATACTCCTATACGTGCACACACATACATAAAGACACATGTGCACATGCACCCAAAACATACATATATGTGCACATGCATACATAAACTTGCACTTGCAAATGCACACATACATGCAAGCACACAAACGCACACATGCATGCTTGCACCTTCACATGCACCCGCACTAGCACACGCATAAGAACATACGTGCACATAGATGTACACCTACACACACACAAACATACAAATGCCACATGTACATGCTCATGCGAACACAAGTACATGCATAATCGCAAGAACACACACACACATACATGTACATGCATACACATGCATAAAAATATACCAATACCCATACACACATTTATACACCCATACACATGCACAAGTGCACACACATCATACAAAAACAAATGCATACACACATGCACACAATCACATGTACACACACACACAAACATACACACACGAACACACATAAATGAATACACATACGTGTATATGCACCCAAACATACATAAATGTACACACATGCACACACACATGTGCTCACAATTGCACACACACACACACACATGCACCCATAAACACCTAGCCACACACACACATGCACATGCACACATGCTGCCTCATTCACATGCACCCACACTCGAACACTCACATGAAAACACGTGCACATAGGTGCGCACACACACATATGCAATAGTACACACACATACATGGGTACACATGCACACACAAAAAAATGTACACACACAAACACACCCACACTTAAGCACAGATGCACAATTAAGAGCACACATGTGCATGCTGAAGAACATGCGCATTCATGCACAGACACATGCATAGAAACATGCACATGCACATACATAGGCTTGTAGACATGCACACATATAGTCTTATAGACACACATAGACATACAAACATGCATATGCACACACAAGCACACACAAACACATACACATTCATGCACATTCATGCACATAAAAATATATACACACACATGACCACAGACACACACACACACACACACATAAGCACACACACCCACACACCAACATGAACACACAAGCACATATACATATGCACATGCACAAACACAAACACAAACACAAACACATATACATAAAGACATACACATACGAACAAACTTGGATGCATGACCACATGTATGTAGATGCACCAAAACACATGAACATAAACACCAAGATGCACACATTACATGCACACACAAATGCATAGAAATAAACACATGCACACACATGAACATGCTCATGCATACACGAACACACACATATGCATACAAACACTCAAAACTTGCACACACATGCAAACAAACATGCAGACACAAAAGTACACACTCTCTCTCTCACACACACATGAACACACAAGTACACACACACATGAGAAAACACACACATACACAATCATATCTATGTACACAGCCATGCACACATACACATGCACATTTACAAGCATACACAAATGCATAGACCCACATATTGACCTATGTGCACATATGCAAAAATACGTAGTCACATGCACAGAAACTCATATATGCATACACTCACAAACACACAAACAAACACACAAAAGCACATTCCAACACACATGGACAAACACATGCACATGTGCACACATATGTACACACTTGCATGCACATCCACTAGCACATACACACACATGCATGCAGACACACAAGCACACATGCACATAGGCAAACACAATCACAAACACATGCATAAGAATAAACATGCATACACATATGAATGCAGATACATGTGTGTACACACGTAGCACATATGCATAATCACATGCTTGCACATGCACATACACATAAATACACACGTGCATCCATGCACACACATTTGCTCACTTGCTCACACATGCACACATACACACTCACACACAAACACACACACATGCACACACAAAAACATACAGACATGCACCCACATATACATATGTGCACATGCACTCAAACACATGCATGTACTCACGTACATACACCTATGCACACACAAACATTCATATACACACACATACCTACACTTGCACAAGCACACACACATGAACACAATCACACACTTGTATGGGTACACACATGTAAACCCACACACACATGAACAAACACACAGACACACACACACATACAGATGCACTCACACATGCATGTGAATACAAACACACATGTGCCTACACAAATGCACATGCACATGCACACACATACAACAAAAACACACAAACATACACAAACATGTATATGTAATAAAAAACATAAGAATGCACTCACAAATACACACATATTCACATTAACATAGATACATATGCTCATGCACAAATACTCACACACACCAACACAAATGCATATACACACACACTTTTGCACATCTGCACATACACATACACACATGTGAGCTTACACATCTCCCACAACCACCCACACACACATACACACAAAAAAACATACATAAGCAAACATTTACTCACCCATGCACACTCACAAGCATAGATGCTCCTCCCACACACATAAAACATAGACAAAGTCACATAGGCTTGGACAAACTAGCACAAATCATCTGCATTGACAAAGACTTGTATACAAAAACACACTAACATTCACCCACATGCACATATGTGCAAGCACAAACCCATCTATACACACAGACACACATACAAATGCATACACAGTTTGACACACTCATGTATAGGAATACACAAGGACACACACATGCACACATAGTGGTGCATGAGCAAGAACACATCTACATATACAGACACGTGTGCATCTGCACATGCACATAAAAACACATACACATGTGCATGAACAAATAGTAACACGCATGCACATACACATACACACACACACTCACACAGATGCATACACATACATGCATATGCACACACACACACATGGACAACCACACCTACAAACATGCATACATGCAAACAAAGGCACACACAACTCTCACAGCACACACAAACATGCAAAGACACTTAAGCATGCATACATACACACAAACACATGCACACCCATGCACTCAAACATATCTACATGCATACACACCTACAAACACTCACACACAAACACACGTGTGCATTCTTGCACATGCATATGACATGCACACATGCATGCACTTAAATACACACACACAAGAACACACGTGCACACATGTACACACGCACACATATACATGCACATTTGCACACACAAGCGTAGATGCATGTACACGAACTCACTCACATGTGGGTGCATGCACACAGATGCATATGCACATGCACACAAACAAGGATATCCACATGCACACACACATTCACAAGCACTTGCATAAGCAGATACACATGCACACTCACGTTCACACAAACAAGCATACCCACATGCACCCATAGTCTTACGAATGCACACGCACACATACATTCACATACGCATGCACACATGAACACAAACATGCACACACACATACACACATGAGCACGCATTCACATGAACGCTAGCACACATAGACAGACATACATACTCATGCATGCATGCTCCCAAGTGAAGCATGCACACAAAAATGCACACCCTTGCTCGTATGCACATACACACACACCCATGCCACTAACAAACACTTACATTAACATATACAAGCATGGTCACACACACAAGCACGTGCACAAATGCACAAACCCACATACACATGCACACACACAAACACACACACAAAGACACAAAGACACATGCATGTACATGTGCACATGCACGTTGACACACACCCTCATACTTAGAGATATACACGTGCACATGCACAACCACACATAGTCGCACGCACATGCACCTACACGCATGCACATGCTCACACACACACACAGACACCCATAGCAACATGCATGCATATTCTTATGAGCACATAAACACACATCTAAGCATATACACACATACATGAACACATAGTGACACACACATTCCCATTGACATAGACAAAAAATAGACACACATGCACACACACTTGAATATGTACACATGTACCCAAGCACAAATGCACACTTACACACACATTCACACATTCATATGCACACACATACACAAAAACATAGAGACTCATGTTCACACACACACACATGCATATGAACCAACTCACATGCATAAGCATAGCTCACATGCGTATGAACGAACTCACATGCACACACAAGGACACACACTCACATGCATAAGCATAGCTCATAGAAGTGTAGACACACCTACACACATGCATATACCCACATCCACACATGCACAAGCAAACAAACATGCACACACACAAATCCATGTAATCACATACACACACCCACATACACAAACATGCACGTTAGCTTGCACGCAAGCACAAGCACAAATACAAATTCATATACACACATACACACACACACATGATCACACACATGAACACAAATGCCATAGATAAAGAAACACATGCACGTACACACAATTGGACACACACAGATACACATGAAACTGGATCCTTATAAATACATAGACACATGCAAACACAAGTGCAGAAACTTGCACACACATCCATGCCTATACAAACTCATAGACTTATACTCACACCCACACATATACACATATGGACATGCACACACACAAATATGTACACACCTATGCATACACACACACAAACACACCCACACAAGCACATACACAAACACACACACACACACATTCAAACACAGACACACACATGGAACAAATAGGCGCACACAATTACACATCTACGTACAAACACTTGCATGCATGCACTCACACACATGTAACACACCCATACATTTACATGTGCATTTGTACACACACATATGCCCATGCACAATCACATAGTTATACAAACAAGCACACCCACATGTACCAACATGCTAAAAAACTCACACGTACAGACACATGTACATACACACACATGAACTTGAATACACATGCACAAACATACACATGCATATGTACACACATACATAAATACAAACACACAAACATGCATACATGTGCACATATACATGTACATGAATTAGCACACAAATATGCACACACACATGCATAGACTTGTGTAAACACAAATGCATGTTCATGCAGACACATAGGCACACACATTCACACATAGATGCACACACACACAAATAAATGCACACATGCATGAACAATCACACACATGTACATGCAGATGAACACACATACACACACACACATGTGCCCACAAACACACAGAAATACATATACACAAACACCCACACACAAGCACACAAACAAACACACAGACATTTTTGCACATGTGTAGATGCACATAGACACTCAAACATATGTAAATGCCCACACATGTTCACACACACATACACAAAGACACACTCCCACATGCATATGACACACAATCACACATGCACATGCACACACACACATAAACACACACACATACACATACACATACTCACACACATTGTTATGCACATTGAGTCATGCACACACATACACACAAACATGAACACATGAATGTGCTTAGTAAAACAAACATGCATGCACACATAGGCATAAATAGACACACTCATGCACAAACACATACACAAAGGAAAACACATGTGTAAACAAACACAAAAGCACACACATGCACCTATCCACACACCCACGGGTACACATTTGCATATAGGCACACGCACAAACACACACATGCACTCGCACACTAGACCCACGTGCACATAAGTACAAATGTAAGCACACACACACACACTCACCACACACATAAACACACACACATACACACACACACACCCACACACACTTAGCCACAAACTAATAAATAAACAAATGCACACAAACGTATGCAAATTTTCACACATGCTTTCGCCTATGCACAGACACAAGCATACCCACACACTCCTGCATGCATAGACAACCATGCACACATGCATGCACATACACATGCACACATACACAGGCACATAGATGCTCATGGACATACATAGATAAGAAACAAGCACAAACACAGATGATTATAGATGGACATGCATAAATGCACACACACTTGTGAACAAACGAACACTTAGACACACTCGTACCTACATGCACACAAATGCATGCAGACACGCAAAAACATACATGCACTTTACAGTCACAAGAACACATACATGTTAGTACATATGCATGCATGTACATGCACACACACATGTGCACACATAAGGATGCACACACACAAATACACATGGACATGCACACAAACATGCAAGTAGAGAAACACAAAAAAGATACACCAACATATGCACACCCATGCACACAAAAACACACATCCTTGCACACACACACACATGTGCATAAACAAGTAAACATACATACACATATAGGCACACATATTTGCACCCACACATGCACACACCGACCTACTCACACACACTCATGTGCATGCATGCTTGCACACTTGCATGAGATTCACACATACACACAAAAGCACACAAGCACATAACTGCACACACACACACATACATAAAGAAACATACATGCTCTCATACACCCCATACACATATGCCCATGTGGATTAACACACTTGCAAATGCTCCTGCATGCACACACATATGCAAAAGCACACACAAGCACAAGCTCACAAACATGCAAACACATATACATTCAAACCCATAAACATGTATACACACACAGGACTAGATACGCATACACATGCATAACTACATGCTCATATATATGCAAGCAAGCACACCTGCCCACACACACACATTTAGACTCACATGCACACATATACCCACACACACATATGCACATGCATACAAAGACACACATGCACACACACGCAAGCATGGACACATATACACACAAACAAAGACTCAAATACAAAGACATGCATGTGCTCACATGCACACCTATATGTGCACACAAACTAGCACATAAACACACACAAACAAATATACATGCATGCACACACACACACACATACACCACACATACTCACACATGCACACACATAACCAAACATGCACTTACACACAAGCACAAACACACTCACACACATTCATACATGTATCGATACACACAAACACACACACACCTACTAACCCACGCAAACACAATCGCACACACACACTACATGCAAAAGCACACATGCACCTACACACTAACATAAGCACAAACACACACACATGCGCATATATGCATAAAAACACATGCATAAACATATGCACATGCACATGCACATGCACACACATACACACATAGTTATACATATACAAACATGAACATATGCACAAAAATACTTGTGTAGACACATGTGCATATGCAAAATATAATACACTCAAACATGAATAAGTGCACATGCATACACTCAAACAAGCACACATGCCAGCTCATGCATATAGGCACACACACACAATCACACACAAGCACATGCACACATGTACACACACATGAACACACACTCACACACATTGTTGTCATGCACAAACAAGCAAGCACACATAGATATACACTCATGCACAAAAACACACACCACACAAACCCATACACAAAAGTAGATACACACAAAAATGCACCCACACACACATGTGCACACATGAAGATGCACTCTCACACACACAAACACCAATATGTTGGTGCACACACCTATGGATACGTACACCCCTCATAGACACATGCACACGTGAAGATAAGAATAAAAATTAAAATGCAAACCCAAATGCTTGCCTTTGCATGCATACACACACATGCACATACATGTGTGTAAATGCACTCTCTCAATCTCACACACACAAAGGAACACACTTGGACATGCACAAACACACACAAAAGCACACATGCACAAATGCACACAAACTCATACACACACACACACACGTACATGTAGATATGCATACAAATGTGTACACACACACACATGATGCACAATCACATGCACAAACACACAACACATACAAAACACACACACACACAAACATACACACACACCTACATGCATGTGCACATACACAACCACATAAACATACCCACACAAAATCATAATCACATGCATGAACACATACATAAAATCAAACACGCATGCACTTAAGCATAGGCACAAGGACATGTGCACAAAATATCACCAACACAACCACACATGTCCACATACACACACATGAGCACACATATCTACATACATATACACATGCACTCACACACACATAACCAAACATGCACAAATGAATATGCACATGCAAACATGCACACTCATACATAAACTCGCATTAACCTATAAGGAACACATACATGCACAAACACACACACACAATAACACATAAGCACACACACTCACACATACACACATACTGGCTTGTACGCATGAACACTTGCATGCATTCACACACATGTGCACATCTATATACAAACATGTGTGTACACAAACATATAGGAAGGAGAGAGAGAGAAAGAGATGTACATGCACACACATACACACTAATGTGTACACACACACTAATACAAACACAATAATACCCACAAACATTAATATATAGGAAAATGCACACACAACACACAACATAAGTAGTACACACACGTGCATAGACTTGTGCATACACACATACACACACAAACACACACATGAACACAAACATATAAACATGAACACACAAACAAATGCACATGCATATGTACATGCACATATGTATGTTCGGCACACCAACATACACCAATGCACACACAAGAACACACTTGAACACACACACATACACATACACATATTCACACATGCACAAGCACACACACACACACACAAATGCAAACACATGGACACATAAGCTCATGCAGACACATGTAGATGCATAGGCATAGAAAGATACAAACACATACACACAGAAAGGCTCATAGATATGCACATGTATATGTACACATTCATGCAAACACACACACACACACAAATGCACAGGCACACATAAACACACATGTAACACACCCACATAGAAACAAATACGTACTCACATACGAATACATAAGAACAAACATACACACTCACAGACCCACACATACCCCCATATATATAAGCACATATGCACACACACACATGCACAAAACTTGGCACACAAACACATACAGCACACATACACATGCACTTTCACACACACACACACACATGCATAAAAGTATAAACACAAACACATGTTGCATATACACACATAGAAACATGTGTGTACACATGCACACATAAAAAACACCAATGCATGCATACACAAATGCACACACTAACATACATGCATGCACACAAGCATGAAGACACAATCACACACACACACACACACATATACACACATGTATACACACAAACCTGTGTGAGCACACACACATGCACATGAGACACTCACCCACACATAGACACATGTAAGCATGCATATACATGCATATGTACACTTGCATAGACAATCATGTGCACATACACACATATCCATAAACACACACGTACACCCACACATGTGTGCATAAGAAAACATAGATGCATGAACATATGCACATGCACATAGATGCACACACACATATATACACACAATTACACATGCATGCACACACACACACACGCATGCACGTGCCTAAGCAAATGCGTACGCACATGCACACGCATGAACTTGCACATGCATATACATACATACATGAACTCACACACACAAACTCATAAAAGTTCACCTCAATACAGCAAAGTGCATGCATATATGCACACACACACACAAACTTATATGTAAATACACATGCACACACAAACATATACAAACTCATATACAACCACACACATGAACACACACATGCACCCCTAGACCAACACACAAAAAAGTGTGCACATGCACACACATATATGCATTCATGCATGTATGCATGCACAAATATACACACATACTCATGCATGCAAATACACACACACATGTACATGATTGCACATGAACCACCACACTTACACACATTCACTCATATGGACTCACACTCACACATGCACTTAAAAACATGCATGCATACACACATACATAGAGTAACATGTGCATACATGCACAAACACATAAGCACACATACACATATGTAAAGACACAAACATACACACACATGCACGTGCACACACACACACACTCATGTTCATACACATGCACATATGTGCACAACACATACACATATGGATGCACACACATAGACACACGTCTCATATACACACTCATTTGTGCACACATTCACACGCACATAAAAACATGAACACACACATGCAAGCATGCACACACACACACACAAAAAGACATACAAGCATGCATGCACATGTGCATAGAAACTCAAGCAAGCATGCACACACCCATACACACATAAAAGCATACACACATATATGCAGGCACACACATATGGTCACAACCACACCCAAGCATACCAACACCCATACACATGTGCATAATATATGCATACTGAGACACACACACAAGCACATACATGCATGCACAACCACACTCACACATGCATAGATGCACTTGCACACAGACACACACAAAGACATGCATAAGCACACCTACATACACTCACTTGCACATACATGCTCACACACACACACAAACTTGCATGTACACACATGTGTGATCTCACACATACACACATGCATGCATTCACATAAAAACACATGCACACAAATACAAACAAGCACATGCATGTACACATGCATAAGCAAACACACTCACAAATGCACGCATACACATGCATACCCACACATGAAAATATGCACACACACATACACAACCACATGCACACACACACACACACATAAATGCATACAAGTCCACACATGTGTGATCATGGACAAAGACATATACACACATACACACACGAACACATGCACGGATGCACATACACATAGAAATGCACCAACACCTGATGTTAATTGTGTGAGACAAATGTACAAGAGAGGAGGGATGAGTTTTACATTTATGAAATTTTTTGAATTTCAAAAATTTTTTAATTAAAGAAAAAATTTTATTCTTAAAAGTAAACATTCATTTGTAAGAAGATTTGTCAACAAAATAAAATTACTAGATAATAAAAGAAATGTACCAAGTTTTTCTTTTCAATAGTTTGGCAAAAATCCATGCTTACATCTACAAAAAGTCATCAATCAAGCTTCCACTAACCACTTCTTTTTATCAAGGTCTGTTGGGGTAAACAAATTACAAACCAATGCTCTAATAAGACGCCAAAATAAACCAAAATTGGCAATACAAAAAAGTAAACAAATTTATAAAAAGTTGTTGCATATGAAATTTCTACTCTTTTAGATCTTTAAAACAAGAGTGGTGCTAACTAATTAATGGCGAAGATGTTACAAAGATAATATAGAAAGATTGTAGAAGAGAGTAGAAGAAATAATAATTGAAAGAACCCATAGCTCCCATAAACACACAAAAATTTAATACTCTCAAATTTGGACTTCTCTTGAGTATTTATGAAATATACCATAAGATTTAATTACCTCAATATATCTGAGCATTTAACTAAAATAGCATTAAG
Source organism: Vanilla planifolia (assembly GCA_023846275.1). Lineage (NCBI taxonomy): Eukaryota > Viridiplantae > Streptophyta > Magnoliopsida > Asparagales > Orchidaceae > Vanilla > Vanilla planifolia. The sequence continues at coordinate 2,347,846 of JAIUJO010000054.1, forward strand.
CTCAACGTGGTATTAATAACATTTAGCTTTATTTTGTGATCATCATAACAAAGGATATAGTAATCACCCTTAAAAGATTATAAAATTAATATTAAAATTGAATTTATACAAATAAAAATAAAGTAATATTAATGAATAAACTAAGTAATATAATATTCAATATTCTAGCTCACCTTAATTGATAGCCTCTACTATACCTAAATTTTTTGTTGCACTCCCATTGAATTTTAGTACTAAGTTGTCTCTTTTTTGTAATCATTCTAAGGGGTTAGAATCTATGAAAGAATTAGGTGGATAATGGCTTAATAAAAACATCAACTAATTAGATAGAAGATGGAACAAATGACTATTAAATCTCTTTCTTTACACATGTTCTCTAATAAAGTGATACCTTATCTTAAGGTATTTTATCCTTGAGTGCTAAATAGGATCTTTAGATAAACAAATTACACTTGAATAATCACAAAAGTTTAAAATTAGTGTAAATTCTAAGCCATAATCTAAAAGTTGTTTGATCTATAGAACTTGAGTAATAGAATTACCTATAATAATGTAGTCAACCTTTCTTATTGATAGTGCCACATAATTTTTTTAATTAACCCAAGAAATTAATAAATCATCAGTCAATTATACAAATTGAAGGTAATCTTTCTATCAATCTTACTACTAACAAAATAAACATCAATGTAGTATATCAAATCTAGCCTCACATCAAGGGTAAAATTAGTTTAGAGCCTTAATTCCTATAAGAAATTTAAATATATGCTTGATTTCTTGTAGGTGTGATTCATTAGGATTAGACTAAAATCTTGCAAACAAACCTACACTAAATACAATATTAGGCCTTCTCATAGTGAGATATCATAATTATCTAATCATTTTTTTAATTGATTTTGTGTCAATAGTCTTTTCAACTCCATCTTTATCTATCATAGTGCTTATATTAAAAAGAGTCTTCCTTTCCTTCATGTTCTCATAATTAAACCTCTTTAGTAACTCCATCAAATACATGGTTTGAGAAATAAAAGTTTCTTCACTTGTTTGCTTGACCTAAAATCCTAGAAAGAAGGTTAACTATCCCATCGTACTCATTTCAAATTTATTTTTCATAAAATTAGCAAACCTCATGCACATCACTTTATTAGAAACTAAAATAATTATGTTATTCACATAAACTAGACATATTAATTGACCTTTATCTAAATTTTTAATAAATAAAGTATTGACTATCTTGTCTCTAGAAAAACTATTTGACATAAGAAGAATGCACAATGTTTTGTATCAAGCTCTTGAAGATTGCTTCAATCCATAAAATTCCTTCTTAAGTTTGTATACATGATTTATCTTATCATGTATCTCAAATTTTGGGGATTCTTCAACAAAAACTTCTTCATTTATATATTTATTTAAAAATATACTTTTAACATTTATTTGGTATAATCTAAATCTTTTATGGCAACATAAGTAAAATCTTAATTACCTCAAGTCTAGCTATAGAAGCAAATGTCTGATTAACATCTACTTCTTCAACTTGACAATAAACTTTGGTTATTAATCTAGCTTTTCCAAAGAAGACTTTACTAAGTGATAGAATCTTTTATGCTATAAAGTAGAACTATTATCATGTGATATAACATTCTAGACCACCAACTTCATCATGTGTAAAAATGAAATGTGTGTATTATCTTTTTTACATCTAATTATAAGTAAAACACTTTTTTTACTAATAACGCATTCAATTTTATAAAATAAAATATTAAACTTTGAATCAAATAATTGTCTAATTCTAAGAATATTATACTTTAAATCTTGTACAAGCAGGACCTTCGTTATAGAAGTACGTTAGTTGCCAATAGTTCCAATTCCAATCAGTTTTTTCTTGGAGCTGTCAACAATCTTCAAGAACTACTTCACCACCATCATAAGCTTCAAGTGGATTGATAAAGATGTATCTATAGTCATGTTTCTTGAGCATCCACAATTCAAGTATGACATGCTTCGGCCAATCCTTGAAAGAAGGCATGCCTACAAAAAAATTAGACATTTGTTTTTTGGACTTAAGCCTTTAGGATTCATATGTCTTAACTTGATCATTAATTAAACTATTTCTTTAATCCATAGAAATCTAGATGGATTACAATAAACGATGTTTCAAAATTTATAATAGGGAGATATTTGTCCAACTCTTATGGGAAAATAACAAACTACAATTGGAGGAAAAAAAAGTCCTATAATAAGCATGTAAAATTTTCAAGTCATTTAATTATCTAATAAAGCATGCATTTTTTATAATACTGGAGAGATTTTCATCTCTTTTATTCTTAATATTATGCAAATAATTAGTAATTGTACTCATTTAAATGTTCACAAAAGCCTAAATAATTTTTGTATTCTACATTCAATTTAAAAAATTTAAAAGCTAACTTTTTGTACTTTGTGTAAGCATTAATATATTATTCTTCATAAAGAAGAACTAACTGAATAGTCTCATGATATCTTCATAGATTTCTCCTTCTTGTTTTATTTTTGAAACTTCTCAACTTTATCCTTTTAGTGGGGTAAATGGCCTCTGTATGCTCAGGTAATTTGCATTAATAATAAATTATTTTTTCATTAGAAACCATCCTTCCCTTTTATTTCATATTATTTGCAAATCATTTACATGCATTTCTTTTATTATATAAACTAGATAAAGCTTTTGAAATAAGAACAACCTTGCTTTAGATGGAGAAATCTGAGTCTATAGAAGAATCAACTACAAAGGCTATTATTTCTTCTTTTTTTCCTTTCTTTTTTAGCCACAAGTTCATCCCTTATAGCAAACTCAATCATTTGTTAGGAGCCTAGAAAATAACTCATCTAATGATATCACCAAAATATTTTATATTATTTTAAATGTTGTCACTAAAAGATCATTTTGGTGTTGAAGAACTCGAAGTATCTTCCTTACATATTCACTAATAGAGAACTTCTTGCAAAGTTTAGGTAAACTATTAATAATATTTATAAATCTTATAAACATAATCTTAATACACTCTTCTAGATTTATCCAAAATAATTCATACTCATGAATAAGCTAGTTGTTTAGGTCTCCTTAAGTTGAGAAGTTTCATCATAGGTAACTTCAAGGTTAGACCAAGTCTCACATGCCATTTTCAAGTTCATGATTCAATTATGTTTGAAAGTATCCAAACCACACTATAAAATATTCATAGCTCAAGAATTTAGTTGACCTCTATGTTTCCTCTTAAGAGTGAGTTCACCTAATGTTTTCTCACTTTTTCGCTGTTAATAGTCTTAGTTGGAAACTCAAATATATTTTCAATAATATTCTATATTTCCAAATCAATAGATTTTAAAAAAATTACATATAATATTTCTAGTAACAATAAAACTAACCTTTGTCGAAATGTGGTGGATGTGGCAAAGCCCTTTCAGATAAGATTATATTATCCTCTATGCAAGGAAGAGCCATTAGGATCTTGGCTTAGAAATTTCTATCTTTTGACGAAATCCTCACTTTAAAACCCATAATTTGAATTGTGTGAGGTAAAACATACAAGTGGGAGGTCATTTATTTTTAACAAATTTTTAATTTCAAAAAATGTTTTAATTAATAAACATTTTATGCTTAAAAATAATTTTTTTAAGAAGACTGTTAATGAAATGAAACTTGCTAAATAATAAAATAAATACACTTAATATTTCTTAGGTGGTTCAACTAAAACCCATGCTAACATAAACTCCAAATCACCGATTAGCTTATACAAACCACTCTTTTTGGCTAAGGCTGGTAAGGGTAAACTAATTACAAGCTAATGCTCCATTGAGAAACAAAAATCCACAAAAATTGGTTACATAAAAAACTAAAAGCTTTACAAAAGTTTGTACAACTTCAAATCTTTTAAATAGAAGTGACAAACAAATTAATGATATAGATTTTACTAGGATGTTGCATAAAGATTATAGAAAAGAGTAAAAGAAATAATAATTAAGAAGAAATAATAACTAGTAAATGATTTTTATTTGTTTTCAAAATACAAATTTTCCAAAATGACTCTTCCAATGGCTATAATTAGCTTTTTTGAAAGCTAGCCATTATAAGAGATGAAATCAAAAAATGAAATGCAATTGTGTCTGATTCTAAACTATCCAATCAGAATAACCATTGAAGGGTCTAGACCTAATCACAATAAGATATTGTCTGGATCATTAGTTTCGAAAGTTAAATGGATTGTGATGATGATCAAGATATTATTCCTATTTGTTGTGTTTGCATGTGTGCATGTGTGCTTATGTTTGTGTGACCATGTGTGTGCATGTACATGTTCCTGTGTGTGGGTGTGAGTGTGTGTACATGTATATGTGTGCATGTGTATATGTATAGTTGTGTATTTCATGTATGTACATGTGTTTTGTTCTGTGGTTCTACGTACATGTGTATTTGTGTGTGTGTGACAGCATGCATGGGATTGTTTGTGCATGCACATACATGACTGTGCATTGCACAAATCTATGAGGGTGTTTTTTGGAGTGTATGTGTGCATATGTGAAAGCATATGTATGTGTGTGCACGTATGTGCACATGTCTATGCATGTGTGCACAAGTGTAAGCATGTGTGCTTGTGTATGTGAGTACATATGTATGTGTGTGAGTGTGCATATGTGTGTATGCATATGTGCATTTATTTGCTTGTAAGTGTTAATGTGTGTACGTATGTGTGTTCATATTTGTGTGTGTAAATGAACATATGCATCTGCATGCACACATGTGTGTGTGTGTATATGTGTGTGTATTTATGCATGTGCCTTTTATGCATTGTGTGTCTGTATGTGTTTTTATGTGTTTATAAATGCACATGTTTATGTTTGTTCATTTATGAATATGGGCATGTCGATGTGTTTGTGTGTATGCCTTTTGTGTGCATGTGCTAATGTGCATGTGGTTATGTGTATGTTTATGCATGTGTGCTTATTTGTGAGTGGGGGTGTGTGTGTGCTTGCATGAATGTGCATGCATGCTTGTGTGTGTTCCTTAATGAAAGTGTGCCTCAATGTGTGTGTGCATGAGTGTGCATGTGGTCTGTTAGTGCATGCATTTATAATCATGTGGGTGCTTGTCTATGTGTGTGTGTGTTGGCCTATGCTTATGTGTGTGCATTTTCTTGTGCATGCACGTGTGTGGGTGTGTATGCATGCATGTGAAACTTTTCATGTGTGTGTATAAGTGTGCATCTATACATGTGTTTGTACATGTGTGCACATGTGTTCCAATATGTATGTATTTGTTGGTACATACATGCCTACATGTTGTGCTTATGTTCAAGCATTTATGTGCATGTGTGTAGGTAAGTATATGGTGTGTAATTTTGTGTGCTTGTTTGAACATGTGTGTGTGTGAATATGTGTGTCTCTTGTGTGTGTATGTGTGCACATGCAGGTGTGTCCATGTGTGTGAGTGCTGACTATGCTATGTTTGTTATGTGTGTCTCCACATGAATGCATGTGCAAGGGTATAGATGTTCATACATTTGTGAAAGTGTTTGTGTTTGCGTGTGCATGCATGTTTGTGTGCAAATGCATGTGTGTATGTGAGCATGTTTTTGTATTTGTGTGTGTGTGTGCACATATGAGTGTGCAAGTGTTTGTGCTATACATATGTATAGGCATATTTGTTGGAGTGGGTGTCTTATTGTGTGAGTGTGTGAGCCTATGTGTGTGTGCATTTGCATTTGTGTGTATGTTTATGTGTGATTGTATGTGTGCTTGTATTTATGCATGTACATGCATATGAGCATGTGTGCATACTTTTGTGCATTTATGTATTGGGTGGGGGTGTAAGTATATGTGTAGCTGTGCATACACATGTGTGTTTGTGGTCATGTGTATGTCATGTGTGCATGCTCAAGAATGTTACTGTGTGCATGTGTAAGTAGGTTGATGTATTTATCGGCATGGATCAATGCATGTGTGTAGGCGAGAGTGCGAGGGTGTTTATGTTGGTATTTGTGTGTGTGTGTGTGTGTCTGCTTGCATGCATGCATGTGTGTGAGTGTAGGCATGCCAATGTATGTGTGAGTGAGTGCATTAGTGCATGTGTGTGTTTGAGTGTGTAGGTGTGTGTGTGCTTGTGTACACACGCAAGCGGTGCATGCACATGTGCATATGTGTTCATGTGTTTGCATGCACTATCTTTGAATGTGTGTGCATGTATGCATGCACAGATGTATGTGTGTATGCATGTGTGCATAAGTAAGTCTATGATCATGTGCATCTAAGTGTATTCATATGTGTGTGTGGGTGCATGCATGTGTGTGTTTGTCTATATGTGTGTTTGTGTGTGTTTTTGTGCTTGCACGAGTGTTCTTGCATGTGTGCTTGTGAACATGTGTGTTGTGTGTGTGTGTGTGTGGACCATGTTGTTGGTGTGTATGTGAGCATGCATTTATGTACATTAGTGTGTGTGTGTGTGTGCTTATCTTTGTATGTGTGTTCACCTATGTAATTATGTGCATACATCTACGTGTGCGAGTGTCTATGTGCGTATGTATGTTTATGCAGAAGTATGTAAGTTTGTTTGCATATCTGTGTTCGTGTGTATGTATGTGTGTGTGTGCATATGTGAGTATACAAGTGCACTCTTGCGTTTGCACATGAGTGCACTTATGCATGTGTCAGTGCATTGTGTGTACGTATTTTGTTTGTTTGTGTGTGTCCATGTGCATGTGTTTATTTTTGTGTGTATATGTGCATGTGCTTTTGCACATGTCTACATGCACATTTCATGTGTGTGTGATGTGTGCATGCATGTGTGTGCACATATGTGTGTGTGTGTGTGTGGGCATGTGTGTGTTTGTGCATGTGCATGAGTAGATATACTTATGCATGTGTGTGTATGCATTTGTGCATGTTTATTCATGTGTGTGTGTGTGTGTTCATGTGCTTTTTTGGAGAAGAAGAGGAAGAGGAATAAGAGGAAGAAGAAGAAGAAGAAGAAGAAGAAGAAGTAGAAGAAGAAGATGCATGTGTGTATGTGCTTGTGTGTATGCATGTGTCTGTGTGCCATATATGCTTGTTTGTGCATGTGTGTGCGCATGTGTGAGTGCATGTCGCCTTGTGTGTATGTGTGTATGCGTGTTCGTGTACATGTGTGTGTGCATGTTATTTTTTTGTGAATGTGTGTGAATGTGCATATCTATGGATATGTGTACACGTGTGTGTAGGAGTGTGTATGTGCATGTATGTGTTTGCATATAAGTGTGTACATGCTTGTGTTCGTGTGCTTGTGTGTTCCTGCATATGTATGTGCATGTGTGCTTGCATATGAGCATGTGTGTGTTTTTGTGTGTGTGTGCTTATGCATGTGTGTGCATCTGTGTATGTTAGTATCCATATTTCTGTGAGTGTATATATGTGTATTTGTGTGTACATGTGTGAGTCTATTTTTATGTCTATGCATGCATGTGTGAAAGTGCATATGTATATATGTGTGTGCACATGTGTATATGTGTGTCAGTATTTGTGCATGTGTGTGTGTCCATGGATATGTGTGTGTGTCTTTATGCATGTGTGTATTCCTATGTGTTTGCATGTCAATGAGACTATACATGTGCATAGAAATGTGAGTGTGCCTATGCATGTGCTAATGTGTGCATATGTATTTGTATGTGTATAGGTAGGTACATGTGTTTGTATTTGTGTATATGTGTGCTTGTGCATCTGTGAGGACTTGTGCTGTGCCTCGATGTGCACATATGTTCTTGTTGATTTGCATGTATGGGTACGTGCATTTGTGCATGGTGTATGAATGTGCAACCATCCATGTGTGTGTGTGTGTGCATACATGTGTGTATGTGTGAATGTGTACTTGTTTGTGTGTATGTTTGTGTGTCTATTTTTGCATGCGTGCAGGTGTATGTAAGTCTGTGAGTATGCTATGTGTGTCTATATATATTTGTGTAGGTGTGAATGCATATGTGTGTGCATGTGTGTGTGCAAGCTTGTATGTATGGGTGTACATGTGTGTGTGTCTGTGTGCATGTATATGTGTTTTTGTGTAAGTGTGCATTTATGAGTGTGTTTATATGTGTATGTATGTGAATGTGTGTGTATGTGTGTGTTTGCTTATGCATGCACCCATTTATTTGCAAGTGTGCTTGCATGATTAGGTTTGTTTGTCTGTGTGTGCATGTGTGTATTTGTGTATGTTGACTTGTGTGTGTGGAAGTGCATGTGTTTAGTTGTCTGTGTACAAGCATGTGTGAATATGTGTATTGGTGCTTATCCATCTCTATCGTGTGCATATGCATGTGCTTTATGTGTATGTGTGTGTGTGTGTCCATGTGCATGTCTATGTGTGCGTGTGAGTGTGTGTGTGTGTGTGTGTACATACATGTGTTGTTTTGTGTACATGTTTGTGTGTGCTTATGTGGTATGTGTGCATGGGTGCTTGTGTTCATTTGCAATTGTGCCTAGGTGATTATGTTGCTATGTATGGGCGTGTGTGTGTATGTTTGTGTATATGCATGTATATGTGTGTGTCGATTTGTACATATGTGAATGCGTTTGTGTGTTTTGTGGATATAAGTGTGTATATGCATGCATGCATGTGTGTGTGCCCACTTGTGTGCATGTGTGCTTGTGTTCATGTTTGCATGTGTATGATGGTTTGTATCTATGTTCCTCTATGTGTGTGTGTGTGAAAGTATGTTTATGCATGTGTGTGTTTTTATGTGCATAAGTGTGTGTATGAGTGGGTGTGTGTAAGTAAATGTGCATGTGTGTGCTCATGTGTATGTGTGTGTGTGTGTGTGTGCTAGTTTACTTGTATGTCTATGTGCATGAGTGTGAGTGTGTGGAGGTTTGTATGTATGCATGTAGGTGTGCACCTGCATACATGTGTGTATAAGCATGTGAGTGCACAAGCCCATAAATATGTGTGTGTGTGTGTACACAAGCATATGGATGTGTTCATTGTTGTGGGTGCATATGGCTATTCGTGTGTGTTTGTGTGTGTATGTGTGCAAATGCATGTGAGCACATGTGTGTGTGTGTGCATGTGTGTGTGCATATGTGCATGTGCATGTGTGTGATTATACTGTGTCTATATGCTTTTTGCATATGTGTGTGTGTCTATGTGTTACTAGCATGTGCCTATGTGTGCATGAGTCTGCATGTGTGTGTACATGCATATGTTTCTGTGTAAGCTAGTTTGTGCATGCGCATGTATGTGTATGTGTGCTATAGCACGTGCATTTTTGGGTGCATATGTGATATAGGACATGCACATGTATGAACATAAGAACACATGGAAACACACACATAGAAGAATAAACATAAGAACACAAGCACACACAAAAGTATACATAAGCACACACACATGCACATGAGCAAACATGGACAAATATGTCCATAAAGATAAATTCACTGGCCCACAAGCACACACATGGATGCAAAGAGCAATCACAAACATGCACACATATGTGCTCACAAACACACCCACATGGACGCATAAACGTACAAAAGTGCCAACACACACACACATCCATACACACACCACTCACACATACCTACACACTCATGCTAGAATACATACACACACACACACACGTACGCATGGATGCATACATGCGAACACACATGCAAATGCAAACACACCTATGCATGTAATTGCACACAGACACACACACATAAACACGCATACATGCACACAGTTAAATCACCTGTAGAAAAACATGCACGTAGATAGACACACAAATGCAGATGCACATAAAAACACACACACAACCATGCACACATAAGTATAGACACACAAGCACACTGTACACACACACTTACAAACAAGCAAAAAAACACACACACACACACACATGTACATGAATACAAACACATGAACACATGCATGCAGATGAACAAAACTCACACACTTCCTCACAAACATAGATATACAAAGACACACACACACACACATGCACACGTACATGCACTTGCAAAAATACACATAAAGAAATGAGCATACAAAGATGTGCATGTACATAGAGAAGCATGCATGCGCTTATACACACACATGCATGCAGGCAAGTATTCTCACACACATTCATGCACATACCCACACACACATGCGCAAAAGCATAGACGTGCAAAAATGAACACAAACACATATGCACAGACATGCAAGCCACACACATACATATGCACACAAATGCACATAACCATACACATGCACAAGCACACACACACATATGCATGCACCTATAAATTTACATACACACATATACATACACATGCTCATAAATAGACGTATACACATGTATATGTGCATTCATGTAGGCACACATGCATGCATAAAAACATTTGCACATAGACATGCATATACATAAACATGCTTGTAGGTACACATACATGCAAAAGTGCAGCCACATAGACACATGTGCTGGCACACACATAAACATGTAAGGACATGCAATGACGCATACATGATCAAACATAGGCACACACATGTGCACCCAAATGCATGAACATGCACAAACATGCTCATGCACTCACACAGGCTCTGTTACATTCACACACATGCACACACACACACACACACACTAATGCACAAACACTTATGCACATGCAAGAACAAACACACACACTTATGCACATGCAACCACACATACACACAAACAAATGCATGAACATACTCAGATGCACATGCAGTGATACAAGAACAGACAAGTAAACATACATGCATGCACACACACACATACACACATGCACTCACTGACACACACACATGCATAGAGACACACATACACGCATATTTGTGCACACACATACATATGCAAATGCATACCCACAAATGCACACACACACACATAATTGCTCATATGTACCAACATGCACACACATGCAGACAAATGCATGCACATATACCTAGAAACACACTAACGCACACACACACACAAAGACATGTGTGCACACACAGACATTCACAAACACATGTGCATATGCCTGCATGCACATGCACAAACACCTACGCATAAAGAAACAAACATAAACACATACAAGCTTGTAGGTGAGGCACCATAAGTGGTAGCAATCAGACATTCAATTTGCCAAAGGCTTTAGTGAGGATCTCTAGGAAATAACAAAGGCATTAGCTATTTTAGATGAACTAAGATGGCTTTGTAGTGGCTATTAGTCACTTGTCAAGATGAAAAGCTACTAAATGGAATGAAAAAACGAGTTTTTCCTTAAAAAACTAACATTATAGATTGTAATGAATAATATCATAACTTTGAATATTAATGGGGTAGTTAATAATTCTAGAAAAGCTTCGTGCCTAATAACCTGATCAAATTTCACAAAATTAAGTTAACTTCATTTTTGGAACCTTTTGAAGGTAACAAACAAATGGACATCATTCAATAGAGGAAAAGTTTTTCTATTTTGAGAACATCTCTAACAAAGTATGGTTGTTTTAGTTGAATGACTTCCAAGGACAAATAATAAAAATGAAGAACAATGCCTTGACATGGTTATAAAGCATGATACTTAAATGAGGTGTTACCATTCTGTGTATGCTAGGAACTATTTGATTAATAGAAGAAATCTTTGGTGGAATTTAAGGTTTATGATGGAGGCTAATTGCTCTCTTGGATGGTAAGGAGAATTTATGTCATTGTTAAGGTTTAAGAATTTAAATATTACTCTTCTAGATAGAACCTTAATGAATCATGATTAACCCAAAATGATTCCGATATAGTAGATTGACATATGAAGTAGATCCTATAGGAGTATCTTTTTTTATCCTTCCTCCAACAATTATATCTATTCATGGACAATTAAAATTACAAAATAGATGGACTAAAAGCATAGAATTGTTATCCAGTGTTTGCTCAGAACTAGAGTCTTCTAATTGTTCATTTAAGAATAAGTGCCCTGGATTACAAAATGCGGAGACATAAAACTCACCATGAAGAAAGCTTAATTTCTTAATATATTCTAGTTGATTCAAGAAGTAGAAGAGCCTCTTTTGGAGAAAGAAAAAGACCTTAAAAAGCCATAAAAGAATTATAAATTTTTGAATTAACCAAACTTAAGAGTAGTTGTTCATGTCTACTAAAATGGTGATGTATTAAAAGCTTGAAGGCTTGCACAATGTGGTTCAAGGAAGGTAATAAAAGCAAAACTTTCTCCCACATAATGGCCAAAAATAGGCAAAGTAAGCTTAATACATAATGAAGTAAAGATGCAAGTGAGAATTGGGTCTTAGAGAAGGATTTAATTGCTAAATATGCTGTGGATTGCTTCATCTCTCACATATCTATTGTCTCTACCAAGTAAAATGGGAAGAGCTTTCCTTTATTATCCCTAAACTCACTAAAAAGCAACATGATGCTAATTTAGCTAATTTGTATTGGGGAAATATAAAAAATAAATTTTTTGATCGACTTTTCTAGTGCTTTTAAATTGGATGGGTTTAACAAATGTTTTGCAAGCATTGTTGATCAAGATGAAAATTTTGAAGCTATCAACGACTCTTCTATTGGAAACTTATTACATAGATAATTCATTCGTGCTAATATCAATAAGTGAAAAAAAAATCAATTCAAAATATCAATATATTCTTCTTTGAGCTCTATGACTCATCACATTTGGGAATTATTATACAAATGATTTTATCTATTGAGAGTAAATAAATGAAACATAAGTACGAGAACAACAAGAAGCTCTTAAGATTCAAAGGAAATTACCCTCCAATCCTTTTACTTGAAAGCACCATGTTCAATGGTTAGAAGTAGTTTGTTCATTTACAAAACTACATTAACTAAACATGCATGAAGATAACTGGATAGAGGAAGAAATTACTCTAATGGTAGGTTTTGATTGTTAGCCATGTCCTCTAACTAATTCCACTCTATATAGTAATGATGTTCTATCCTTCAATTAATATTATTAATATAGTAGAAAGTGCAATGAATGAGTTCTTTCAGAGGAATGGTCATCTACCTTCTAAACTTTCATTACTAATATAGAGGCTCTTATAAATTTATTACATTTTGATAACAATTTGAGGAAGTTGAACTTTTAATTTTAAGACAAATGGACTTTCTATGAATATAGAAACTCTCAAATTCTTACTTTTATGGATTTTCCAATGTGCACAAACTTATTGAACCATTTTTCTATTATCCATGACATTAAACATAACCAACAAGAAATGGTTCATCAATTGCTTCTACATTGGTGGAATTGTAATCACAAAAATTCCATAGCTATTTATGTATCTTGAGTTCTTCCATCTCTCATATGTTTGAATTTCTAGAAGTTAAAACTTTAAAGCTAAAGAATAGCAAAAAATCCCAATAAATTCTATGATAAATAAAGTTCAACATAATATCTATATCATTTTCAATTGTAGTCTAATAATGTAGAGAAGCTCAATAAATCTTAAATTGGTAAAATATTCGTTGCTTCCTATGCTTTCCAGTAGAAAATGCAAGAGAATTAAAGTGGGTCAATGGACTCCCCCAACACTAACTTTTATCAAATTATATACTGTTTGATTGAGTAGAGGTAACCAATGCATTGTAGGTTGTGGTAGTGTAATTAGAGACCATTGGGTAAGGAAATCAATGCATTGTCAATTTATGAAGGATCTAAAAAAAATAGAAGGTAAGTCATGATAATATTATTTGGTTTAAACATAAGTGACAATCTAGGCTTATAGAGCATTATTGTAGTATCAAATAGTAAATCAATCCTTGTAATGATTTGCTAAAGAATTTGAATCCCAAGGTGTAAGTTAATCCTTTTGAACAAAATGAAATAATTTCAGTGTCAAGCAATTCGATTCTAGCACATACTAAAGAAGGCTATGTAGTAGTAAACCAATTAGCTCAATTCACTAGCAATCATATTCATTTAGACATTCTAGATTCATAATAAATTCTAAAAGCTTCAAAATATTTAATTAAAAATGATAAGGAGAGCTATATATGTTTTGAGTGATCATTAAGAAAGTCATCCAATGAATCCTTCCACAATCAAACACAGGTAATTCCTTAATAAGTTTATTTAGGTCATCTTAGATTTGTTCTTATGGAAATCACTGGACGATAGGGGTTGAAAAACAAGAAGAAAAATCTTGGAAAACAAACCACAAAATTTTATCATATTTTTTAACTTTTTCAAAATAATTCAATTCCCATAAACTATTTGGGGCTTTGTAGCTCATGCCAAATAGGTGTATTTTGGTCCAATGGAATGAACATATTTGACATGGCTCATTTCATTCAAAGAGAATCCCATTTCAATAGAATCTTGCAATTCTAATACATGATAACTATTCTTCTTATATTAAAGATAATGATTTTTTCTTTTCCAAAAAAATATCAATCAAACCCATTTAAAGATTTTTTTGTCATACCTGAAATTTTTTTTAAAGCAAGACATACAATTTTGACTACTTTTGCTAAAGTAAATTGAGCATAAATTGTGTTACAATTACATTAGAATGTTTTTTGTGTTATTAATACAATGGTAAATTTGTGAATTAGGAAGCTACCTATGAAATTTATTTTTCTCATTGGAAATTGGATGGGTGAAGAATGAGAAACAAGCTACCACTTTCTTAACTATGTGCCAGTTATTTGATCCAATAACAAGTGGAACTATTTATTAATTCAATTACATGGCGTGTTTCTAGAAGCTCATCATTGTTGTTTCTTGATTCTTTGTCCTGTTCATGCTCTTAATCAACCCAAAGTATGGACTACTTCAATGGCATCAATTAGGTACATTGGTTTTATTTAATAATACATCAAACTTTGTATTTGAATTGGATAATTAGGTGATTTGTTTGAATTCAATACACATTTTTAATGGCATTCTATCACACTAATATGGGCACAAAAGCTTAAACAAATATGATGACACTGATCATTCATTTTAAAATGTATGGTTTTGGAGTTCAACATCATATTGTTTGACAACTTCCTTCAAAGAAATACTATCATAGGCTTAGATGATAAAAAACAAGGATGATTTAGATTTGTCTAAAACTTTTTTAGTTGGAGTTGGGCCATTTTTTATGATAATGCTTCAAAAAATAATTTAGAGTGCTTTGATGATGAACAATTTCTTAATAAGTGCAACATGATTCTTCAACCATTCTAGCCTAACATTTCATGTCAAGACTACTATGCTCTATACATAATTCTTAATGCTAATAGATTAATTTTGTTTTTTATTCATCCACTTGGTGTTAAGATCATTTTGATATTGTCACTCATTACAAAGGATTAGAAAAATCATTTGACTATTAGACTTTCTTATTTTTATAGCAATGAAATCCATTAATGTAGAACATGATATTTTACCTCCAATTGAGATGGTTATTATTTAAATATGTGGCATGGAAATACATGAATACACTGGTGAAACTTTTCCAATTAAGCACATTGTCTTAGTTGAGGCAGTTCAATTCTTTAATTAGCATCATTTATCACTTCACCAATATTTTAATAGTGTTTGCTATGATGATTCTATTCATACAGTGATTCAAATCATTGTGCTCTTATGTTTGCTTATATCATTTGAATGGATAAGTTATGTGGAATCAGCCATGGTCAATATGGATATTTTTATGCATTGCATTTACTCAAACAAATCTATTGAATGGGTCATATATGTACTTGAATGAGAAAGTCCAAATCATTGAATGGTTACCAACGAGCCTACAACATTATGATAAATTAGCACATTGAAAGCTCAAGGATGCTCATCCTATTTCTCACATATCAACTTTTGCATTTAAAGGACTTCATTATAAACCTAATGTATTTCAATTACTAAACTCTATCAATACTATACTCCTCACACAATAGTATTCATTTTTTAAAAGAGAAGTTTGAGAAATGGTTTGCATGACCTTGTAGTGTTGAAAGTTTTGTTTAAATGATTTCAAAGGATCTTAACAACTTAAAATAAATATAAATATAACATGAGTAAATCTGTATTAATGATTTTGTACAAATTACTACTTTATTATAAAATAAATTAATTTTCCTTAAAATTTGGAAAAAAATTAAAAAATAACAAATTTTAAAATAAAAGTTCAATAATAATCTTTCAAAGAAATTAAACAAAATACAAGAAAAATTGCAATGACACAAATGAAATTTGATAATTATTGTAATCTTATGTTTTACAAAATATTTAACAAAGAATAAATGTATTATGCTTTGCTTAAATAAATTAAGAAATAAAAGAATATAAGCTTTTTTGATTGAAGTAAAAAGTAGTGTTGGAGCTCAAAGACTTTAACAAATGGAAATAATGATGAGCACTACAAAAAAGATTTCAATTTTCTAGCTTAAAAAAATTCATAAAATTTTCACCATTATTTTTATCTTAAAAATGTACAAATTATAAACATATTACTATAGGAAAAAGTATTAACCAAACCTCCTAAGTTGCTGTTGTTGTTCAAGCGACACTAATTGAATCGAAACTATTCAAATGTAGTCCTTCATGCAAATTAATGAGTTGGCAGCTCAATAGTGTTAGTGTTTATAAAGAAGTCATTATGATCCATCAGACATCGTTATGACCTTTAAAATCTAGAATATAACATAATAAATCAGTGCCGAATGATTGATTTTTATATGGATCATTAAATGAAGAATGATATGATCGAATCATGGTAAATGATAGCTGCATGATTGATTTTACTTTTGACTTCTAAATCAAAACAGTGCATGATCAAATAAAGGTAAATGTGACTTACATGATTGATTTTAACTTGGACCATTAGATCACAAAAGTTTCATAATCAAGTTAATAAATTTAAATTTTATGCATATTAGAAAGTTGAGGAAATTTAGACCATCCGATCATGAAAATTATGTGACCGAATGATTTGAATTAAGTCTTTGGTTCACAAAGAAGGATGAGTTTTCAAACATTTTATCATGAAAGTTATGTGATTGAACCACTAGGTTTGGATCTTCATGTTTTGGATAGGCACATAAAATTTCAACTGTTAGATTTACTGCTAGATTTAATACCACACATACTTACACTTTTTCGAAGTGACATATGAAAAAAGAATTGGGAATCTTAGTCTGATAATGCTTATTTTCACATAAGATAACTCTAATCATGGTTTATAAGTGTGCATAAAATTAGTCAAAGATGTGGGTGTTACACCTTTGTGTTTTATGAGTCAAGTATAAATGTTTATATCTCATATGGACTTGCTTTAAGTGAAATTATCAATATTTAATTAAGTCAAGTCATGGACTTTAAATGTCTAAAACAGTGTTCTTCAAGGCTCTTGGAGTCATGGCAAGCTTTAAGAAAATTGAAGACATGTACTAAAATTTTTATACTTAACTTTCTTTATATTTTTTTTGAAATTGATATGTACAAAATTTGAGAGGATGTGGCACACTAGTAGCATTAATATTTGAAAATATTATATGATAAATAATTGTTGAATTTTGATTTTTGGGCCAAACATTATTGATGAAAAATATAGACATTGGTATTTTATTTTTTAAAATTATTTAGGATTTATATTTTATGAATTTCATTTAATAGTCACTTAGGACACTTGTAACTTTATCATAATATAAAATTATTTTGGTACACTTATATTCAAAATTTTGTTTCACAAATTCTCATAAGACACTATAAAAGCACTTTAGTCTAGAGATTTTTCACTGTAGCATTGGGTGGGTCTACCTGACCTGACCACTGGCCCTTCCAAGCTTTAGGGATTTAAAAAAAATAAAATAAAAATTGTTCGATATACCCAAAAAGGGCAAGCATAGCTTCAAGGCCACAGGAAAAACTGAACAGAATAGCGTGAAATTAGTCCACAGGGAAAGCCGAACAGAACAGTGCAAAATCAAGTAAAACACAACTAGGTGATCAAATCTAGGTCGAGAAAGGGGGGATCCAACCATCGGCTCGAGAGACATATGAACCACAATCCTTATAGAGAGTAATGGCAACATAATTTGGGCAATGTGGGGCTAAATTCCCATCTAATTGTCAAAGGCGAAGGAAGGGTAGGCGTGATCAGGTGGCTGAGGTTAATGAAGGAGGAAGGATTGGCACAATCCAACAAATTAGTTTAATGAAGGCAAAATGTTGCAAGTAAATAGTAGAATGACAACATAGAGCTTCGAACCTGAGCCAAATTTGCAAGACTATGTAGAACCACTGTAGTATGTTTCCAATGACCCAGATCAAGGCCGCCTAAATCAGACGACCAGGATTTATCTCGAACAATAAAATTGGGATTCAATATAAAACATCCATTTCAAGACCCACATCGATGGTAACTACTATGTGTTTATTACCCAAATAGCTAATTCATTTTAGAGCAGCTGGGAGTAAATTTTGAGCTCAAATTTAAGGTCTATAAATAAAGAAAGATAAAGAACTCCAAAAGGTTATAATTGTTAAGTTCTGAAAGCTTTCAAATCACAATTTCGAGCTGTTTCAAGTGCATGTGATGCTTCCAAAATCACAAAGTAAAAGTTGCAAGAAGGAACCCAAAATTTGAGGTTTTTTTTTCAGTCATTTTCAATTTTTATTCCTCCATCTTTTTAGTTTTTCTTTGAAATTTTTATTTTATTGAGTGTGCTTTATACTTCTTTAAATTGTTTTAAGTTTATTTTTTGTTGCCAATTTTTTTATTTGTTTCATTGGGGTAAGGGCATCCTGGCAATTGTGCAAATGCTCGGGGTTTGAGTTGAGCCCGAAAAAATTCAAGTAGGTTTGGGATTATTCGTAGGTAAAATCCTAAGTAGGTTTGACGTGAGCCGTATGAAAAACCTCGCTTATAATTTGGTGATTTTTGGGATTTTTTCCTAACACTAGTTGGGGGTGGATGTAGGCTTAATTTTGAGTCAAACCACCCTAAAAATCTTTTGTGCACTATTTTACTAATCTTTCTTATTCTTGCTTAAAAGATTTAAGCTTTAATTTAAACAAAAAATTGAAAGAAAATCTCAAAATTTTATTTACCACAATTCACCCCCCTTTTTGTGGGTTTACTTTAAGCATAAAGAACTTCAAAGAACCACCTAATTGATTTAGGAGATCACAACCCTTTCTTATTATAAGTACATAACAAGTTGAAGATTGATTTTGTGACTTGATACAACAGCTTAAAAGGTCAAGATTGATTTCTTGATATAATGTGATTCTTTAGAGTTTTGTTGCACTCACGGCTTTTACAAAAAACATTAAGCACGATTGTGTAAAATCATTTAAAAGTTTTGATAAGGTAAAATAATTATATATATATTTATATATAATTATGTGTGTGTGTCCAATTGAATCTCTTTATTAAGAAAAAATAGTAACATTAATTATTGATCATTTAATATGTTTATCTTTCTAAAGGTTTAATTTTTCCACATTAGGAAATGATGAACATTTTTATCCTCTTGAGCTCATGGAAGATTAAAGAGATTTTTGATGATAATAGCCCAAAGAACTAATGTTTAATATGTCATAAAGCATGAATATAGTTAATCTAAATATGTGATCAAGAGGAGCTTCAACAAGACATCAAGAACTTTTGCAAGCATGACATTACATTCATCACACATAGCCACACCTAGCGATGATAATTAGTTTGATGATAACAAACTTGATGTATTAATAACAGATTTGGTTATTTGAATTTGTAGATGTTAAAGAGTTGATGTGGGTTTTAACATAAGAAATTAATGAAGAAGAGGAGAAAATATAAAATCTCATGAAGACATCTTAATTTGAATAGTAGACATTAAATGATACATTTTGAATTTAATTTTATGTATTTTAATTTTATTTTTTGTTACAAAGCTAAGTTTAATTTAATCATTCATTCCAGTTACAAAAAAGAAATTAAAATTTGAATTATCTATATTATAAAATATCTATTTTTTATTGTCTTTTATCATCATATGTTAATCATCATAAGAATCATTTTTCTTGTCTTTCAAAATTATTATTTCAATCATAATTATTTAAATCTACAAAGTTAAAAAAAATTCTAATTGAGTTAACTAACTTAGGTCTACTTAACAAATTTTTGTCTTAGGAAGTAATGCTAAACTTGTTCATTATTACAATCAAATTGATGCATCACTCTTAAACATGGATGGAGGTATATTAAATCAAGGCACAACAAAACTACCATTACAATCAGATTTATGAAATTTTCACTATGGAATGGTCCATGATACTTCTCACAATGTGGCTCTTACAAAACTACTATTTAACTATTATCTATTAGACATTATGACTTTTATTCAAATAATATCATGTGTCTAATTAAAAACATCCTTCAAATCCTAACGGTTAATGGATCAGTTTGGTAAGTGCTATTAGTCGATATAAATTGTTTATAAATAAGAAAATTACTAAACAAAATAAATTGTTGAAATTTTTATGAGAATATAAAGAAAATACTTTTAGTAAGGATATTAAAGCCATTAGTAGCTAGTGTTCTTCGTCACTTCCATTTGTTGTGTCCTTTGTTGACAAACTCAAATTCTTAGTTAAAATCAAATAAGCTCTCATTTTCTAATTGATTTAATTAAAATACTGGTACCATGTTGAGCATTTCATTATGCATAAGAATTAGCCTTTATAGATTCTTATTGTTGTTTTCCTTTCATCTTTTTATATATCCTTTTTTATTGTAAGGCATTTACGGCATGTCATTTTCTATTCAATTATTCTAAGGGCTTAAGCTATCAAAATTTTCGCAAGATTTTATATAAGTATTTATGAATTCCTGTCTTTTCCACTGGTAAAGGCAAGATTGATTTTTGGTAAGACTATCAAAAAAAATACTTGTGTACACTTTAAAATTATTGTTGTCTTTTGTTTTCATAATTTCCTTAAAAATTAATTATTAAATAGAAACTAAAGTATTTTAAAAGAAAATTAAAATATGCATAAAATTACTTTTAAGAAATTGTTCAAGCTTATTAAAAATATTTTTATTTATTTTTTAAAATATTTTTACAAGAAACAAAAATTTTTTACAGTAATTCATCATGCCTTTTATTGAACCACCCTTCACATGATGCAAGAAGCTCATTAGCATAAGATTAATGTTGAAACCTCAAATGAATTGTAAGTAGTATATCAAAAGAAAGGAGCATAGTGAAGCTTATGGAAGCAAGTTGATATTTGAAATGAGTTGATAGCATAGAGGACATCTGACAAAACTTGAGGAATACATAAAGAAAATGAATAATTTTGAGAAAATGTTTTTATTAAATAATTTTTTAAATTGATAATTTGTAGATATTGAGTCCATTATTTTAGGCATTATTGATATTCAAATTACTTAAAAATTGTGCATTTGACTTGGCATTTCAAGAAAACATCAAACGTAAACATCTAAGTGATAATGAGGCGATAACATTTTTCAAGTTTGTTGTGAGCATGATGAAATTTTGCAACATGATTATAGGGTTATTCCATTATTTTAGGCATTATGAGTTAAGTTTCCCTAGGGACTTTCTTTTATGGTCAATCTAGATAAGTTCTCCAACACTGCCAAAAATGTAATGCTAATGTCTTTGAAAAAGAGGTCATGTTCAAAGATGAATTTGCTTCCAAAAAGGATTCTCCCTTCAAAATCATTCTAATAACCTATGTCTTCACTTGGACGACCCAACATGGAATTACTAAGATTAAGAATCTCAAAAAATTAACTACTTTGGATCTGCCATGACGTGGTGGACTTGCGCTCTTAAGATTTTCACTAGAATTGGACAACATTTGATACTAGATGTACAATATTTTGAAAATCATAGTCTTTCAAATGAGAAACTTAAAATGTTTCCCAATGCTTTGGCTCAATATTGAACCTTTGAATGCTATTGTGTGGATCTTATTGGAGAACCTTCAAATCCATCTGGTCAACAAGTGGTACCTATTCTCAATCGTGTCATTTGCCAAAAAACCATTAAAAGTAGATTCTATACAATTCAACTTAACAAGGCCCCATGGGACTCAAGCCTATGTATTTGTCAATCTTGTTAAAGGTCTTCCTTTAGATATTAGAATCTCTAGAAAGATTGGTAGAAAAATGTTTTACCAATCTTTAAAGGTCTTAAGATTTTAAGAAAATGAAGTATTTAAATTTTTTTCAAAAACTATCTATATAATTTTAAACAAGGATGTTCAATGGTCCAATGTAAGAAACAAAAATGTTTTACACCCTTATTTGTAAGAAATTCTGAAGATGAGAAAATTCCAATTAGTTAAGCTGTATGTAATGTGAAACGTCCAACTTTATTTGTCAACAATGTAGACACCTAAAGGTTGGATAATGAATGAAAATCAATGAGATAAAGTAAGGGTTTAGAAATTGACAACGGTATGACAAGGTCTTAACATGCCTGAAACACTCTTGCCCTCATAATAGAAGGGAAATAGCTCCTCCCACTACATCACAGACCATTAACACTTATTTAAAGAACCTAATTTTATAATGGATCATCTATTTGTTCATTTTTATGATCAACTTCAACGAGAAATTGTAACGTAAGAGTAAAACATTTAAATCTAACTTGAAACAAAGGAAGGATGTGTCGCTTAAATAATAAGTGGAGACTAAATCTCTCAAAAGCCTTAATAAGGATCTCTAGGAAAAAGTAAAGGCTCTTAAAAATTTCTAGATAGACTATAATGTCTTTATAGTGGTTAACAGACACAAGTTAAAAAGAAAAGAAACCAAATGGAATGTAAAAAATTAATTTGCTAGAAAAATACCAAAAGAAGCCTTTAGGAATCCCATAATACAAATATCACATATTGTGACTAATAACTTCTTCAATTTTAACATCAAGGGTGTAGTTAGTTCTATAGTCTCTTGATGCCTTAACAACATGATCAAAATGCATAAAATAAAGTTAATTGCAATGTGGAAAGCCTTTGCAAGTGATAGGCAAATGGACATTATTAAAGGATGCAAGTTGTTCACTATTTCGATGGTAACATTTCTAAAAAATATGGGTGTTTTTGTTGTAGTACTTATAATCCCAAAAAATGAAAACGAAGAAAAATTCCTTCACATGGTTATAGTGCATGATATATAAATGATGTGTTACTTATTGAATAATGATTGGTTCATAGAATTTCCCACTGTAATGGTTCAACATATGAACAATATCTTATTAGACCACACACTATATCGATCATTTCTCCATCAATAATTAATCTAATACGAAACAAATTAGATTCCAATTAACTTGGGTTGAAGGAATAGAATTCTATCTTGTGGTTGCTTAGAATTGGAGACTTCCAATTGATGGGTTAAGAATGAGGTCCCTAGCTTGCAAGCTAATGAGAGTTAAGGATCTCTTTAAAGAATAAACTAAAGCATAATTTGGTAATATATTTTATAAGACTAAATTATCAAAATAACATGCTATGAAAAAGCAAAACAAATTCAAATTGTTATAGATGTGTTATCAAGGTTGGGACAAATAGACCTTTGGATCAGCTAATCATGGTTACTAAAATAGAGGAGATGTATTAGAGCCAGAAGACATTTACTGTGTGACTCAAGGATGGTGATGAAAGCGCTAATGTCTTCCACACAATGGTCAATAATATGAAAAGGAATCTTAATACATAAATTAAAGATTCAACTAGGAGTTAGGACTCAAAAGAGGATTTAATTGCCAAATATGTCATGAATTGCTTCACCTCTAACTAGTCCCTACTAAACATGTGCTTTTCTTTGTGATGCTTAAACTCACTAAATAGTGTTATGATGTTGAATTAGCATGCTAGCAAGGAGGAAATATAAAAATTTTGTTTTTGGATGGATTCTTTAAGTTTTCATGGATTGGATTGGTTTAATGGTTTTATTTATAAGCGTTGTTTGACCATAATTAAAGATGACATTTAAGACGCTATTATTGCTTTTCTTGTTGGTAGCCCATCACGTGAAGAATTCATTGGTACTAATATAATCTTCCTTCCAAAGACTTATTGTAGTGGATCATTTGAATATTTTAGAGCAAATTTGTTTCTATAGTTACTTCTATAAAATACTACATTTTTAGTAGTTAGCTTACAGTGTTTCCTACTCACTATTATCTCGATCGAGTAATCAGCTTTTACTAAGGGGAGCTCACTAAAAATATGTTTCTTGCATAAGAACTACTTAATGATTTAAATCACAAGATCCAAGGTAATAACTCTATTAACAAGCTAAACGTTATGAAAGTATCCAGTAGTATATCGTTGGGTTTTGTTGAACACATACTACACAAGTTTAACTTCAATAGTAAATTTTTTATTGTAGTTTTGGAAATTTATAATAGAAGTTGTTTGTTAGTCATTATTCATATGAAAAAAATGATTCCTTCCAATTGTCTCATTAGCTAAACCAAGGTAACCCTTTATCCCCATTTCTTTACCACATTGTGGTTGAAGTGCTAAGAAGATGGTTAAATGATCTACATATACAAGGAAAATTGAATCATGTGGCCCCCCAAAGAATTTTTCAACCAAACTCCTATTTGCACTTTGTAGATGGATATATCCTTTTTTGAAGTGGTGACAAATTGTCCATTAAAAGTATCAAGTTATTTTTCTCTAAGCTTGAGAGCACATCAAGTTTGTAGATTAATGTACAGAAGAACTTGTTTATTTGATTTAGAAACATCAAAAGAAACTTGAGATCATCATGATTCAAATGATGCTACCTTTTAATCCCTTAACTTGAAAGCACACTATCTAAAGCTAAGAAAAAGGTGGTTCACTTCGAATACTAGAATAATAATATTTGAAAGAAGAAATTACTCTTAATGGGAGTTAGTAATGGTTAGTAAAGTTCTCCAATTAATACCACTTTATAGTCAATTGATACCATATCTTTCTAACAATATTATCAACATAGTAGAAAGTGTGACAAATGGTTTCCTATTGGCTAATAACGATTAGGTGAGTAAGCAAAATTTGGCCAACTAGAAATAAATTAGTTTCCCTTAGGAAAACTATAGATAAGTGATTAAGAAATTGAAATATTGCAAGGATGTTTGTAATGCAAGGCTTTCCTAGAAGGTGTACAAAAAGACTATCTAGGCTAGAAACATAAGTTATAATTACTTCAATAAAAATTGTTTTGGAGCATGCAACAAACTTGGAATGATATAGACAAAATCATTCTCACTATTTGCAGACATGGAACCAAATGGACATGAATGGATACAATTCACTATCAATTCAACATGAAATAAGCATATAAGTAATTCTCTTATTCATAAGTTAGAAAAAAATAATGTAGAGTACTTGCCTGCCTTCAAAATATTACTAACTAATGTGGAGGCACTTGAATAATTAATTTCCATTTGCCAAATATTTGATCAATTTAAATTTTAGATTGGTAACTTATGAAACCACTTTGCCATAAAATTTAACATTAACCACTTCCAACATGATGCTTCTATAGTGGTCGAATTATAGTCACACTCATCAAGAATGTATATAGTGATTGCATAAATCTAGGACATACTTATCATGAAGTCAATAATTTGTCTAATAAAGTGTTTGACGATTATTATTTGAAAGATGGCTTTTGTTTTGTATATTCTCTTTACATATGCCACACATCTCTTAGGGATTTTCTTGTCTGATAAATACAAACTAGAGGTCTCACTAGACATTTTGATGGAGTCAAAATTATAAGAGGTGTGACTGATTGATTTCATATGCCAAGATAACCCAATGATAGTTCCATCAATAGATTCTAAATATCAAACATGTGTCACAAATAAATTAGGTAATTATAGTCAAGGTGCATATACACCATTACTTCTAGCACAATGACCATGGAAGTATGTAAGTTTGGACTTAGTATTAAGAGTTTTGAAAATCATTTGAAATAATGATTCTATATTCATGTTGATAAGTTTTCTAAAATGGCTCATTCCATACCTTACCATAAGACATCAAATACTTCTCATATTACGAAGTGATTTCTTGTCGAAATAGAGAAACAACATGGTTTACCTCAAATAATTATTTTAGATCATGTTGTCAGATTTACTAGGTACCTTTGAAAAATACTTTGGTGCCTAAAGTAATAAAAAATTAAGTTTTTATGGACTTATTATCCCAAAAATAGAGGGGTAAATAGATGTAGTTGATCAAAGTTTAGACAATCTTTTATGTTGCCTAGTAATGGAACACGTTGAAAACTTGAACCTTATATAGCATTCTACTTATTTGATTCAAAATGATTAGATTAATAGAGCAATAGGTTTGGGTCCTTACAATTGTCATTAGAGTCATATTGATTTTATTCTCTTACCTTATGATTTAGTACTTCTTAATTTGTTGAGTCCTTCACGCATCATATTTTGTTATTACATAAATATATTACTAAATCAATTATTTAAATAGTTAAATATATAAAAAACTAGAAATTAGTCATTGACAACTTAGAATATTAGTTGAAAGTGATTATAAAATGATTTACATTAGGTGTGAGAGACCTACTTGGAACCTTAAAAATATTACATGCCTATAATACGGGACCATTTACAACTATATAAAGTAGAAGTATCAAAATTAATATTTTGATTTATATAAAATTTATAAAATTAGAGCTACCTCTATTATTAAATAACTTGTATCTTACAAAATACTATGCCTAATACTTAGTGAGCCTTTTAGCCTTCAACATCGTGGCCAAGTAAAAATATCCCAACAATACCTGTAGATACATCTTGTGAGCATTAAGATCATGTGAAGCTAGTCTTTGATGATCAAACAATCTTAACACTGAATCATGTATAACAAACACTTTTGGTAGGTTGATAGTCCATCAATTCTCTAATGATAGTTGGTTTACTAAGGAGGAGCTTTACCACCTAAATTTAGAGTTGTTAAAGCAATACTTGAGATTTTAATATGACGCCATCGAGTTGAGCGCTTTCTCACCTAGGGAAAGTGATATAGTAGTTATTATGTTATTAACTCCTACTCATAGTACTTTGTTTGATGATAACAAATACAAAATATTTTTATTAAATTTGTTTAAATTTTTGTGATTTAGATAATATATGCATATGTATATGGAAGAACATAAACAAGAGGACTAAGGTAAAATTGAATGAAAATCATCTTAGTTTAGTGGCAAATCATCTTGCCTCTTCTCCACCAACATTAATATTTTGGGTGTAGGTTATTAAAATCACTTTTCTTTTAGGTTTAGATCCGTCATGTCCAAGATCAATTTAAGTCTTTGGCTTTCAAAAATGTGCTTACTTGTCGAGTGACCCTGTGATTTCCAATTATGAATTAATAGAATCATTGACTAGGCTCTTATTCAAATATATTATTTGAACCAAAATACTTTTCAATAATTTATGAGCTAACAAAAGGTTTAGCATATCATTCTACATTTTGTTGGGTTTTAGCCTTGTTAAAATCTCATAAAGATAGTATCATTCAAGCCCAAAAGCACCTCAAGAAACGTGGTTATGCCTCAATTCCAAAGAAATGGCTCGTGATGAACTTGGCTTGTTCACTAATTTTAACAATGAAGTGAAAGGATTAGGTAAGCTAAGCCTAGTTTACTTTGTGTTAGTTTTGGGCTCACTGGGTAAGACCAATAAAGCAAAAAATTTTGATGCACCTTACAATTTACATATTATTTCTTATATATTTATTAGTATAGATTTTGTTAATTTTTTATTATAATTTAAAAAAAATTTTGGTATCTAATGTGTGATTTTTTAAAATTTTTCACACACTAATTTTAGTGGCCCTTTGAGTGCCTTTTGTACTAATAGTGCAATATGTATATTTTAAGGAAGCTTATGCTATTAAGGACCACTTCTTTTTTTAATAATACTTTCCTAGATTTTGATATGGTATCATAAAAAATTTTTGTGTTTTTCGCACCATGTGCTTTAGAGACCAAATATGATTTTGACCATACAAAACTATTTAAGTGGCTTGTTACCTCATTGTCATCCCCTCTTATCCAAATCTCCAACTCATAACTCTTTTCCATCTTTGATAATTTACATGGAACTACAAAGGTCATATAAGCCACCATCACCAAATAGGTGCATACTTTCTCTAACTTTTCTTTTCTAAATGATAATCAAAAGTAAAGGTTGCTCTTTCATCTATTCGAGTAATTCGAATAAAGTTTTTCTTAAAGTCTTTATTTTATTTGAGTGAAATTTGATGTGATGAAACTACTTAGTAAAACTTTAAAAATTTATGTTACAAATTTAGAGTCTAATATTTAAATAATTATAAAATACCTCATACACCACATAACTCAAATTAGTGTATGAGATCTTTTAATATTTTTTTTAGTAATCTATTAAGAATTTTTGTATTATAGAGTCAAACTCTTAATTGGTTTTGGAAAAATTTTGTCTTAGGAGGTCATAAGAAAGGACTGATATGACTCCTTTTCATCCTTCTTGAGAACCATATAATTTTATGTAAGAGGTGGTTTCCTAAAAGTGAGACCATGATCACTTGTCATTTATTTTGAAATACATGCCATCTCAGCTTCAGTAGTCTATAGTTGTAGTTACTTTGCATTTGCAAATTATTTTAAACAAAATAAATATATAAAAATAGAGGATATCACTCACTATTCCCCATTCTTGATATCCTCATGTGTAAAACATTTATATGTCTACAAAGCATAATGGTCTTATCAAATATCAAACTAAAGTTAAGAACCAAATCAAAACTAAAGTTAAAACATAATCCTTGATTATATGCTAGAACTATCCTCATCAACAACCCAACTCACCTAGATGGTTAGACAAAATCTCTTAAACCAATAATGTAAAGGAAAACTTAGAAGATAAAGAGATAATAAGGGAAGAAGTACCACACCTAGTAATGTACTTAAAAAAACCATAAGAAATATAAAAACCATAGGAGATATGATCAACTTTCTAATGAATCTCGCCAAGATATCCATAAGAGAAATCATAACCACAGAAGAAAAAATGAACCTTCCAATGAGTTAAAGCTAAATGGTGTTTTAGATATGCCTAGTAAAGAAGAAAGAATTAGGAGGCATCAAAAGAGAGAGCATATCCTTAATATGAGACTAGATGTCATAACTTTTAGTAATAATTCTAATCTTAATGATTAGATTGACGATTAGACTAGTGTGGATGATTCCTTAAACTAGTACCAAAAAAATTAATATAAAAAATATTAATTTATTAAGACTTAATATACATAGAGTTGTAATATGTTAATAATTATGAGAAAGTATCCCAAACCTTAGAAAAATTAATATTACTTTATACAATAAGTTTGTTCTGTTAATCTGTAATATGGAATTGTTGGATAAATGGCAAACATTTGTTTAAGTTGGTAAGTCTAGTAAAGAGTACGTAATAAGTTTGAGGATTATAAACTTCAAGGTGATATAGATAAATCAAAACATATAGAACTCTCCTATTTTAGGGTAGGTTCAAAGAAATATATACATGTTGAGCTTAATTTAAAAAATGTTATTACCCTAGAGAATATTTATCATGTAACTAAAAACATGAAAAAAAATAGAACAACTTGTTTTAAGAGAAATGGCCTTCTAATCCCTTTAAAGGCTCACACCGACATTGCTTACTTAACCTACTCATACTTGCACTTCATCTATCCTTTCTATGATAGTTTCTAAATCTCCTAAATCTATAGTATCATCCACTTCTTTAGACCTTTCGTCAAACACTTTATGTGCCAAATTACTTAATCTAGAATCTTCTATATTAAGGGTCATGAAAACATGTACCTATCAACTGCTTATAGAGTGCCATTGCTATAAACTCATATAGTAATAATGAACAACAAAAATCAAAGGAAGAGGAAAATATAATGTCTAATAAGGATTCTATGCAAGAATTGGAAAATATGGAAAATATAGTGGTTTTAATGACTAGGTGCTCCCTTATAACCCCATAACTAGAGGTACACAAACATCTTCAGTACCAGTATAAAAATTTTGTAACAACCACGTAAGATGATAACCAATTTTGGTAGTTGTATCAATGTAATAGATTACTAAGCAATAAGATTTTCTTTGTTGAAGCACCCAAACCTCTACTCTATCATGAATAGATAAACCTAAATACCTATTGTGTAATTGTTACACCCCATTTTTCCTAGGCTGATTTTTGGCATACATTTTTTTTTACATATAGACAGCTCAGATTTTCCAATACCAACTTGATTAGCCTACGAAAAACATAGGATATAACACATCATTACACACCTACTTTCCTTAACAATGTGGATCCCATCTCCCGGGTACACCGTCAACTCAGGATTCATGACTCCTGAATTAACAGATGGACTCACACAATGTTACTCCTACTAGACCCAATACTCCTATCCCATAACGATAGGAGAACCGATCTAATAGAAGTCTGAACCCCCACGGTAAGTTCCATAGTCATGTAATGACCTCACTATCAAAACAAAATATATAACATCCACAGAATAAATATATAAATATAGCACTCCACACACCATAGCACTAAAACAATAAGTAAGACAGTGAATGGAAACTACATCACAAGAATAAGATCCAAGTCCAACAAGTGCAACATCATCCAACCAGATACATAAGTCAGATTCATCCTCGCACAATACCTGACATAAGAATAATAGTCTCACTGAATACATCCAATAGCATCAATCACACTAACCAAAATGTCTCAGAAATCACAGATCAGATATCCTCCACTAGCCTGCTGACCATGATCCCACCTAATCTGGGTGGCGTCAAGTCTGCCGAGCCGCTGGAAAAAATATAGATAATAAAGGAATGAGCTACGCCCAGTAGGAAAGACAGCTAGTAAAACTCACATGCAAGAGAAGGATAATAGCAAGAGTATAGGAATATAGCATAACAATGTATGGTGGAAAGGCACTCTCAGTTCCAGACTCCGACCAACCACAGTCACCCCTAGTCACACCAGAGTAGCTCTCCTCTGGGCTTCCAGGTAGCATGCCAGTGGGATCGCCCATCTCGAAACATGCATGGCGCTTAGGCAAAGCATGCCAGTGGGATACGCCCATCTCGAAACACGCATCATAACGCCTAGCACCTGACACTGCAGCGTCTATGTAGCATGCCAGTGGGATTGCCCATCTTGAAACACGCATGACAACCTAGCCTGGGGTTCCAGGTAGCATGCCAGTGGGATACGCCCATCTCGAAACACGCATGGTGCCTACAAGTCACATGTATACTGTGGAAGCTAAGTCTGAACCACACAGTTACCTACCACAACTACCCTAAAACATCATATAGGGTCTATAGTAGTCCGGTCCAATATGCCAATCCGTGAAATATGCCAACATTGAGTAAACTGACTCAATCCATGCCATTGCCGTCCAAGCGACACAATTGTACTAGTTACTGACTGTTTTGGTAGCATCCATGTACCATACCTCTGTCTAACTGTTTTAACTGTACTGTTATCACTGATAACATTTTTCCCTACTTCAGGAAATTTTTCTCTACATACGGATCTCCAGAATTTTCGAGATCGCTCAAATCCCAATTTCTCTTTTTCTGAATTTTTTTCAGAATTTAAAATCCCGAAATTCTAATTACTGCATTTTTTTCTAAATTCCAAAAAAATCAAATTCTGCCCTTTCTCAATTTTAGGAAATTCGGAATAAATTTCCGAATTAAATTTTAAATTCACATATATCCTTTTTCCGAAAATTCGGATTAATTTCCGAATTAAATTTCCTCTGCGCCGTTCGTCCGCGCCGATTCCCGCTGAACCGGTTTTCGCTGCCGGTTCGGGCCTTCGCGCCGTTCGTCCGTGCCTAATCCCGCTGAACCGGTTTTTTTCGCTGCCGGTTCGGCCTTCGCGCTGAACCGAGAACCCACCGACCGAATAATTAATCCAATTTCCAGCCGACGTTTAACATTTAAATTATTAATAAATATTGAATAATTACAATTACTTAATTAACTAAACCAAAATTAATCTAATCCATTTCCTTCCTCCGCCCTGCGCCCGCGAAACCCTAGCCGACGATTCCTCCGGGAAAATTCCGTTTCCCCCGTCGATTTCCGGCGACCGAGATCAAAGAGAAACAAAATCCGATGTTCATACTATCATAATGTTTCATTAATGCCACTAATTTCTAAGGTTCAATCAAAATTTCCGCCGAAGTTTCATCCGATCCCCATTTTAACAATCTATGAAATTAAACAAATTTCAGCATTTGATGTTATCTTAACATGATTAAAGCACATAATCGAATCAACACATGCTTGGTAAAATTTCCAAATTCGGCGGTTATAATTTTTCGAAGAAAAACCCTAAAATGCTAAAATTAAAAAATTTGCATTAATCAATTCCAAAACACAATCCGCATGCTCCGGTAGCTATTTGCAAAATAATCCATATTTTTAATTTGCTAAATAACTAATTTAAAATCTGAATTTCCTACCTTTCTTCTCCGGCGACGGTGAAGCTCGCACGCGACCAACCGCTGCTCCTCGCCGAACGAAACCGGTACCAATCGATTCTCCTTGGTCCCGCGAACCTCCAGGTACAAAAAGCCCCTTGAAAGGCTGCCGAAAAGTATCGCCGTTCGCTGCGAACACCTCGTCTCTGGCCACCGCTCGAAACCCTAACAGCCGAACAAATCAGGTTAAATACCCAGCTTAAACCGGTAATAACCCGTTAAGAACCCATTAAGCGCCGGTTGACCTTCTAATAATGCCGTTTAAACCCGATCAGCCGGTTAATCTCCACCGCTGATCTCGTCCGTCCGATCCGCTTATCCGTGGCTTATCCAACCGCACGCGCAAACGCACTCGGTGAACCGCCCCCCGCCTTCGCTGAACCGCTCCGGTCCGGTTCACGCGTGGTGAAAACCAAATTCCGGTTTAAAAATCTAATAGACCGATTTAACTAGATTTTCAAATTTCCAAAAATCCAATAAATCCAATTAAACAGGGAAAATTACTTAAAAATTTCCTCGGTGCTCCGAAAAATCCCCAGAAAATTTCAAAAATTCCAATAGCCTCCAATTGAGCTCCTGGCTCATCCTATTGTCGATCTGAAATCATCCAAGCCACAATTGAATTATTGAAGATTAAACGTATAATATTTTACCAGGTATAACAGTAATGATGTTATGTACATTTAAAATTGGAATGATTTAGTGATGATAATTTATTCAAAATCATATTTATGCAAGTAAGTCATCATATCCTATTAAGACCAAGGCATTTTTAATGGGATATGGCTTTGAAGTGTAAGAGTAATAAATCTATAAAAAATTTTAAGCTATTGAACAAAAAAAGGAAAAGACAAAATGTGAGCTTAATTACACTACCTTAAGTTAAGAAGACCATTGATCAAGGAGACTAAGTTTGTTTTTTTTTATAGTAGTGAACTTAGTCACCACTATACAAAACCCACCACTTACTATATAAGGTTCTCTAAATGACCTTTTCTGAGATTCTTCTAAACTTTTTACCAAACACTCTACCACACTTAAAATACATAAAACTAATGATCCATCTAGTTTCAAAAGTGTGCTTACCCAACCTTCTCTATTATAGACTAAGCCAAGAGACTCATACTATGTTAGGTCATGAGATGGAAAACATGCATAAATAGAGTTTTATACAAAAAAGTATTAGTCCCTATGCTATCCAAATACTTTTAGCAAGCAAAAAGAATGGAACATGGAGGATGTGTGTTCATCATCAAGCGATTTATCAAATAAAAATAAAATATAGGATTCTTTTTTTCTATTTAGATGACCTCTTAAATCAGATGTTAAGTGGCACCACATTTTCTAAAATAAACTTAAAAGTGGTTATCCTAAATTAAGGATTCTAATGAGAGATGAATAAAGGATAGTATTTAAGACTAAAGCTAGTTTGATTGAATAGCAAGTGATGCTAATTGGGTTATAACACACACTAAGTAAATTCATGACATTAATGACCTAGGTTTTAAAACCATACTTAAGATAATTTATCATTATTTATTTTGATGATAATTTTGCCTATAACTAGTATATTTGCACAAATTATGTTGCACTTGATAAAAGAAATACTTATTTATGAATCAAAATTAATGTGAATTCTTCACAATTAAGGTTGCCTTCTCATTGTACAGCCCTTCTGATCCTAACAAAATCAAGACATTG
The DNA here is from genome assembly GCA_023846275.1 of Vanilla planifolia. Classification (NCBI taxonomy): domain Eukaryota; kingdom Viridiplantae; phylum Streptophyta; class Magnoliopsida; order Asparagales; family Orchidaceae; genus Vanilla; species Vanilla planifolia. Next base: position 2,382,061 of record JAIUJO010000054.1, read on the forward strand.
ATGGTGGTCTACTTAAAAAAAATTGACATTAAAAGCACTCACACTCTAGCCACCTTCTATCGATGATTTTTAAGACTTTAATACTACTCTCGCATTCATGACTAGTTGTTTTAAGTTTGGTAAACTTACTTTGACCAAATCTATAGATCTAACTTTTAAAAAGTTGAAAGAGATTATAACAAAGACACCCATTCCAGCACTACTTGATTTTTTTACTACTTTTGATGTTGTATTTGATTAACCAGAAGTAGGGATAGGTAGATTCTTTTATCAAGATAAATATCTTATTAGTTTCTTTAATTACAAACTTAATGATGTTAAAAAAAGTGTTCCATATACAAAAAGAAATTGTGTTTCATAGTTTAATCTTTAAGTCATTAGAAATATTCCTTTTTTTCAAAGAATTTATTGTTTACTTTAACCATAAGGTGCTAAGGTTCCTAAATATACAACAAGACCTTTGTTATACATTTGTTATCAAACACAACCCTGGCTTAAAAAATAAAGTTGGTGCATTTAATCAGTTTGTTCACTTATTAACCATTTTTTCTATAAAGGCCCAAAATTTTACCAAATTAAAAACCAATATCTTGATTATTCTAACTTTGAATCAATTTATCAAAAAATCAAATCAACTCCAAACCTTTTATCTAAAGATTTTAGCTTAAAAGATTGTTACTTATATAAGAGCTATCCAAAAATGATCATGTAAACATCTTTTTATTTGGAAAATACATGTTAAAGGATTATCTGATCGTTCTTGAAGAGATAAGACTCATTGAGATATTTTTGAGAGATTTTATTGGCCTAGAATGATACATTATTTTATAGTTAACATGAATCATCTAGCATCATTTCATTTAAAGGATAGTCTTTCATGGGACTTTTAATTGAAATAATAGTTCTGGATAATGTTCAAGTACATTCTTCTACTAATGTAACATAGCAGTTTCATAAATTTGTAATCATACAAATCTAATGATTTTCTTTTAAATCTTCTAAACTTAATGAATTAGTGATATTTATTACATATCCATGAATAGTAGATAGAGTTAATGTTTTCTCAATTTTATTGTAATAGCATTCTTAAAAATTCGCTTAGATCTTCTTGTGGGTAAGGAAAGATCATAAATCAAGTCCTTATAATGAGGGAAGACTAGCAAACTTACATAGAGGAATTGTATTAGCATAGCATTGAGTGCCAAAGTAAGGCTTTTTGTTGGTGGAGATTTAAAGGACTTAATCCATGGCTTGGAGTAAAGTGTGCTATTAAGGTAAATACATCTTCTATTATTTTTTATTGAAGATTAGGCATAAATTGTTTTAATAAAACAATGTTTGCAAGATGCCTTTTCATTATGCTCAAGTTAAGTAAAGGAGTCATTATATACCCAGGGCTCTACAATTCTGTGGGAGGTTTATAATAAAGCTTAGTGGTTAAATATCTTAAAAAGCTTAGTTTGACTTATTTTTCTTGTGTTTTTCTTCAATTTTCTTTTTATGAACCTAATTGTTAAAATTCAAAATCAAGTATGATTTTGAATTATCCAAAAATTTGATTAATCAAAATTCTCCATCATTTGTAATGCTTACGGGGGAACAAGTTGTATCGAAGTAGGTTGTTGCTTTTTGTAGAGAAGTTAACCATTCCATATGCTTAACATTGTGGAGTAGACCTGCTATAGGCATATAACATTACTTTTAGATTTTTTGCAAAATCTCATTTGGGAGCTTGCTAAAGTACCCACCAATGTTCATAAATCAAGAAATTTCATTTTGGAAAAATTCTTTCCAACTATTTTGTTCAAAACATTGATTTAATGTTGACAAAATTATTTGAATAACATGTGTCAATATTACAAATATTTTTCTTGAATTTAATGGAAAAACATTATTCAGAAGGTATAAATAACTTTTTTTGTAGGTATCACAACAATTTGCATTAAAATATTAATGCAAAGCACTTTCTTTAAGGTTGTGTGTGTGTTATATGGATAATATGGAAAAGCAAGGAATAAGGAAATAATAAGAAAAGAAAGAAGATGAAAGAGAAGAAAAAGAAGAGAAAAAGAAGCCCCCAAAGTACATTGTCCCTTTCTTAAAAAATAGCTAATGATCAGGGTGAATGTTCTTCATATAACAAAGTTAATTCAAATGTTTGATTTTATGATGAATCATCTTCCTGAATTGATGAATGGCATTACAAATTTGGAAAACATAAAAAGAAATATTTTTTTGCGAAGGAATATTATACATTTCATGAAAATAGCATCAATCATCTATAGATGAAATATAACTAGCTTAAGAAAACACAAAGCATTATGATTGATGATTATTTGAACATTTCTTTCCTTAGTGAATTACATTAAAAAAAGGATGACAATGACATTGTTCTTCTCGAACATGATTCAATTTTCAATTATTTGATAGTAGAAAAGAACATGTTCAAAAATGAAAATTTTGATTACAGGAATAAAAGACTTCTATTGCTTTATTTTTATGAAATCTATTTTTCGAAGGAAATATTTTTTAGGTTATACATCATATGCCAATATCCATGCATCATCATAAACTCTGGCTAAAATTGAAACTAAAGAAAGTTTATCAACGCAAATGCCTTATCATCTAGGACCAATTTGCATGCCTTACATGTGTATCATCAAATGTAATGCCTAGTTATTGCTACAAACTAAATCATATTTTATTATACTACCCTTTGAGGAAAGCCATTTTTTAATGACATGTAAATATGTTGGATTCTAAGGTGATATTTTTATTGATATGACTTGAAATTCTTCACTAATCACACACAACTACTTATAGTGAATCCCAAGTTTATTTGGATTCCCAAATACAAAGCTTAAGTAATTGTGTATGTCTCCTTCAGTGTTAAGCTCTTATAAAGAATATCATTAACTTTGTTTGCTTCAAAATGACAATCCTAATTGCTTGTTAATATTAACATCTTGAAGTATTTGATTTGAGATTTATTCTATGTGAGCAGATAATATTATCCCATCTTGGTTCTTTACAATATAGGCTAACTATAAAATCTATTTCAAGCAAAAGTTTTATTTTAATATTAATTGACAATGTATTGTTATATGTCATAAAACTTAGTTAAACTATGTTCATAATGATTAGCTTCAAGAATTATTCATTTATGCAACTCCTAACATCAAACAATAAATATTTAAACTTAGAAAAATGCTTTAGGATTTCAAGATCATAATCAATAATGATAAATCTTTTGTGAATATAATTTAATTATTCTATTAATTTTGACTCACTAGGAATTAAGCTACACCAAATTTATAAGGATTTATCCTTTATGAATAAACTTAAGTTAAATAAGGAATGCAGATGAACTAGAGTTCTAAATCCTTAAATACATGCATTATGTGACATGTTCAAATTGTTAATATTCTAAATTCATATGTATTTCAGGCAACCTTCAATTTTTATATCTCAAACCATTATTGTATAGTACTGTGTTATGAAATTAAAGTAATATAAGAATTAGTGTCTAGTCCATGACAAGTTGTCATGTGAGAAGGCTTGATTTTTGTACATTGTATAGTGGCTAATAATATTTAGTTATGATTCACCCAATGGTTTGGTTAATGAGGGATTATTACTAAATGTTGCATATCCCAAAACATATTTGTTTAAATTTACATTAAATACATGAATAACAATATTATATTACCAAAAATAAAATGATCAATAGTTATGATAAGTAGGTAGCAACAATATAAAGAAATAATCCTAATTTCCAAACAAAGTTGAGTGAACAAAATTTTGTAGGTGAGCATTAGACCTTATTTTAATTATACTAAGCCAATTGGCTAGTAAGTTTACATAACAGGTTTGGTGGGCCTCACCTCCATCAACTATTCATTTATTGATGTTGTTAGTTACATAGCTATGCTTTCACTTGTCTGCATCAATGGACAAGAATGTCAAATGGTCAACTAAATATTATTTTTTAATGAACAAGAAATTGCTAAAATGGCCATACAATTAAAGCTTGATTTGAATAGAAAATTTTCACACAAATTTCAAAATATGGAAATAATCCTAGTGGCATTTGAGGATATCAAAGTTTTGAAAAATTTTAAGGTTGAATCTTTTAATAACTGATATGCACTTATTAAATTAGCTAGATTATTTGTGATGTTAAGTTAACTAGGCATAGAACATCAATGACTTTAAGCAAGCAATCTTTAAGTAGCATCTTGAGTTTCACTTAAATGTTGAATCATCATTAGCTTTAGTTTAGGTTTCATTTGAGTATCTATTAACACATTTTTTAAAAAGGAAGTATTGTACTACTTTGTTTTGGTAGTAAAAAAATCCTATATAAGTGATAATAGCTACTATAACCTTAACAAGATCAAGCATAGTAAGGATGTATGTTGATGTGAATCTAGTAATGGAATTACCTAGTTTCATCTACATAACAAAATAAAGATTATAACTTAAATGGATTATGACAATGAATTCAATAAGATAATGTCTTATTGAATTGACTTCTATGATCAAGGTCAAACCAATCTTCAATTTAAAAAAAATAAAATGTCATCTAATATTCAAGTTGTAATTAAGCTTCAAAGCACCAACAAGTGTGGTTGAATCTATGAAAATTTGCCTAATATGGTAAATGAATAGTCATTTCAATCTAATAGTTTGATGTTAGGTAAGGGTGCTTATAAAAAAATAATAAGGCCCAACCACATTATTACAACTCAATGAAGGGGTATATAAGAGTCACAAATTATTGTGCTAATAAAATGGGTAAAATATCTAGCACATGCTCAAGGAAAATAAAGGTTGCTAATCAATTGACATGGAACAACATTAAATTTTAATCTACATAACTAATAATTAACTTTCTTTTAAAAAACTCCAAAGGTAGAAATAAACAAATATGTTTGGTTTTTGATTTAGTAGCTGCTTAGGATAGAGCTTATTTGCATTATGACTTTACAATAATTTAAAGATTTCAAAAAAGACTAACTTAAAAGAACTACAAATTCTTGTCCAATGTAATTTATAGAGAAAGATGAAAACCACTTTTAGAATAGACACTTAAAGAGAGACTAGAAATGGTTAAAAGAAGCATATCAATTTTGAGCAAAATTCAAAGAAGTTCCTGATTCTCTCAAATTGCAAAACAAATAACTTTTTTTTGGATAACATCCTATTCTAGAATATTAGAGTTACAACAAATAAGAGCATTGTAAGCTCTTTCATCTGCTCAACACAAAAAAAAAATGACTCTGATTGCTGTCATGGAAGGATTGATTGATAATAACAAATTGCATAAACTATATAAGGGAGTAGAATTCAAGCACAAGTTGGGAATACACCAAATATGTTTATGGTATTGTGAATGAAAAATATTTATTATCTAACGTTAAATGAGGATGAGTAGTCAATTCACTTGCTCATTTATGACCCAACAGAGTACAGTAGTGCCTATTATATCTTTATGTATGCAAAATTCAAGGGCTAAGGAAAAGCAGCTTTAATACAAGTTAACTAAATCTATAGAGAAAGCTAAAGCTTTGTTGTTAGTAAAAAGTGACTTTAAAATAAGCACTACACTTGATTAATACAAGGCTTCCTCCGTCCTATGCAGAAAGTATTGAATGATTAAATTAGTCAATGGTACATAATAGAACACCAATTTGTAAGGCCATTAATAACATGGACAAAGAAAGGAAAGGGCAAACGGGTTTAGAAAATATTGGATGGATAGTTAGAGAATCAACCTTTGATTGATCAATTCTCACCAGTAGTAATTCAACATTTATGTAGAACTTGATCAAATCATGCACATATTCTTCAATTTATAAAGGATACTACTCCTTTCCCAAAGTTGTTAAAATTTCAAAATCCGTCAGTGAAGTATCTAACATTCACCCAAAATGTAAAACATTTTATAAAATTTTGTTATTAAAATATTTAATAAACTTTGCACTTAAAAATTTACTTTTGTTATCACTTATAGTGGTATGTTGTGACCCAACTCCTTTTTTAATTTAATTATGAAGATATTAAATCATCAGTAAAGAAAATTCTTAACATAAAAATTTGTTACAATAAAAATTGGTACATTACTTACTAAACAAACTTGAGAATTTGTTGTTCACTACATTCATTTATATAGAGCATTTAAAAAGAAACAATAAAAATTACATATCATTATTATTAAATGATTAAATGGTTCAAATTATAAATATGAAAGTTTTTTTTAAAAAACGTGATCTATGGTTCTAAACAATGAAAATATGGCAATATAAATTAAAAGATTTATAGAAAATAAATTATAATTATATTGACAAATAAAATTAAAAGATTTAAATGTTTTTTCCACATTAAATTGATAAACAATTACAGAGATAAATGTTTTTTTTTCAAGGAAATATTACAAAAAATTATTTTTTGGATTGTGAAAAAAATTATTAAAAATACAAAACATTAAAAATACTTAAAAGAACATTCTTTTTCATAAAATGTGCTTAAATTTATTAAATATTAAATGTTACAAGATAATAAAAAATTACAATAACAAATAAACTCAAATATTTGAAGTATAATGAATAAGGTTTTGTTATATTAACAAATACATAAATAGGTATTAAGAATGACAATCTGATATTTCAAAAACATTTGGATAAAAATGTTTATTTTATGAATGATTAAAAGATATGATAGAAATAAAATGTCAATCCTAAATCATATTTACATAGAATTTAATTTTATTAGTTAACATTATTTCAAAATTGTCACTAATACTATAAACTACAATCAATATTAAGGAAAATTACTAATTAACATTGTTAAGAATCCTTCCCTTATCTGCACACATATCGTTGAATGTTTGTATTAGACAATGAACCTTAATTCATTATAATATTTATTTTTTTAATGAATATTTTCTTTATTATTTTAGCTTTTTAATTAATTTTATATTTTTATTTATCTTTACTAAAAGTTTTGTACACTTTTAATAATCAACACATCTAGCATCTTAAATAATTACTATTTTTTGCATATATTTTTAATTTTTTTAATAACTTTTATTTGTATTTTGAGTCTTTTCAGCATGGACTAAGAATAGATTTATTGTTCATGCATTTTGTAAGTTCTTTTTTTTAATGTATTAATGTTGAGTTATATTGATGATATAATTTTTACTTTAACATTTTTAACTTATGATATCTATATTTTAAATTTAATTATGTGTCAAGATTATAATTTTTTAAGTTATGATTTTTATTTATGAAAGTTAGTTATTTTGCAAATTACATTAAAACCTAAAGTTCTTTAAAGTTAAAAAATATTTAATATTTTTAAAATTTATATTAAACTAATTTGTTTAAGTTTCAAAATTTTTTAAATAATAAATATTTTTTATTAATGTAAAATCTTTTTATATTTTGTTCCCATGTGATATTTTATTTGATAATGATATTTCTTCACAACATTACAGGCCACTTTTTTATAAAATTAAATTTATTTCATACTAAATATTACTACATTTCTTGTGTGTTACATTTAATATTTGACATAATATATTTTTGAGGGATTTAATCTAACAAAATTTAGGAGGTGAGTACAAAAAGTTATCATGTGATACTTGACATAATTTGTAATTTAGTTGAGAAATAGTTAAAGGCAATAAGATACCACTAATGTTATGTTCACATAATGCATGTGTCCAATGGGGAAGTGATGAGTATCGTCATTGTATCAATATTTCCAATTATGAATAATAAAGACATCAACAAGCATATTTGTGAGACATGCTTAATGTGTCTTATATGTAATGTATTTATTTTAGATATTATCTAGAGAGTATCACAACTAGTTGATGAAATGACATTAGTGTGTTTTATAGTTCTCCAATTTGAAGAGATGCATAGGAGCAATATAATGATTTAATTTTTGAAATTTTTCTTAAGTTAGGTTTTTATTTAAATAACAGTCATATATATTTTAAATTTTCAATAAGGTTTTTAATAAGTTTATTTTTAATAAATATTTTATTAATCTATTATGAAGATCACTTTTTAATATTTAATATTGTGAATCCCCAATAAAATTTATGCTTTCCAAATTTTGTATATATAATTAATATTTTAAATAAGTCTTCATCATCACAATTTTATTTTCTATGTAATAGCTTGTAGTTTTTTTATATATTTTATCTCATAGTTGTTTTTATACATTTTCAATTCGTTTGCAATATGAAGTTCAACATAAAACCTAGTTAACGTTATCTATTTTTTATTATGAATAAAAGTAAAAATATTTAAAATTTTTTGTATCAATATTTATATTTTAGTTTTATAGATAGCTATAATTGTTTTAATTATATGGAGGTGTACAAACTTGCTTTTCATCATCATAAATGTAAAAAACATATATTGATGATAAATATAATTTTAATTATTATTAGTTTCTTGTTTATTGAAAAATTTTATTTTTTTATAGTCCTTTGTCGTTGTCTTAATCATGATAATATAAATACTCTAAGAAATTATTAACTTTAACGTGCATAATGTGGAATAATTATATGCAATAGTCAAACTCATTAGGATTGATTTTAATTTTATATTTTTTTTGTATTTATATAATACTTTTCTTGTTTTGTTATATACAATAATGCTTTTATAAACTATAATATTATTTATTTATTTCATATGCTTTCTGTTTAATAAGAATAATTTGTAATAATTATTGGGACAAATTTTTCTAGTTCCTTACAAAATTTTATTAAATGTAAATATTCAGTGATGTTTACTACTTTAACTATTGTTTCTGTATAATTTTTCAAAAACATATTATGAATAACTAAATTATTCCAAAATAGTTTACGAATATGTTTGTCAAAAAATTTCGAACTTTTGTTTTATTGATGTGATGGTTTTTATGATTTATCAATTTATCAACTGTAGCATTTTTCATAGCTTGTACATTAATCTCACGAACCTTTTCACATATTTGCAAATATATTTAAAAATTGCAAGTAATATAATGTACTATACTTTTAAATTTTTAAATTTTTTATGAATATGTTTTTTTGGTTAGCATATATATCATTTTAATATAAATAATTAATTTTTATAAATTTAAATACTATTTTTATCATTTATTTGTCATATACTTTTTTTTATGTTATATATACTTTTGTTAAGTTTATTTTATCATTTTAAATATTATTTCACTTAAGTTATTTTTTTTATTATTTTATAGATGATTAATGTTATTTAAATTATAAAATAATAAATTTTCTATATAAGAAAAATAACAAATTTAAATTTCTTAAATTGTTATACAAAATCTCTCCAAAAAATCTAGAAAACATAATAAGTATTCATCTTAAAAAAATATTACAGGACAAATAATAATATTTAAATAAATAATAACTTCAAATATTCAATCTTTAAGCATAAATTATCTAAGACAATTTTGAGTAAGGCATGGCACATTTCAAAGAAAATGTTCCATTGCTTGATCTCATAACATTTGGAATGTTTACATTTTTTTTTCAATAAATGTCCTTTAGCATTGTTTTTTATGCTTTTTGTTAAGGTTACTTTTGTTATTATATTTTGATTATTATAGCAATTTATAATTAATATAAAACATCTTGATTAAAACTTTACCAGTCTAATTTTTTCTTTGATATTTAAAATATTTAAAATTCAAACTAAATATTTGTCAATGGTTACATAAAAAATATAAAAAATTATATTGTAGCAAAGAATTGTAAAAATTAGCAATATTGCTTTATTAAATTTCATTCACTTTTATACTTTTTTCATTTTTTTAAACCTACATTGTTTCATACATGTATTGTCGAATTGTTATTTATAAATTTTAAGTGTTCGATTTTTTTATTTTAAGCTTTACTGCTATGATTTTTTTACAAAGAATTTATTAAAAAATTACTTTAAATGTTGAACTTTATTTATTTCTTTTTTGTGAAATTTATTTTACTTTAAATGACATAAGTTTTTCAAAATGATGTGCACATAATAAAAAAAGTATAGTTTTTTATTTTTTAAATTTTCTATTTTATTTGGAGAACCTCCTTCGACAAGGTTTCTAATTACTTGAAAACTTTTGTTGTTATATAATTGAATATTATAGAACATTTAGTGCCGTATAGCTCTACTTACACTATTTAATTCACCATATAAATTATTTAATAATTAAAATTTATTAGGAAAAAAGTTTCTTCAAATACTATAAAATAATGTGTTATATTATATTTATGTATATATGTATATAAATATATATAAAATAAATTTTATTTCAGTTGCAAGTTGATTAATAATTTAAAAAAAATATTATGTACATAATATTTTAGAAAGGTATATGAAAGCCATTTTAGTCTTAAAAAATCAACAAAAAAAATTACAATGTAATAGTTTAAAGTAAACTAATATGAAAAACAAACCAAACATAAAATATTAGAAATTAAAAAAACGTTATATATATATATATATATATATATATATATATATATATATATATATATATATATATATATATATATATATATATATATATATATATATATATAAAATGAGATGCAAATATGCCTTTAAAAATAACGTAAATAAAATTTATATAAAGTTAAAGTGAGAATATAGTTGATATTTGTAAAAACCTAAATTTCTTAGAGCAATTTGCATAATTAGTTGTAATGTAAAGCACAGGTGTTTACAAAAGTAAACAGGTATAAAATAGAAGAAATAAACATACACTAAAGTAGAGTATTAAAAATTAAAAATATAAAAAATAATATTATGTTATTTTAAAAAGTTTTAATTGTAATAAATGAATGAGAAATATGTTATTAAAAATAAAATGGACAGAAAGAAATAAGATTTTATACATTAAAGACCTTTTATATGTTTTAAACTTTGAATGTTTTTTTTACATATCCTCTATTTGTGAAACATTATTTAACGTTATGGAAAGAATGTAATTCTTTAACTATTGTGCTTTATTTGCTATAATTATTTTTTTACCACCATAAAAATTTTTTGTACTTAATTTTGTTAAATTGTATTTAAATATGAAATATTTTTTTTTAAAAACACATTTATTATACCGACCTTAAGATTTTTTGAATTATCTTAAAGCATTAAACATTTTAATCTCATGCTTTCTTTATTTACATTCATGTTTTCACAAACCTAAAAACCTATTTAAATTATTATGATATAATATTTCCCATAATAAAATATATTATTATTCTATACTTTTGTACTTTTTATTCAACATTTCATATGCATAGTTTTTAATATTCACTATATTATTATTCATTTATTTCTTTGAACTTATTTAACATCAGTTTTGCAAAATTTCAATGATCCTATTATGATGATAATTTTTTTTGAAACAACTTTTTTTCGCTAAAATATTCTTAGTATTTATACTATTTAGATAACATTTGATGAAAATAGTTGTCATATAATTTAAAATGTTTCTTATTTTTGTCTTATTTTCTCATTTGTTATGCTGATCTTTTCATACATAATTTGTTATTATAGAATGTTTTAAAAATACTAAAACTCTAATTATTATTATTGATGTTTTATTATCAAAATTTTCAACTTATTTTTCTTACTTGTTTAGTTTTACATAAATTTTAATATTTTAAAATTTATTTTTAATGATAAAATAAAAGGATTAAAGTTCCAAAAGCATTCTTTATAATTTCCGAAAGAAATCCTTCTATAAGATTCTGTAAATATTGAAACAAACATAAGAAGGTGCTATAAGGATAAATACAACTAAATTTTCAACTTGTTTAAGAATTTCTACAATTATAATAGGGCACATAAATTGTGAAACAAATTGAGTTATCTAAGTTCTATATTGAAACAAATTTATAAGAAAATATTATAATGAAGAAATAAAAATAATTTTTATAATATAATGTTTTAATTATTCGAAAAAAAGGAAAAATATCAATTATACATTTTAAATAATATAAAATATTAAACATTTGAAATGTTAAAATTGTTTGTGTAACACATCAAAGAAACTAGTTCTACTAAGCATAATGAAAATATACAATGAAAAAATAAAAAATTTAAAATTAAATATAAGGAAATAACTAACATATCTAAAAATATATATTATGTCAAAATTGCTAACAGCATAACTTTAATAAGTTTTAAAAACAAAACACATTGTGTTAAACAATTTGAAAATAAAATAAGAAAATAAAAAATAGTAAAAAGATATTTAAAAACTTGAAAATAATATGCAAAATTTTCTAATGTAAGGCTTATGATTAGTAAAAAATGAATAAAATTGCCAAGAAATATTAAATTTGTGAAACAAAACATACAAAATAATAATAATGTGTTTTTATAAGTAAAATAGTTGCATTACTAGAATATTATGTAAAATTTATTTTTATAAATAAAAAAAAACATTATTAAAGTTCGAATAAAAATTTTCTCATAAAAATGACTTTTCTACAATGAGACAAAAAAGATCCAACATTTGTTAACCATTTATCGAAGTTGTGCACTAAGTTATGAAAAACATTTTATAATACCTAAATAGATGTATGGCAAAGAAGATGAAATGCCAATTAATATTATCATAAATCTTATACAAGTCCAACTAAAATCATTAATCATGAGTTATTATTTACTTATAGTTCCTTATCTATACGATCTATTTACTAAATTATTTTAGAATATTAATAATTTGATAAATTTTTCTTATCAAAATTTTCATTACGTCCACAGCAGGAATATTATCTTGGAATATTATCTTAGTAATTATGCTGTGAATCTTATTTAACATTTTTATCATTCCATTATTTTATTGGATATTTGTATTTTTAAATCTTCACTTTTTAATTTTGTTATAATGTACAGCCTTATTAAATTAAATTATTTAGAAAAGTTTTTGTTAAATTTTTATTAGATTTGCAAAATAATTTATATGCTAATTTTATTGATTTTATTTTTTTATTTGTACTTTTGTGTAGTTTCTATAAACATAATATAATTGTTTTTAAGTTAATTATCAAATATTTATAACTTTTGTAAAATATCTATGTTTTTCAATTATAATAACTCATTTATGATGCTTAAGTTTCAATATGATATATAGTTTTTAAGAATTGTGATACCAAAACAAAAAAACAACTTCAAGACATGTTATTCAAATAAATTTAAATATTTTGGACTTTCTTTTGTCTGAATAATTTATATATTTTTATTCTCTACGTTTGTGATCATTTTCCTATATGGACATATTTTTGTTGTTATATTAAAATTTTAAAATTTAATTATAGTATTTTTTGGTGTTTAGTTTTTTAGAATTTTTAGATAGAGGACCAAGAATCCATGCCTTAATTCCTGTGACATTTTTTCTATGTTATCTAATAAGAAGCATATTTTTTAATAAAATATTTTATTTTGAATTTTGAAGTCATTCTCTGAAGAATATTTTAAAATTTTGCTTATATAATAAAAAAATATCTAAAACATTAAATATTTAATACAATATTAAAAAATAGTGTTTAAAATTTTGATAAAGTAAATGCATAAAACAAATACAAATATTATTTCAACAAAAAAGCATAAAAAATTAAGGTAATTTAAGTTTTCTAATAAATAAGCCACATGCATATGTACTAAAAATCATTTAAGTAATACAGTATATGTAAAAATACAATTATAAACTCAAATTTGAGAGTAAAGAGATAAAAGTTAATTATCATTTTAAATTAATTATAATTGTGAAAGAAAGTTTAATAATCAATAGTGTCATCATGCCATTATGAGAAGTATATTTTTAAAATTAACAAAAAATTACGAACTAAAAAATCTAAAACTGTTTGCAAGATTGAATTGTTCATATTTAATTTAACTAAACATTTATATGGGATATCGAAAAAAAAGATGTGTAATTCCAAACATGGGAAACATAGAAACATAAAGAAAATAGTCAAGTAAAAAAATATGAAATTTTATAAATTTAAAGCATTAAAAATATTTGCAATATAATTTTGATAAATAACAAAAAAGAAAAAATGTGCAAAAAATAATACAAATATAAATTTTTTGAAACTAAAAAAAATAATGAATATCATGTAGCATCTAAAAGTTTTAATCTATTTCAATAAATTGAAATAAAAAAGAAAAAAATAATGAATAATAAATAAAATAAAAAATATTAAAAATAACTTTATGAAATATTTAAAAAATATCTCAATAATTCAGACAAGGGAAATATTTTCTATGCAGTGGATAAAAAAGGGTACAACGACGAAGTGAAAAACCATGGAAGATCATATACATAATGTAAACCATATTTTGATCACCAAAATGCTTCTTATTATCTAGGTGCACAAAGGAAAAAGCATACTTATGTATGCTTAAGTATTTTTTATATCTGTATCGAACATTTATAATAATTTAAAAGGCATATTGTACACATATAAAGCATTCCCACGCAAGTTACTTGTATGCACTTATGTTTAAAAATTGTAGGTTCTTGCACCTAGAGAACTTCAAATAAATATGTTTTGCAAATAACTTTCAATATATTTATCATTCTAATATCTTAATAACTTGTGTGTTCTTATTAACTTGAGTGTTTTTATTTCTAATGCAAAATTGTTTTCGTTATGAAGAAATTCTTATTATGGATAGTAAATATTTAATTATTTAAATAGTTTATAATAACTATGATACTTGTTTTGTTTAGGTTTCCATATTTCTTGATACACTTATCATTATAAAACTTTTTATTTAATTTGAAATAAATAACTATGCTTTTTCAAAAATGGATTTTCTTATTTATAATTACTCATTCATGATAGTTTTAATAATTTTAAAACACTTTAATGATACAAATTGTATTAGTAATTATTATGTTTATATACAAAAATAAAGTTGTTTGAGTGAAACATTAATAGTTTTAATTATTGAACACTTGATTGTAAAAGTTTTTTTTATGAATCACATTTTTACAAATAATTTTTTTGAATGGAATTTGAATCATTTAGCTCAAATTCAAATATTAATTATTATGTTAAAAAGCTTGACTAAGTGTTTTGTCATGTAATTCACTTGTGAAAATAAAATTAGTGTTGGAAGTTTTACTGAAGTGTGGCCCATGATGTACATCAAGAAGTCATTGCTTTAGCACATGGTGGACTAGTTCCCATTCTAAGATTCATCATGTGCACTTCATTTTAGTTAGAATTACAAAATTTATTTCTTTATATTCATATGACAAATATGGCTATATTATATCACTCATGAATATTGAATTTTGACGATAATAAAGCATGTATTTCATACATGTTATATTCCTATATATATATTTATTATCTTTGTTTCATTTGTAAAATTAATCAACTATCATAATCTACAAAATTAGTAAAATTGCATATTTATTATGCTTTTCACATTTTACTTTTCAACTATCCTATGGTATAATCTATATGCATGGCATTAAATAAAACATAACTCGAATGTGACCATAAGAGATTCCCATCCATTGCACTATTTGTAGTATTTTCATATTCTTGTCATGCTTTGACACTAAATGACTAATAGAGATGTGTATTAAAGTGTGTAATATTAGAGTTTCATACAAAATAATGTCAAACATATCATACAATCTTTTCATAAGAAGATTAGATAAGGCTTAAACAAACCAATATTAAGTTTGTGATGTAGTGTTTGTTGTTTCATATAAGTACGTTAAGATGTTTGTCAATGTATAATTGGTTGTTTTATGCTTAGAGTTGAGAACTTAAATTACAAGTGAGCTAACCTATGTGTACTTATGTGATCTCAAAGTCATACTAGTACAATCACATTAGTTGAGTCAAACTAGGCATTGTCGTAAGAGTATACAACTTAGACATAAAGGTTTGATCAATCTTACAAATAACATATAGACATATTCCTATTGTACTAGTCCATTATTAATATTGTGACTTTATGATATGGACTTAAAAATGGTTTTATTGGAGGAATTGGGAATTTATTACAATTTTTAGTCTTTTTAGTATTATTTTTGTTTGGTCTTCTTTTCATGCATATGCAATCATTCATGTTTACCATCTTGAGCTTCTCGTACAACATATTTTATGTTACACACTTACATCATACAAGATTTTCACGAGTTAAACAATTTTCTTTGGTAGATTTATCTAATCTTATATTATAATGTATTCCTCATATAAATATGATACATTGAGATATGCAAAAATAAAAAAATTGCATAGGCACTTCATGCAAGTAATCTAAACATAATAGCTATCATTGACTAAGATATAAGGTCCATAGTAGTATGATCATTATCCTAAAAGCAAGAAAGTCAATTTGATTTTTTTAAGAAGAGGATTTTAACAATTTAAATTTCTTGATTTATGTATATTCCTTTTATTCATATAAATAAAAGTTATTTTGTTATGAATATGACGTTGAATCTATTACAAAGTAATGTTACATGTAAAACAAGAGCAAAGAAGTTGTTTGTGTTTTTCACTATTGTATCATCCTTTATCTTATTGGCCTTGTTGCTATTATATTTAGTGTTTTACTTGCTTCACCAACATTGCTATTACTTTGAGGTTTCATCGATTTACTTGGTCAAATGTTTTCAAAGTATTTAGTTATTGGGTCATTTTATTTTTTCTATGAATTATATAATTTTTTTATATTATTTATTTAAGTGTTGCAGTAATTTTATAAACTATAGTGCTCTATTTTCAATAACATTATTTGAACATTGCCACTATAAAAAATGTAGCATAATTGAGTAAGGAGCCATTTATGTGGCATTGTGAAAGAACATAGTGTTTTGTCATGTTGACTCAAACTTAGACAAGAGCAAAATGGGGTGCTTTCTAAGGTTTTGAGCATTAACAAAGTATCTTTTTAATTACATAATATCTATTAAACAAATTGTTAAAACTTTTTTTTATCAAAATATATTATAATTGGAATTTTACTAATATAATAATTTTTTATCAACTATACAAATAATTTTTAACATTCAAAATTCATTTCTAATATTTTCATCAATATCAGTGAATTTAGTTTTTTATATTTTTGATGTAATGTGCCAAAAATTTTACATTATTGGATCATTTTTATTTCTTAAATATTTAATGTTTTTATTTTTTAAATAGATATTTAATGTTGTTATTCTAAAATACTTATTTTTTCTTATAGATAAGGATAATTTTTTCTATTCTTAATTTTCAAAATTTTTAGTCTTTTGTGTTCTCAAATTTTGTAAATATATTAATCAATTTCATGTTATTCAAAAATCTTTTGAACTATTTCTACTTGTTTTACTAAATTATTTAATTGAGCTATTGTCTATGAGATTTTAAATTTTTGGTGTCTTCTATACCTTCTTTTACCAAGGTAAGTTCTTTGTAATTTGCATTAATACATAAAAACATTTAAAAAACTATGATGTTATATCATCTAATTGATCTTTGGTTATTTTTTTTAAATTACCTACAATATTGAATCGAACAAGTTTATATTTTGAGTATACATTCTGTTAGTATAACACATAATGTTTTGAATATTTATTTTTATTTAACATATTATATTCCTAGTTTTTTAACATTACAATAATTTTTTAATTTGCTAATTTAGTTTTTTTGTTATACTATCAAAATATGTATTTGAAAGATCAAATATAAAAATTAAATTTCAATATTTTAATTATAATACAAAATATAATTTTTTAAATTAACTAAAAGGTTTTTCATTTGTTTTAGAACTAGAAAAATATTCTATTGGTTAAAAATTAATTTTTTGTTAATTAAAATATTATGCTTCTTAATGATTCCACTATTTTTTTTCTTTTTTGAATATTGGCATATTCATGAATAATTGATCAAAATAATTTTTTTACTTATGCCAATTATATTTTATATTCTTATTAAACTTAACTGTACATGTGTTTTTTTTCTTGTAATGATTATACTATGGTATTCTATTTAATATCTTCAAGGCTTACCTTTGCTTAATATATTGTTGAGAAACTTTTTTGTGGCTTAAATTATGTCTAATTATTAAAATTTAAATATTTTTTGTTTATTGCTTTTTGGGTGAGTTATTCTTGCACATGTTATGATTAATCTATATTTTGTAATAATTTTTTGAAATGTAATGTACTATCAAATCATAACACATCTCAAAAAACCCAATATTTAATAAGATAGACCATACGAAGGGATAATCTATCAAATCATAACACATCTCTATCTGCTCGTCTTGAAAAAAGAAAACTAATTAGTAGAGAATGTTTTGTTGAAAGGTCATATATACATAAGTATGTTTACATTTTATAGGCATACAAACAAATTATATTTTACTTGCAAGTAAGATTAGAGCTAATATACATTTGAAATTTCGAAAATTTGCTTCGAGATTGAAAGAAAATAGTAACATAGTCTCAAATAAATATGTTGAACCCAAACTGGCTTAGGTTCTCAAATCTAATAATAAAAATAAAATATTATGCATATAAACTTTGATTAAATAATTTTTATCGAAACATTAGCATAGACATAAACGAAGAAAAAATCAGTTTTGAGAAATAAAATTTAAAATATTGAAATGAAAAAAATAAGGAAATAAGACGTAGTTGAAAAAAACTAAAAACTTTAAAGCTTATTTAGGATTATCATAAATAACAAGTTAAATATGAAATTTTGATTGATTTTCGAGTTAATTTTATTATAATAATTAATATAAAAATTTTTTTTAATAACAAATAATGTAATATACCAAAAATAATATTTTGTCATTATTTCTATAAAAAAACTAAAACAATTTGAAAGGAACCGTTTGAGTTGACACAAAACAATTTAATAAAGTATAATTAGAAGGAATTGGTTTTCTTTAAAAAATTAACAATTTCATTAATTACTCGAAAAATTCATTAAATATTAATTTTATTAAAAATTTACAAAAATTAGAATGAGTCACTATGAGTGATAATAAAAAAGGAAAGAAAATAACAGTTGAAAGAAATAATATAAATTAAGATGGAGACATGCATGCAAATAGAGTTTATCTTTAATTATTTCAGATATTCTTTTTATAAATAATTTATGTCTTTTGCTAATTTTATTAAAAGTTTTTCATCATAAAAAATAAGAAATTGTTCTCATACTAACCTCTACACGTGTTTTATTTGTTGATAACAAATGCTTAGTATTTTGAATAAATTTGCTGAAGTTAATTTTCAGATTTTAGAAAATCTATGCTTGTGCTCGTGGGAAAACTTGAAGAAGTGGAGAAATGGTGAAATCCTTTGAAGATCACCTTAATTGAAGTGACAAAAAACTAAAAGATATATTTTAAATTTAATTTTAGGTATTTACATTTTTTTAATTAAGATATTAAGTTTAATTAAAAAACATATTACAAGACATAAAAATTATATTTTATCAAAATTAATATTCTAATAAAATATTAGGTACTAAAAATATAATCTATTCTCTTTTATTACCTTGAAAATATTTTTATTTTTTTTATACAATCTTAATATTTATTCAATGAATTTTGTAAATTATACATTACAATTATAATAATTAAATAAAAAGTAATACTAATTAAAATTATGCTAATTATTAGCAATAAAAAGAAAAATTCTCTACAGTGCTTACAACAAATTGGGTTTAATTAAGAGGTTTGGAATGTAAGTCCCTAAACTCATCTACCAGTTGCGATACTAACTACAACCGTGAACGTAGTCTATTTGTGTGTTTGAATGGGTTAGTACTCTCGTATTAGCATATAAGAATTTTCTTATGCCACCTAATAAGTGCATTGTTTGGTGTTAGTTACCCCCTGATTTGCTCTAAAGTAATTTCCCCTATTATTTTATGAGTTATGCATTGAACCAAAATTATTTGATGAATTTGTTGTTATTTTATCAATCTGATTAGTGCAGTTGGCCACATTTTGGAGCTATGTTCTATCTTGGCATTTTCCATATTATTAGTAATAAGTTCTCCTATTTTATTATTTTAATTATATTATTAGTTTTACTAGTTAATTATTATAATTATAATATTTTTTGAAATAAGTTATTGAGATAATATTTCCAAAGATGTGATCATAAATAAAGTACTTTTTTAGATGGCTGACATATAATAAAGATTTTAGAATCTTAATATTTTTTCCAAAATAATTATTTTAAATAAGATTTAGTTCTTGTGCCTTCAGAGAATTATTTTAATCAAGCTTAATACTTTAATCAAAATATAATTATCATAACTAAAACTAAATTCAAAATATTTGTCTTAGTTATTTGTCACTACAACCAAGATGACTATCACAGAATTTCACCTTTGCTTCTTGTTCATTTTAAATTTTCCCTTGAACACAAGTATCAACTATGTAAAATCTTAAAATTTATTTAAATGGATTCATTAGTAATTCTTAGGGTTTATGATCGTTAAACAAAACACCATGATGGGAGGTCAACACAACAATCTCTGCCACTTGATGATAACAAGACTTTTAAAGAATTTGGCAAAAATATAAAATATTTATAAAAGTAATGTGCATAAAATTAGTGATCCACCTTCATTTATGTCATTACTATAATAATGCTGTGACATAATTTATGCTTATTGAATATTTTAATTTCTATTCTTCAATTCTTTCGCATCACTTATTGAGAGTTAATCAAAATTTAGTTAATAGTTCAAAAATTTAGAATTTTGTGAAATTATCAACCAGCTCATTTTTTTCTTTAAGTCTATTTTGTTAAATTTATAGCTTTATCCAGTGGTCTAGTATATGATTCATTTTAAACAGATTAGATTCTTTCTTTATAACTATTACCAAAATTTATTATTTAGGCTATCTTATGTTATGGATGAGTTCAAATTTATTGCAAAGGCTTAATTGTTATGATAAGATTAAGTTTTAACTCAAATAATAATTTTATCAATAATTTAAAGTTTTGAAGGATCTTTATTAAATTTTAAATTTCTAAGATTTTTTTCAATTGTTTCTTTTTTCTTACTTGTTTTACTTGAAATTTGTAAATTTTAATTCTCAAATCTTATTTATACATCATATATATATTTATTTATTTTATATATATAACTATATATTTATAATTATATATATATATATTTATAATATTTTTAATTGGAATTAATTCATAAAAGTTGTAATGTACAATATTTGATTTTAGTTATTAAATTAAAGGGCATAATCCATCTTAGCTCCAACATATTTAGGATAATTGAGGTAGTTTTTTCATTCATATAAAGTTTTTTTTCCAAAGGAGATAAATCCTCAAAAAGAAATAAGAATGTGGCAATTATGACATACAATGAAATAAACTTTGCAATGAAATAAAATACTTTGATAACACAAAATGTGAATTACTTGACATAAAAGTCTTAAACTTAAATGAAGGCTTAATGATGCATAAGAATTTCAATTAAATGAAGGCTTAATGTTTAATGATGCATAAGAATTAAGAACTTAGAATATTTGAGAAGAAAGTAGTGATAATTAACGTGACAATTGAAATATGCATCTTAAAAATGAGTTAATGAACATCAAGCACTAAAAGTTTCGATATGATGACTTGGAAATTTTTCTTCAGATTTCATTAAACATTTTATTAGTTTATCTCATTCAAGAATTTACCTATTTCTAAATATTTTCGAATGACTAAAAACATTTTTTAAAATGTGCTAGTTAATAATATTTTAATTGAAATTATGTACCATACTTTTTAATTAATAAATGCTAAAAATCACAAAAACTAAAAGACTCACTATGTTGGAGCTACTCGATCGGAAGGCTCTTGGACCATTTCATAATGAAAATTTCTCAATTAGTTGGATTAGAATAAAAACTGCTATTAACAAATTATGATTTGATCTAGATCATTACAACTAAATCATAATATGATGGTTTGATTTTGCTCTTACATGTGGATAAATCATGGATTATGTGGTCACAATATTATGTGATTGGTCAGAATATCAAAATAGTTGTCTTTAACAGTTGGATGAGATTAGAACCATTTGATCACATAATTGTCCAAACAGATAGCAAAAATCACTCCCATAATTTTTTGTACAATGGCGTGAAATGGATATAAGTTCTAATCCCACTTTTAATAAATGATGGATTATGATTGCTTTATTAGATTTCCTTGTTAAACATTTTTCATATCTTTTTGCATTGCACACCCCCTCCTTTGCTAAAGAATTAAGGTATGTTTGGACTCTTGATTGATGAATCAAACAAAAATTGTTCAATGGGTTTGAGAGTTATGTTATCAACATGATAAGCATTATTAGTCGTGTTCACGAACTGCCCTCTAATTGATACTTTTGTCTCTTTTTAGAAATATTGATTTTTTGTTTTTTTAATTATATTATTATGTTTGTACTAATTAATTTTTATAATTAAAGTACACTTCTTGCGACAGGTTTTTTAAAGAGGATTTTCAACGATATGATAAGAATTGAATGGTCATTTGATGATAAAGATAAGATTAAGATTTTAAAATCCTAATACTTTCCTAAGATGATTAATTTAAATAAAATTTAACTTTTTTCTTTGTATGTGTGACTTAAATAAAACTTAATATCAAATAAAAACAAAATTGAAACAACTAAAATTAAATTTAAGATAAACTCTTTGTCAAATTCGAACAACAAACTCTTCTTCTTTTTTAAATTCTCCCATGAACACGAATATCTATTTTCTAAAATCTACAAAATCATTGGAACAAATATATCAATAGCTCTTAGGGTTTGTTGTTATTAGACAAAATATGATGACTAAATGTCAACAACATAAAAAATTAAATAATCCAATACTCTATGAAATGATCGTAACAATATTGAGTACCATTTGATAGTGACAATATCTTCTTTCTACAATCTTTTTGGACCATTGTAACAATATATGGGACCATTTAGTACCCACATTAAATAATGTGTCATTTTCTTCAAGAATTTGCCATTCCAAAATTCCCTTTAAGATGTACATTACTAATGAAAGTATTTTTAAGAATATTAAATGTCTTGTGTTTCAAGCACATTGAGTTAAAACAATTTTAATTTTTTGAGAAAGTTAAATCCACAATTAAAAGTTGACTAATCTTTCTTCAATAAAAAAGTATCATATAATCACTACATCAAACTTGTTCCTTCTCCTTCTTTAAAGGCACTTTCATCATTATTGAATTTGTCTCCTTGTTCCTAAACCTTACAACAAATTTCTATTTCACTCCAAACTATGATATCTATGTTATTAGTTGCTTCCCTTTCACAATTTTCCCCATTTGTTACATAATGTTTATTTTGTAGTATATCCCTTGTGACAAAAAATTATAAAGAGTCCATTTTCTTGCACGTTCTATTACAAATGACTTTGAAAGTTTTTTTTGACAAATTTCATAAAAACTCTACTGAAAGTTTCATTTATTTCATTAAATAATACATTTCTATCATCATTTGGCTTTTTTGTTATTTTTCCTTAAAAAGTCAGTTAGAATTAAATTAATATTATTTTAAATTATTGTTGGTTTTTCTATGACATATCCATTTCAATTTGAAGTAGAATTTTTATTTAGGGTTGCATTTCATTTCTTCTACAATATATGACTTCTCATCAATATTATTAGTTCTTTCAAATTATAGACTTTTTGATCTTATACAAAAATATCCATATGCAAATTTCACTTCATCACATTCAAAGTAAATTTTAAAAAGCACTTACATTTACTCAAAAAATATTAAATAAATTTTAAAGTCTTTTGAATAATTTATAAACTTCCCCACATATAAGAATTTAATCATTCAATTTCAAAAAATGTTGGGACGCCTATAAATAGTCTTTTCCTCTGCTTCCCAAATAGTTGTTAGTTAGTATAACTTACCATTGTACATTCAACATGGAAAGCTCTTCTTCCTTATTTTCTTGATTCTCACGTTAAGAAGCCTAGTAGCCTTTCCTAATGAAACAATCTCGGATGCACCACTGTGCTATATATGTAGTGTTAGCAACAAGTTTTATTAAAACAGAAAGACAAAATACATGATGTGCTCTAGCTAATGATAATGGCAAAACTATCTTGTAAGTAATGTAATAATTTATTTTGAATAACCTATAAAGAAACAAAATTCTTTATTTTTAATTATCCTTATTTTCCAAACATTGTAATGCATTTCATTAGACATACCTTTATGAATACAAGATCCTCTTCTTAAAAGCCCACTTTCTTAATTGTCATTTCAAAATTTCCATGGAGTATACCTATTCTTTATAAACTCATGTTTTGATTTGCCTTCTTTAACTCATTCAAAACAATTTACAACATATTCTTTTTTTTCCTTTTTCTTTTCGATCTTCTTCTCAAATGACTATTCATTTGTTGCCTCTAACTCGTGCAAATTTCATGAGCTATTTCTATATTCAAGATTCTATTAAATCCACAAGTATTTAAAGGACATTTGATGTCTAAGCAGCTAACATTAGCTCAAATAAACACATTAGCTAGTGTTACACCAGTTCCATAACTCCATAAGGACAAAATTTCTTTAGAAATTGCTTAAAATTAAATTACCTTATTAATTTTGCTAACTACCACTGTCTGCCATAATCTGATGCCTTCACCATTCTGGTCAACCGCTAGTACTATCACCCAAGACAACACGAGCACCCATGAGACCCGAATTGATCCAGAACATTGTTTCACCCACGCTTTAGCTAGGTCGACTACCCATCAATTACCCGTGTCAACCACCTTGTCCTATTAACCATTCTAGTTTGATCGACTAATGCCTACCTAAAACTAAGATTGATAGCTCCGTCGTGTTACTTAACCCATCATTTTGCAGCCTGTTATTTCATGACTCGTCATAACTTTCACTCGAAAAGTGACATTAGTTTAGAGCTGCTTAATCCAATTAAATTTTTTTAGTTTTTTTAATTTTTTAAATTTTTAAAAAACATTGTTAATGAATCTTTGAGGTCTTTTTAAAAAAGGATACTCATTATACTATAGAGATGAAAAATTATAGGATAAACTTATTTTTCTTTTGTGTTTCTACCTTTATAACAAAAATGTGTGTGCTCAACTTATGTTGGGGAGATTCTAACTTTCACTGTGAGAGATAAAGACTGAAAGTGAGAGATATTCCACCAGGGGAACTAGCAACCATATCCATTATTAGATAGATGGATTGAATGTGAGAGACCTTCCACTAGGATAGTCAATAACTAAACAAATTCTCACATTTACCAACACCCCAAACTTCCTTACTTATCAAAATTATGACCATGTAATGTTTTTACCACATTAGTGCTCTAGACATCAAAGAGAGTTTACCTTAAATTTTTTGTTTTATTTGCTGAAAATTGGATGTGACAAATTTTTTTACAAGATGTTATGCATTATGCTTAAGGTTTTTCACCTACTCAACTTAATAATCTATGTTAAAAGTTTAGAATGCCAATCATCAAATAGTTTTTGAAGACCATACATATCACTTAACCTTAATTAGTGTAAAGTAACCTTATATATCTTTAATAATCAATTGTGTATCTCTAGTTTTATAAGCTCAAATTTTGAGTCTAGTAGAGGTCAAATCTATTTTACATTAACTTTGGTATCATAAAATGTTGTTTTCTTCTAAAAAAATAATTTTTTTAGTGTTTGCTACTTTGATATTAGTGTCTATAGATTTTTACTAAATATTTTTCTTCTTTTGTTTACTATTATTAACTTTGGCACCAGAGAATATGATTTTCTATTCAATATCAATTTTAGTAATAAATAATAACATTTTCTGCTAAAAAAATATTTTATTTTCCATTTTCATAACTTTATCTTGTAAAGAACTATTAGTTTATTTTTGGGTAAACTTTGACTTAAGAAGTACTACAAAAGCAATGCTAAAAGTCTCTACCATCTTTTGTACAAACTATTTGATTCCATCAACGAGGCAGTCTGGCGAAAATGAGACCTTGAACACTTGTCATTTTCCTAGGAGAAGACCTTAAATCAATTTTACTACTCTATAAAAGTGATTACTTTGCTTTTATACTTTTTTTATAAGAAAATTTCCCATATTATTTTCCTTGACATCCACTTGTATGGCAAACCTTGTTAAGACCATAAGATATGGTTCGTAGATATCCCAATCAAAAGCACAACTCATTGACATGGTACAAATCCTTTTAAATAAACAACATGAACTAAATTCTAGAAGAAAAAAAGATAATAAGCGAAGAAGAGACACACCAATGATTTAAAAGGAAGAAATTGTTTAAGACATAGAAACAACAAAAGATATGATTTGTTTGAGAAATTTAACTAAGATAGCTACAAGAAAATCATTATAGTTGAAGAACAAAATTTTTTTTTGATAAATTAGACAAAAAAAATGATCCAAATATGTCTAATGAAGAAGAAAGATTTAAGAGACTTTGAGATTAGAGTATACCTTGATGTGAAATTATATGTATCAATTTTTTTATGGTAATTATGATCTTAAGGATTATATTAATTGACAGAGTAGTATGGATGATTAGTTTGAGTAGCACCAAATGAGTGAGTAAACAAATATCAATTTGTTAAGACTACACTTAGTGTAGCTTATAGGTTTCATAGAAATTGAAAGTAACAATATACTGACAATGATAAAGAGGTGCAATAAACATGTAGAAACCTTAAGGCTAGGTTGTCAATAGCTTTATTCCAATAACCTACAATATCAAGATATAAGATAAATAGCAAAACATTTCTCTTTTTAATAGATCTATTGAAAAGTAGATTAAAAAGTTTAATGATTAAAAGCATAAGTGTGATATAAATGAGCCTAAGCATGTATTTCTTTTCTATTTTATGGTGGATTTAAAGGAATACATATAGGTAGAGCTTAACTTGAGAAATGTTACTCCCTTAGAGAAAGCCTTTCACATAACTAAAAATGTTATAAAAAGTAAATGTTTCTATTTTAAGAGAAAAAATGAGCCAATTCCTCTAAAGGTCTATACCATCATTTCTCAACCCACTCATACTCGAAGTTCATCTACCCCAAACACTACAATTTTTAAACATTTCAAAGCTGCATTATCATCAACTTCACTACACCCTTCTTTAAGTGTTATGAAAAGGAACATGTAGCAGTAAATTGTCCAAGGAGATCCATCACTATGAACCATAATGTGTTAATGAATATGAAGAGTTAGAATAAGAAAAGGCATAACGTCTGATGAGGAAGTTGAACAAGAATTAGAAAACATAGGAAATTTTATGGTTAAATGGATTCTTATCTTTAACATCAACAAAACATTAATGAACAACCATTTTGGATGATCATAGATAATTGTTGTTATAATAATACAATATCTCTTATGTCTATTAAACAAATAAGAGCTTCTTTCTTGGAACATCTAAACCTCTAATCTATGTTTTGGATTGATAAAATCATTATCCTATTAAGCAATGATGTTATGTGTTTTATTAAAATTAGGTTGGTAAAATGAAGAGATTTTACGTGATGTTATACCTGTGCAGTTAGGTCATCTTATTTTTAGATGATCATGATTTTTTTTATGAGAATGTGACTTTTAAGGGTGAGACAAATATATGTTCCTTTTTTTATAAAGGAAAGATCATTATATTACACGATGATCTACTTTTCAAGAGAATCCAATCATTTAAGCTTAATAAATCTATAGAGACCTTTAACCTTATCGATAAAGAAGAAGAAAATTCAATGAATTTAAGCTTGAATACACAATCCCATGTTAGGAAGACTCTTGATTAAGAAGACTTAGTTTGGATTATTATAATTAAGAAGTTAGCTACCACCTTATTATGCCCACCACTTATGTATAGGTTCATGGTAATAAGAAAATATCTTTTATTGATCATAATTTATTATTAATGGACTTTCAAATTTCTATCTCTACTAAAATTTCGTTATTACTAGCAATAATATCTAAAAAAATTAAATAAAGTAACAAAATATACAAGATACTAGTAGATGCTAAAAGAAAGGTTGGGAAATTTTATGAAATAGACTATGTTATAATCAAAGTTATTTCAAAATTTATTTTTCTCCTAGATTATAACAAATTAAGAGTGCAAGAAGTTAGAAATTTTGATAATATTCAAAAACTTGGAATTAATGCATATACGTTGGATTTGTTAGAAGAGTATGAAATTAAGACAACCTTTTATTTTGAGCCTGATTCTCTTTTGTTTAGTGAATTTGTCTGTGCCACTATATTAGCCTTGAGAGTTAGAATAATTTGAAGAAAATTTTAGATCATCAAATAATTCTAACCAAAGATTATAGACTTAGGAAGGTTTTAATTTGTTGGAAGGACAAACCTCTGCTGAAGAACTCCTAGCTTACCAATGATGTGCTATAGCATATTATGTCACACCTATTAGAGCACTACTATACCCATCACCATGATGCCATCGAGCAAAGCTCTCTCCAACTATGGAGGATGACATAGAAGCATCTAAAATTAGGTCACAAATAAACATTTCTTGGCATTTCATTATTTCCACAAGTGCGTAGGTGCAAACCTTGGTCCAAAATGTTTTAAAAATGCTCAAAATTGATTTTTTTATTGAGTTCACCACCTATCACTTTTTAACTTGTCCATCACCATCACAAATACTATCAACAATTGTTATCACTGCCGAAGTTGAGTCGTTCACCTACGTGATCCCAATTGATCTGAGAACATTGTTTCACCAACACTTGACATGTTTTAATTTATTACCCTTGACATTCCATGAAGACTTGCACAAACCATTCAAGAATATAAATTATGTTCTACATGACCCATGCGTACCCAAAAATTAGATTGATAGCCCTACTATGTCGCATGCCCTATCTTTGTTCCACCCACCATTTTGTCGCCCATCGTTACAACATCACAAAATGCAAAAGTACTTTTGGAACTATTTATTAATTAATTTTTTTAAAAAATTTACTAAAGCATATTTCAGATCTTTATAAATAAGGATGCTCAAGAGGTAGTAGGGAATGAAAACATTAATTATAACTTTTTTTTTGTGTGCTTCTACTTTAGTGAACAAAGTGGGTGTGACCAACTCAGTTTGAGAAAGTCTCAATTCACTTATGAGAGATAATGATCATAGGTGAGAGATTTTGTTCCAGGTGAGCATACAACCAAATCACTTGCGAGAGTTATTGATCGAAACTGATAAACCTTCCATCATGAGAGTCGATAACTCAACAAATTATTGCCTTTCTATTAACCCAAATCATGACAATGTTGCCCACCTACCACTTTGGTGCTCCAAATGTCAATGCCTAAAGAACAATAACATATTGTTATAAAAAAGGTTTCTCCTTTCAGTAACGTGTATTTTCTAGGTAATAATTTATAGTTAGAGTTGTTTTTTTATTAAGTAGTCCACCTAGAGTTTATCTTAAATTCTCTATTTTATATGTGTAAAATTGAATGTGTGAAAAACAATTTTGTAGGATTTGATGTTTAATGCTTAGGGCATTACTATTTACTCAACCAAATAATTCCCATAATTTTGGAATGCCAATCTTTTTATAGTTTTAAAATAAAACACATGGTACTTAACCCAAATTAGTAGATAATATCTTTTCATATTTTTTAATAATCAATTGAACTTCTTCAATATTGTAGGCTTTAATTGAGACCCTCTTAGGAGTATAAATATATATTATATCAATAATATAAAATATTTGTAATAACTATATAATTTAGTTATATGTTGTATTTTTCTTTTTGAATTATTTTAATAAGGATTTATGTATAAAAATATAATGTGTTTTTTTTGAAAAAAAATAAAAAGGAGTTTTTATTAGTTCTCAAGTTTCTTTATTAACAAATTTTTAATAATTAGCCATCCTAATCTTCCAATAGATATAAGAGTTGTCACAAAAGTGTGGTGGGCTATCGAAGGATGCACGTCTACCTATACTTGCTAAAACTTTAATTTTGTTATGGATCAACTATACAATTTTTTCTTACTAAAAAGGGATTTTTCCCTTGCACTAATTGACGTTTGGTTCACAAGTGTTCCTAAGAAGTGGGAAAATTACTAAAAATAAATTTTTTTTGATTCCTAAAGAATATTTTAAAAAAAAGGCTTTGAAGTAAGTTTTTTTAATAAACTTAGAAAAATATTTAAAGTGTTTTTGAATAAATGATAATTTTATTTGAAAGACATTAACCTTCTTTTAATAAAAAGGCTTTATGAAAATTATTAAAATAAATCAATAAAAATATGAAATGTTCACAAGCAATGCTTAGGTAACTTGACTTTAACTATGGCATACATCTTCCCACAACAAAAACAAAGCAAAAACTCAACTAATATAAATCATTTTGCCAAAACACGAGTAGGCTAAATCTTTATAATTAGATAATACAAATAGTTTAATATGACATTTAAAGAAATAATTAGTGATATAATAAAAAAATTTGGTGACATAAAAATTAAAGTTAACACAAATAAAAATCCTGTGTTCGATGAAGGCTTAATGAGACACAAGTATTTTGTTTAAATCAATGAGAAAAAAATAAAATTAAGAACTTAGCTTATTTGAGAAGAAAGTAGAGATTATTAGATTGATCAGTGAAGGATGCAACATTAGGAAGCAACGATGAACATCGATTGCAGATGACATGAATGTTGTGACCTCAATTTTTTTTGAAACTTTGTAAAATGTTTATTAATTAATTTTGATTAATAATTCACATATTTATAGGATTTTTTTGATAACTAGAAACACTTTCTAATCTATCCTTAAAAGGTCCATCATATACTTTTTATTAACAAGTTACAAAAATCGCAACGGTTCAAATAAATGCAGAAAAGAGTCATTGCATGGGAGGCAGTTGATCGTAAGGCTCTTAGACCATTGAATCTTGAAATCTTCTTGATTGGATGGATACTTTTAAATCAAGATTATCTAGAAATTAGATTTTGATTTGGACCATTTGATTTGAACTGCTATTTGATGGATAGATTTAGTTTGCACATGCAAATAAAACATTGACTTGGTGACCACAAAATTATGTGGCCGAAAAGTGGATTAAAATTAGTGTTTTAAAATAGTAGATGACATTGGGATTATTCTACCACATAATTCAAGCATTGAATGTTAGAAATCACTTTGTCAATTCTAATTACATTCCTGAGTTATGAATCAAACAAAAATTACTCAACAATTTTTGGAGTCATTTTTGTGAAGTGAATCTAAGTAAATTCTAGCATTGTGTTCTAGCTTGAGACTTTTTGTTCTTATTAGCAATATGTTTTTCTTTTTTCATTATTTTAGTTATATTATTTTTATTTTTTCTAATTAATTATTATAATTAAAATAGACTTTTTTGTAATAAGTTATTGAAAGAAGATTTCCAAACATATGGTTAAGGACAAAGTAATTATTTTGAGAATCAAGAAAAGATCAAGATTTTAGAATCCTAATAATTTTCTAAAATAATTAATTTAAATAAATTTAATTTTTTATTTCTTATATGAATGATTTTAATCAAACTTAATATTCTAATCTAAAGAAAATTTAAAATATGTTAAATTAAATTTAAAATGTATTGCTTTTTTCATTTGTAACTCCAATCAAGATGTCCTTCATTAGATTTAATCTCAGCCACACTTCGTTTAAAAATTCTCCATAAAATATGATTATCAGTTATCTAAAATTTGAAAATTCACTCAAAAAATTTTATTTGTAATTTTTAGATTTTTTTATTATCAAATAAAACATCATGATTAGGACTCAACAACAAAATAAACCAACCAATTCTCAATGAAGTAATCATCAAACTAGTCATTATTATTTGATTGTGAGATCCTCTCCATTCTACAACATTTTTAGATTATTCCATCCATTTATGGGATCATTTGGCATCCACTAACTATAATAAGTCTTACCCATCTTAAGCTTTACAATCATAAAAATCTCCTTAGAATATACATTTCTAGTGAAAGTATTATTGAGAATATTAATGTCTTATGTGAGATGCATATTGACTCCAATCATTACTAAGCTTTTTTGAGAATTAAATCCATGTTTAAGAGGAGATTCACTTCTCTTCCTTAAAAAAAGCCTCCTATCATCACTTCATGAAATTCAATCCTTCAACTTCCATAAAGGAACTTTTACAATAATTTGATTTATCTCCAACTTTCTATCCTTTACAATATTTTTCATTTCACTCCAAGCTAGAATATTTTTGTTATTATTTTCATTCCTCTTACAGTTCTCCTCATCTAGTGCATATATATTTTTGATAGAAATCCCTTGAGATAAAACATTCCAAAATTTTTATTTCTTACAAATTCTATTATGAATGACATCCAAAATCTATTTGACTAATTTCATAAAATTGTACTCCAAATGCTATTTATTTATGTAAAAAATTCATATGTTTCATACATCATTTGATGCTTTTATTATTTTTCCATAACAATTATACGATAATTAAGTTGATATTAGTTTAATATGTTTTTGTATATCCTTTTATGAAATCCACTTTTGATTCAAGTAGAATTATTAGTTATGGTTCCTTTTCATTTGTTGTACCACATTGGAGTTCTCACCAATACTATTAGATCATTGAAATAATTTTGATTGTGATCTTACACAAAAGAATAACATGTAAATGTCATTTCTTGTCGTTCAAAAATAATTTTGAAATGCATTACATTTATTCGACAAACAATAAATAGAGCATAAAGTCTTTTAGATTTTTTTGGTAAATTTTATCCATATATGAATTTAAACATTCGAATTGTAAAAATGTTGGGATGCCTCGAATGCATCACTTCCTAAACTTCCCAATTACCTACTTGTTAGAATAAATTGTCCATTACACATTAATGATGGGATGCTCTTCTTCCATATTTTCTTGATTTCAAATGTTAAGAACACCTTTGGACTTTCATCATGAAATAATTTTCAATGCAACACCATGTTTCTTTCAACATATTTCCATAATTTAGTGTTGGAAAATTGTTATTATGATTGTAAAACAAAATACCTGATGCACTATTGCCAATGATAGTGACAAAGATTTCGTATAAATAATGTGACAATTTATTTCAATAATCTATAAAGAAAAAAATTATGTGCCCATACTTATCCTCACTTTCCAAACATTATAATGCATTTCATTTGACTTACCTCTAGGAATACATGATCCTGATCACAAAAGACCACTTTCATAATTTTTTTAATAAAATTTCCTTTGAGTAATTCTATTGTTTCTGAATTCATGTTCTGAAGATGTGGATCTCCATAGTGGTTTCTAAAATAACATTTATGTTAACAAGAGTATTATTAGTACTAGTATAATGATAATTAGCACATCATATTATATCATGCAATGTAGGTGTAATCTCTATGATAGAATAAAAATTATTATTATAAAGAAAATTAATAAAAAGTAAAATACTTATTCTTGTTGCCTCAAAAATCTAATTTTGATTGCCTTGACTTATTCTTAAGTTCTCTTTCATTGGCTTTTAATTTGAGTCTAGAATGTGGTGTTAAACCTTACTAGCATATCAAATGCCTCACGCGACCATTTTAAAAAGTATTATATAAATTTAGAATCATCATGTAATATAATAGCTGTATTCATATCACATAAGGCTTACTTTTTTGTGAACATACATTTCACCTTTGTTCTTGCCAAAAGTTTTAATTAGAACAATTTGAATTTTATGGTTGAGAACTTTATTTTTATTTATATTTAATTTAACCTCTCAACTTTCAAATATTTAAGTTTTAATCTTCCACAGATCATCATGCTTTTTTAGGACAACAATTTTTTGAGGTCAATATGCTATAATGGCCAATATTGTGATGTTATATTTGTTATGGATATCATATATCTTTCAATTATGCATTAAAATACTTAAACAAACTTTCTCTATATTAAATAACATACAATTATGTTGTCCTTAAAACATTGCTAGCTAATCTTACTCCTTTCTTGGTGATAGAAAATCTCCAAAACATATGTCATAATAATTAAAGCCACTCTATTATGTAAATGTATAAATAGATCTATTAGACAACAAATTTTAAATAATACACTACGTGTACATTGGAATAACAAAAGCCCAAATATGAAAAATTAGAAGTAAGATAAGAATTGGAGAATAGAAACCATGTTATTAGAGGATATCTCTTTATTATATTCTTCAAACAAGTAGGCCTATAAACAACTTAATAAGGAAACCTTATCTGCAAAGGGATCTAGTAAAGCAGTTTTGCTAACATTATGCATAAAAAAAAATTGGCAAGTTTCAAAGACATAGAAGATTTGGAAAGTAAAATTGGAAAACAATTAAGAAAGAAAAATAAAGATATTGTGGCATCAATATTAACATATATTTAACCTATTATCTACAAATATTTGCGATTTAGTTTTACACACTACATCATGTTGGTTTGAGGCGTTAACTTTTTATTTTTAATATGTAACAACATCTAATATTGTAAAATTCTTTTATTTGTTATGAATATAGCATTTATCTTTCAATTATCCTTTGAAATATTTAATTGGGCTTCCTCTATGTGATTTAACCAAGATGTTACTATCCTACATAAAGCATTGTTATATACTTTTACTTTACTTTTGGTGAAATAGAAGTTACAAACCATAATGCCTTAATAATTCAAGCCATTCATTTTATCTCAACGTTTAAATACATTTATTAATAAACCAGTTATGAATAAGATATTGTCTATACTTTGCAATAATAAGAAACGCAAATATGAAAACTTGGTTATTTTTTATTGGAAGTATTACATAATGGGCAGAATAGAAATTTGAGATTAGAAACCAAACAAAGACATGAAAAGTTTCAGAAAAATAAAATATTAAAACAAACAAAGATCCTATCATGATAAACATAGTAGAATTCTGCTAAAAATTATTTTACGATCGGAATGTAGATGAGACTTTTCATAGAGAACTACACTTATGAACTTTATCTAGGTCAAGATTGTGGGGATGATATCTTATTTAGATCAACCAACTTTGATTTTTGTGAATGATTTAGTAAGCTTATTTGTTCATGATTTGAGATTAAAATAATGAGCGAGTCACTTGCTGTCAAGAAATGTATGTTAAGCAGAATGATAAAGGAATCATTGTATCTTAAACAAAATATATAAATGATATGTTAAAAATGATAGATCTTGAGAACCTCAAACCAATTTCTACATTCAAGTATCCCAACCATAGTTTAAATAAACACGAGAAAGAAAGAAAATAGATTTCAAGGTATACTAAGGGATGATATGTTCTATTTTCTACTATAAGGTGACCTGCAAGTGTTTTTAGCATAGGACCTTTTGATTATTTTTAATCAAGCACCAAAGGAATTTCATCTACAAGCAATAAAAAGAACCTTTTAACACTTTCTTGATAGAACAGTGTTAGTGTTTTGGTATCCAAAATTTTAGTTTTCATAATTTAATGAGATACATCTACAAAGAATACATATGTTCTATAAATATTTTAAAGGCATTGCAAGAATTTAATCATTTTTTGGACACCCCTTAAAACTAATGATCTAATAGGAAAATAGCAAATTATTGCATTTGCAACAAGTGAAATATAATATATAGCATTGTGATCATTTCTAGTACAATTGTTTTTGTTGAAAACTAGATTAGATGATATGTTAATACATTTGTAAAAACTCCTCATAAAAATGATAACATGAGTGTCATTTTCCTAACTAAAGTTCCTATCTAGTACTATGAGCCCAAACAAATTCATTCTAGGCATCATTTTATGAGAGACCATATTGAATGAAATATTGTAGGCATTTAATTTGTTGTGAACAACATGCAACTAATCGACATCTTAACAAAGTTGCTCAATTATGATTTATTCTATAGCATTAGAAGATGTTTTTATGATGACAAAGTTGGAGAAATTAAGCTTTGTTTTAAGAGCAGTTGCTTTAGTGAAGGAGAGCTCATCCATGTGCTTTTATTACCAGTAAATGTTACATCACTTGACAATATAAAAAAAAATGTTTTCTTAGATGACATTTCGTTGCTTTATGTCAAACTTTGATAGTAAGTTAGCATAACAAAAGAAGAATTATTAGTCATATAAGCAATACTCTCACATACTTTGATGATAATAACAAATTAAGTATAATAATAATTGATTGTCTATATTTGCCTGTTGATATGGTAGGTGAATATTGTTGGAAGATGATTAATGCTCGAGCAATAGGGAAATTGATTAATTATGAGGATGTAACCACATGTGGAATAAGAATGGAAAATAATTATGTATGCTCAAGAAACTATGTGTTCCTTTTAATAGATTTTCCGCACCTTGTAAATTAATGAGACGTGTTGTTCAATTGAACTACATTAAATTTATGCTTAATTTTTAAATTTGAAAAAGAAAGTTTTGTACGAGTAAATGTACTACATGGTCATGTTTTGCACAATACGATTACTTATGGGAGAAAAGAGACAATTTGAGGACAAAATTATTTGATCTAGGCCAACAAGGAGATCTAGTGAAATTGAATGGTACAAATACTTACAAACACTTAATCAACATCATCAAACTATTCAACTTGGGAGAAGTAAACCTCTAAAATAGGTATAAGAAAACTCAAAGAAATTGTATGATGTAGTTAATTTATACATTATAATAAAGACACTCAAACAACAATTAAACATTTTAGAGTATTGCATATCACTATTATTATATATGAAATGTTATATCGAACATTATAAATTCTATATTATTAATGTTCATTCTCTAATTAGGTTAAATATAAAAAATAATAGAATGCAGAAATATTAGTTCAGATTATATAATCAACTAATTTTTAAAAATGTTTATAAAACAAAGGAATTTTTATGTAATGATAATTTTTTATAGACTCTATGATGAACTCGCTTTTACTTACAATAAGAAAATAATTAAATTTGTATGGTATGATACATTGAGCTGCATAATCAACTTCATTCATATGGTATGTTACATTGAAGGTGTATAATTTTCCTAATGATATTAGATACTTTTTGTTGATTAGTTATTTTCTTATGAGTTTTTTCTTTCAACAAAACATTATTAATACTTAATTTTTTGAAACATTTTGTAATAAGTTTTCATATAATTTAAAGTTTTAATTAATACTTAACTTTTTGTTTTATAAAATATCTTATGTTCTCTAATTTATTTTATATTTAAACATTTAGCTCAAGAATATTTGAAATTAAATGATAGTCATAAAATATTTGAACATATAAATATTTTTAAGTATTTTGGAAGAAAAATTAAAAATAAAAGGTAAAATTAAAAATCAATGAAATTAAGAATTTAATAAAACAATTTAAAATTCAAAACAAAAATTAAGATATTAAATTCATTTATAAAAGATATCCAAAAAAAATTAATAATAATAGAACATGACATACACTACTGGAACAAAAAAATAAAATATTATTAATTCAAATAAAATAAAAAAATAATAAAATAATTTTAATTTAAGAAGAAAATTCCTGCAAAGCTAGTAGCAAAAAAAATAACCATCAAAATAATAAATTAGAAATTAATGATAAAAGAAAAATAAGTTAATATCTTGAAATACTTAGAGTTTAGAATAATTTGCGTAATATCTCATCAATCAAGGTATATATGCAAAAAAAATAAACAATATTGTGTCTTGTAATTGTAATGAATGCTTGAAAATTAAAAAAATTTATATTTTTACTTCAGTCATAAATTAAGAAACATGTTATCATAAAATGAAAAAAAAAATCAATTAGAAAAAAGTACAAAAAAGTCATCATGATAACTCAATGTGATGAAAAAATAATGATCCAATCTTAATAACTATTTTTAATCTAGATCAAGTAATAGGAGTGGAATATATACTCCAAAATCTTTCCACACCTCTATCCAAACCCTTAGTGATAAAAAATTGACATGGAATGGCATTTTAAGGACTTAAGCGTTCTCTATATTCATTATATCCTTCATTACAAATGAGGTGGTTGTATCTATTTGTTCTGTGTATACAATATTTGTTTATTCTTTATTTTTAACCTATTTATTATATTTTAATTAAAAATTTCCTTTTTTAATTTTAAACTTTATTTCAATTTTCATAAGTACGATAAGTTTGTTAACTATATTATACATAGTTCCTATATTAAGTATTTAAATATCATAATTATTTTTTTATGTGTCTGATCTTATTATTTTTTTCTTTATAGCAACAAGATTTTTTTTCTTACATTATTTTTAAACTTTATCATCTATTGTCTAAACATATCAAAAATTTTAAATATATCTTTATAACTGCCATGTATCTATTTTGTTATTATATTTTTTTAAAATAATTTATCACACTTTATTTACCTAACATTTTTTTACATGCTTATAATGGTACATGTTATTTGATATCATCAATGTCAACATTAAATCATTTAATAGGTGGTTGATACTCTATAAATGTAGTCCGAATCTTAGAATTGGCTATTTTGACCTCAAATAATCTAGGTAGAATGCTGCTAAATTACACATCATAAGATAGCACTCATATCCAACAATTCATTGAGTTTGGCTGCTTCGCATTCTTTGTTATAAAATGTTTTATCCAATGAACACAAGGTCATGTGATTTGATAATTTATATTTCATATGTTGTTAGAGTGCAA
The DNA here is from genome assembly GCA_023846275.1 of Vanilla planifolia. Taxonomy (NCBI): domain Eukaryota; kingdom Viridiplantae; phylum Streptophyta; class Magnoliopsida; order Asparagales; family Orchidaceae; genus Vanilla; species Vanilla planifolia. Next base: position 2,420,869 of record JAIUJO010000054.1, read on the forward strand.
AACATATTTGTTAGTATCTTCTAGTTAAGTCTTATAGAAAAAGTTCCATAACTTTCTCGATTTTCTAAATACCAAGACTATTTCATCAAGTGGGAAACTAATTTTATTTGAAGTAACCTAATGATCTCTAAGATTTTACACATTGTACGGCTGCAAAAATGAATTCATTCCTTTTTTAATCTTTTATTAATCTTGGTTGGACAATTTGTTTGGCATTATAATATATTATTTTCTTTTTATTGCAGTTATTCTTTCAATTAATCATTATGATGCTCAGCATTAATAAATTATACATTGAAAAAGACTAGTTCGTGATGCATTACAAAAATCATTTAGAACCTTAAAAATCATTTCATGAAGGTAAGTTTTTGTTTTTATACAATTATATATATTTATTTAGCAACAATACTACAACCTTTTACTAATGAATATTAATTTTTAATTAATATTTTATGAAGAAAGATTTAACGATTCTTATTATTTTAGTATAATAGTTCTTTTAAATTTATGAAAAAATTTGTAATATGATTTTAAACGTTAGTTGCGCAATTAACTTTTAAAATTTTCAAAATGTTGTTATTATCATATTTTTAATCATCAATTAATTCCTAATATTTTGATCAAGGTAATTTTTATTCTGACATTACCAACAATGCTGTCAATTCCATCACTTTATAAAAATTTTAATTTTTTGCATTCAAAATTTCATTTGTTTACTCTTTAAAAATATTTTCACTAATATAATATTTATTAAATTTGTAATATAGAAATTATTTTATAATTAGAAATTTGATGAATATTTACAATTTCGTTAATTTTTTATTTTCTTTATGATTGTTGTAATTATAAACTTTTTTTGACACAAGTTATTTTTCAGGATTACATATTTTGATGAAAAAATAATGAAGTTTATAAACATTGATTAAATATTTTAAATGTTTAACAATATTAATTGTTTTTATTTTTTATTATAATTAAACCATTTTTTATGTAGATGATATTATGTATTGTAAAATAATTTTATATTCCATCTATTTTAATTTATCATTTCTAAAAATTGATATTTAATATTGGCATAACTTAAAAGATACATTTTTTATGTAGCACACATTTGTTTTATCCTAAACATTTTTTATATGTTATACTAAGATTGCGTTCAAGCTGATTTTAAATAAAAAAACTTTCAATAACATAATACAGATAAAGAGTTAAATATTTCAAAAGAGAATGATGTCCACAGTTTCATATTTTTCATAACCTGCAATATCTTTTCATTTATGTTGTATGGATACCACTTATGTTTCAGACATATTTGAAACTATTTTGACATGAAAAGTAAATTTAGTATTTAACTATTTTTAATTTTATTAATAGTTTGCAAAAAAAATTTAAATAACTAAATAATTAAAATATGGAATGTAAGAAAATACATGAAAATAAATAATAAATTTTTCATAATCTAAGTATCATATATCAAAAAATATGTGACTTAATCAATAAAACTAATGAAATATGTATATGTTAAAAAATAAAATTTTATAAAATAAAATATTTAAAAATATTCAAAACATATTGATGTTAGATTTTGCAAGAAGTATATTTTACAAAATAATTCATCTAAAAATGCTTGAGAGATAAACAAAAATATAATAAATTTTAATAAATAAAATAAATACATAATTTTTCACAAAAAATAAATCTAGTATCATAAGAAATAATGGATTATACAAATTTTTTAAAATTTGAGAATAATTTTTTGTTAGGCTAGTTGACAATTCATCATGATTAATATATATATCATTACAAATAAAAAAAGAAAAAGCATATAAGAGCTTCAAATAGTAAACAAAAGTTGGCTCGTTAACTTTGTAATACAAATCAAAGGCCAATTAAATTTTGTTACCATTACTCCTTACTAATTAATATAAATATAAAATGTACTTGTCAACTAAGTAATATATGTTATAGCTCACTACCCAAACATGCAATGGAGATATTCAAAACAATTCTTCAAATTCATTATAAATTTTATTGAAGATGAGGTAAACATACTAATATTTGATGCTTTACCAATTTACATATTATGCCATAAAGGTTTTACCTTTTAGATTTTAAATAAATTAGTTGCAAAGTTTCTATTTTTGCTTAGCCATTCTTAAATTTATTTGTTGTATGCATTAAAGATTAATAAGTTCTTATTTGTGACATGAACACTTATTTGCATAACTTTTAGGAATGGCTTTTTTATAAACAAATGTTTGAATGGACCTTTAAATTGTTTTACTTATTGTTTAGCATATTTTTTTATGATTTATATTTTCTAAAAGATAAATTATTTAAAATATTATGATATTTACCTATTAGAATTATCTTTGCATAGTTTTAGTTATTTGGAATATTTCGTTATAAATTTTTTTTTCTAAGTAACTTTTATTTTTTTATAAAAAATTTTGTATTTTTAAAAATTTACGATTTTGTAATAATTTGAATGTTGTGAGATATGTTTTCAAATTAAGGTTTTTAATATTAAGTATTTTACAAGAAATTTTAATTTTATATTGCTTCCTTTCTTAAGAATTTTATAATTATATATTATTTTATCTTTTGGTAACTTGTTTATGATTTTTAGAATTATTATTTTTTTTACTAGATATATCAACATATTAATTAAAATCTTAAATATATAATTTCCAAAAAAATTATTTTGTTACAATTATTTAGAAGGTTTTATAAGCTAACAAATTTGTCATGATTATAGTATTAAAAATTTTTGAATGCATAATGTATAATTTATTGATTATTCGAACATTTTTCTAGTTAACTTTTAAATTTATGATAAGTTTTATGTTATTAACATCTTTTCAAGTCATATTTTTTACTAATAATAGTAGATGTTCAATCATTACACTATCAAAGAACCATTTCATAAATAATATGACATAATTTTTAAAATTTTAAACAATGTTTTACAATAATAATTTTCTTTGTCATATAGTTTTATTTAAGCTAAAGCAATTTCGAATATGCAGTCCAAAAAAATTATAATTTTTAAAATCCTTGCTGTAGTTTTATATATTTATTTAAAATATTTACTTTAAAAGTTAAATGTAATAAATATACATTGCAATTGAAATTATAACATAAAAAATCCTTAACATAATATTTCCAACATTAAACTAGGGTTATTACTTGCTATATGTATAATTCAAATTATTGAATGATGTGTAATTTTTGTTGTTCCTATAAATCTACATGATTAGAATTTACTAAATTGTTCTAGCAAGAATTAGATCATAAGCACATAAAATTTTAAATTGTTTTGATTTTTCTTGTAAATATTTCTATAATTTAAATTATAGTTTTAAATCCTCATAACATTTGAGTTTAAAAATATGTTTAGCACGATCATTGCTTAATTTGGTTTTTTGACATACATTATTATATGAATTAAATTTGGGTCCAAGCTTTAGGCAACAAATGTCCTTGTTTTGGTAGGCAAGAAAAAAATCTTGTTACATCTTATAAGCCAAAAATTTAAAGTTCTAGCAAATAATCATAGTATTAGTTGGTATCATTTGCTATCCTGTTAAAATCAATTCTTGATACTAAACTAAAATTGAGTCAATGATTTAATTATCTTAACAATTATTATTAATTTTGTTGACATCAGAACTTTTATTTAATTTGCTACGATATTACCTTTTTAAATATTTTGCATCAATTTAACTCTTTTTCTTATCTTTTTTTCTACAATTAATAATTAAATTTTTTGTTTTCAATAAACTGAATTCTATATTATTTCAATTTATGTTGCACTTTTGGGCATAAATATATTTAAACAAGTGTGAATTAGAAGTTCTATAACATCTTTCACCCTTAGTATATCTCAAATTATAGTATAGTAATGTTTCAAAGAGGAAATTAATAGATTCATCTGAAGCATTTTTAAAGTTTGAGGTTCATGCCCAAATTCTTTATTAAATAAATCAGTCAACCATATATATCATATATTAAATCTTAACTAATGCTACAATTTCTACATTTGATGTGACAAGAACTTCTTGGTACGGTTTTCTTTGTTACCCAAGAATTAATAAATATCTTATTGATCTTTTTATTAATTCAAACCAATATATTTCTAAACTATTTGAGCTAAAAGTTTGCTGTTTTATTATCTTAAAGCAAATGTAGAAACAGGCTATAAAAATATTGGTGATGGTTAATGACATTAACAATCTTTTATCCATTTGTGCATAATTTGGAAAGGAATTTGTGCTTGGAATATAATTTAGAGGTATATTTATAACAATGAAAATCCTAAATCCTCAATTATAAGAATAATAATAATGAATATAAATGTGATTCCCAGCAATCATTTTTAGACTTAATTGGTAATGTGGAAATTCATTTATTATCCTTATTTTGATGAAAACAATGAGAATGATATGTTCATATAAAAATTATGGCTCTTAATTGTTTTTATTTGATACATTTTTTGCTACACCTAAAATTTTTTGCTATACAATTACTATTTATTTTTATTAAATTATAAGATTTCTTTTTAGTAGAAATTTCAAATTTGATTATATTTAAACATTCAACATGGATAAATTAAATATTTAATTTTGAAATTTTAAATTGTAAAACTGAATGTATTGTGGAAATGTAGGACTTAAGTTATATAACATGAACATTAGTTAGGTTTACTACTTTAAAATGAGCTTATAAGTTTATTTACATTATTAACTTTTTCTCACTTTCTTATTTCTAGCCTACCATTAATGCTTGATAAGATATGAATAAGATTCCTAAATAATAAAAGTTGGTGGTTGAAAATAGGAAGATTAAAAAAACTTCTATATTTGATGCATTTAAGAATATCACAAGAAAAGATGAATATAAAGGAAAGAAGAATCTATTCCCACATCTTATGTTTATTGTTAAATTTAAGGATCTTTATCTAGAAGAGAAAATTGAGTGTAGTTAGAAAATGGTTAATTTAAAATATTGAATTCAGGTGAGTCTCCAACCCAAAACTAGATTATCTTAAAGTAAATTCTTTGTTTAAGTTGGTGTGGCAAAAGCTACATAAGAGATTAAGATGTTCTTGTGATTTAAGAAAACTTATCCATAAAAGGGGAATTTGGATGGGCCAAAATAGAGGATACCAAGTAAAAAAGTGAGACAAGCTTTGAGGAAGGAGGATTAAAGTTATCAAGTAAGGAAAGATCCTATAGAAGAGAAGACCTCTACATGATTTTTCAACATAGAAAACACTTTAGTTCATATAATAAATTTGGATAAGATATAAGCCAAGATAAGAAGGAATTTCTTTATAAAAAGGTCTATGAAACATTAGAATTTGACAACGACAATAATTAGTCATTATTTTTCATGAATTTTGATCAAGAAGAAGAAATTTCCTTCTGTATGAAATTAAAAGAGATTTATTTTGGTAAATGAATGGTTTAATTTCCACTCTTTCTCTTGTAGTTTTTCTAGTTTAACTATAAAAAACGCATACTACATTTTTTCCTTCTAAATGAAAGGCACATTACATGATCACATTTTGTTTGTTTTGATTTAGTTATAGATGTATGTGAAAGAAAATTTTAGAATCGAAAGGTTTTTATGCAAAACACTTCTTAGAATAGACATCATCATGTAAAATAATAAAAAATCATGCTAAGTTTCATGCCTTGTTGGTTGTTTAAGCATTTATGCATAAGCACAAATTATTATGATAATTGTTAAAAAAAATTTGAAAATCAGAAAGGAAAAAATTTTATTCAACATAACTTTCATAACCAAGACATAGTAGCTTCATTGAATTATTATATATTGCTAAGAGTTATGATCCTTAGTGTAATTCTTTTTCTTTCTAAGTAGAATTGATTCTTGATAATATAGAATGAATGTATTATTTACTTCTTGATTATTCTATGAATAGACAAAGAGTTTCATGCCATTATGAATAAAGAAATGTATAAAATATAGTCTTTATTATATATTTTTAATGTAAACCTATTACATGAAAAGTATTTTCAATAAAAGGAGCAACGATTGTGTCTGAAATTACTCACAAATTTAGTTGATAGCATAACATTTTATAAATTGGTACTTGTATAACTAAAACCATGGATAAAAAATGTATAAAATGTAATGTGATATATGTTATACCATAGATTAAGTAAAAAATAATTTAAAGGAAATTGAAATTAGATAAAATACTTTAGATGATGTTGTAGTCAACCATTCCTTTGTCTAGGGTCTGCCTATGATACATGGAACCATGGGCTTCACTAACTTATAGGAGGGATTAGTTGAACCCTCTAAAGAACCTAAATAGATTCTAAGATATGTGTAGGTCTTGGTTACAAGTTAGATAGTGTTGGAGGGCTCATTTTAAGGTGTTAAAAGAAACCTAAGTTAAGTAGGGATGCAATTAGCAGCCAAAGAGTTTGGTTATGGTTAAAACTACTAAGGTTAAGGTTGGAAACTATGGTAAATGTTTCATTGATAATTCAAAAACCTTAGAAAGTCCAATTTTAACTTTAAGGTGCTTTGATACGAATATGGAAGGTAAGCATAACCTTGGATCATGCTCAAAGACATCAATCAAATCAATAGAAAAGGAAGCTATAAAAAAGGTTGTTATGACAGGCTTATGAAATACCATTGCTGAACCTTGATGCATAATGTAAATTAAGCTTTTGTTAGATAGGGCCTTAGTATAGACCTTTTAGAAAGTGGAAGAGTTTGGAATAAGACATAGGGTTGTGCTACGTTTGGCCATGCAAGTAATCGGGTAGATATGTTGGTTAGACCTTAGGTTGAATAAGTTAACCACAAGTAATTCTATTTAGCTTCTTAAGTTACAATATAACAGTCTCTATTGCGATTTGAGGAATGTGTAAAGCCTTAGGAGAAGCTTTATGATTGTTATGGTGACTATGAATTATGTTGGAATCATAAGGGTTACTAGTTATATGAGAGTGAATCTAGACGTTGTGTTAGAAATAAGTTAAATATAGAACCGAAGGATAAAAGCTAAGCCATTATGAACTCTATGGTTAGCATAGACAGGAAATGTCCAACATAAAATTTGAGATAGATTAAATATAAGAATAATAGACAAAAAATTTCTTGATTGTTAAATTAAGATTTAGTTAGAATCCTAAGGCATTTAAATATAGTAGACTTTAAGTTATCAATACTCACTAAAGAGATAGACATGTTAGCTACCTTACTCCCTTGGTTTGGTGTTAGTTAAATGTGAATAACTAAGCCTATAGTTGGAGTGTCACACTTCATGGTAAGAACCACTAGAATTTGAAGTCATCTTACGAATAATGCTAGAGGAAACAATTGCATATTTAGTCCCATAAAAAATCATATGGAATGCTTTCTTATATGAACAGCTAAATCATTTCTCCATTATCAATTAAATCAAACCTCGGACAACTTATGATTGAAAGTATAGGATTCTCTCTAGCAAATGCTTGGAATTGGAGTCTTCCAATTGCTAAGTCAGGATTGAGGGCCCTAGCTTACAAGTTGTTGTGAGTTAAAACCTACCTTAAAGAATGTTGTAAAACTTAATTTGGTAATATATTTTTTAAGATTGAAGAAGTAGAATAATATGTTATGGATAAGGTAAGCAATTTGAAAGTGATATAGATGAGTTATCGAGGTCTAACTGAGAAACCTTAAGTTGAACTAACCATGGTTGTTAAAATATAAGAGATGTATGGAGAAGACATCTAAGAATACTAAGGGAAACATTTTTCGAGTTCTGTAGGACATTTTGCAATTCAAAGCCACCACAAATAAGAAAATAAATACCTAAAAGTCTTCAAAAAGACGAAAAAATATTTTGAAAAGCTACAAAATTAATTATCATAACAAGTTACCAAACTGGTGCTTGCTCTTTGGGCAGTAGTAATGGTGAAAGACTAGGGAACAAGAATCACACGGTGCGACATGGGTTGATGGATGCATCACTTTGGGTTCTAATTTCAACGATAAGCATCAGTAGTGAGGAATTGATACTCCGAGTCTGCATTTGAGTCAATGTAAATTGAAGAGGGTTAGCACGAGTAGATATGTTGGCACTAATGGTGGTGGTAACGTCGACTATCAGAGGCAGATGATAGCAAAAAGGCCCAAAACTAATTTTTAAGGCATTTTTAATTATATTTTTGAGAAAAGTTTGTTTTAATAGACTTGTGAGATGGTTGAAGAGAAGGCCTATACTTAAAGATGAAAATCTCCAAAAGGTTTATAATTATTCTTTAAACATCTTAAACTAAACTATAGATGAAAATAAATTAATGAGTTAATGACAATAAATAGAAATGCACCTTAAACAAGGGTCTAATGTAATTGATCCCCATAATTATTATGATAATAGAGATAAATAAGAAGTGTAATGGCTAATCCTGATATGGCTCCAAGTTCAAATAAAACTAGTACATGTCTAAGTGGAACCTCTACATGTTTTATTAGATGGTACTGCATTAAATGTATAAGAGCTAAAAGATAGGTATTATGTAGCTTAAGAATAGTGATAAAAACACAAATTTCTTCCACACAATGTTCAATAATAAACAAATGAAGGGTTATATATAAAGAATTAAAGATCCAAGCTGGAGTTAGGTCTTAGAGAAAGATTTAGTTGCCAAATAAATTGTGTATTACTTTACTTCTCAATCTTCCCTACAAAAAAAATGGGAGGAGCTTTGCTTTATGATGCTTAGACTCACTAAAATCTAATATGATGTAATTCAACTAGTTAATAAGTTGAAAATACAAAAAATTAATTTTCAATGGATTTTTCTTGTGCTTGCGGATTGGGTGGGATTAATGTTTTATTTTACAAACATTGTTGGTCATATATCAGGATGATATTTATGATGCTATCACTGATTTCTTATTAGTAGCCCATCTCTAAAAGAATGAATCAGTTCTAATTTATTTTTCCTTCTGAAGATTAATTGCAATGCATCTCTCAAAGAAATTAAGACATTTTGGATGTATAGTTTCTAAAAAATATTCTAAGTTGTTGGTAATTAGCCTATAGTGTTTCCTATCCAGCATCATCTCAATGAAACAATTAGCTTTCGCTTAAGAAGTGGAAATCACTAAAAATATCTTACCTGCATAAGAAATCATACTTTTATAAGTGCAGCTTAACGATTTAAATGAGAAGATCAAAGCTAATAGCTCTATTATGATGCTATACTTTAAGAATTTCTTGAATAATATATAATAGATGAAACATGCTACACAAGTTTAACATCAATAAGTAATTTATTAGTCTAGTTATGAGTATCTATAATATAAGATGGTTGTTAGTCATTATTAATGAGTAAGGAAATTGTTCCATCTAACTATCCCATTCATTAAAGCATGGTAACCGACTATCACTATTTCTTCTCCACATTTTAGGTAAAGTACAAAGAAGAGGTTTAAACAATTTACATTTATAGGGTAAAACAAAGCACTAGGCCACCCAAAGTGGTTGTCAACCAAAGTTATATTTGTGCTTCTTAGATTGTCTTATACTCTTTTCAAGAGGTGATAAACACTTAATAAAAAATATCAAGTTATTCCTTTCTGATATCCATGGCACAACAAGTTTGTAGACTAATGTACAAGGGATCTTCTTCATTAGAAGTACAAACGCAAAACAGTAGTAGGAGCACATCGACAAGGAGCTCCTACTTTGCAAAAATACTACCTTCCAATCCCTTAAAAGCACATTATTCAAAGGTAGGAAATAAGTGGTGCACTAGAAACACTAGTTTAACAAAACATGCAAATAGAAATTACCCTCAATCGGAGGTAGTACTTATTAGTCATGTCGTCTATTTAGTAGCACTTTATGAATCTAATGATATCATACCTTCTCAATGACACTATTAATTTTGTAGAAAGTGTAATAAATGATTTCTTTTGGGATAATAGTGATTTGTTTAGCAAGCACCATTTGGCTAGTTAGAACAAGATTAGCTTCCCTTATGAACAATATAGATTACTAGTTAAGAAATTGAAAGATTGTTGTGATGCATATAATGTAAAGCTTTTTTAGAAGGCCCATACCCCAAAAATTATTTATTTTACTTACATAAGATGCAATTTCCTTAATAAAAAAATGTTGTGGAGCATGCTCAATCATTTAGACTCAAATAAAGGGAAGCATTCTCACTATTTTGTATTTTGTAATGCTTGGAACAAAATAGCTATGGATGCCCACAATTATTGGACCCTCACCAAAGCCAGTAAATTCCTTATCAATTTGGGATGGGATAATCGTAGATGTCATTAATTGCCTTATTCATAAGACACAAAACATAATACATGAAAATTGCAAACCTTCCAAAATCTATCTACTAATGTGGAGGCTCCAAAATACTAATTACCTTTTGATAACAACATAAGAACATTTCAATTTATAAACAAATGCCCTTTTGTTCTTATTGGGGCTCTTAAATGAATCTTGTGGAACCCCTATGTAATGAGCCTTATTATTAAACAAATCCAACATCATGATTCATGAATGCTTCTACAATGGTGGAAGTAGAGTCATACAAACTCAATAGCTGTTGTGGGATTTATTGTTCTACTATCTCTTTGCAATATCTAGAAGATAGAAAATCAAAATAATTCAATGATTCAATAGTCCTTGTGATTTCCCTGATAGAGTTCAACATATTACTTATATAATTTTCAAATGTTCTTTAATTATGTGAAGAAGCTCAATAGATCCTCAAAAGGTAAAATATGCATTGCTTCCCTGATTTTTTGAGATCAATTAAATAAAAAAAGTAGTTTAATGGAGGCCATTACTAATGGATTTAGACAAATTAAATTTTAATGTATTGGCTAGAATGAACCAAGGCCCTATAGATTGTGTTTCTGTGATTGAAGACTACTAGGTAAAGCTATTAAAGAACTCTCAGTTTGCAGAGTATCTAAAAAAATATATAAGTTGAAGCCATTGAAATACTGTTTGCTTTAAATGTATGTGATGATTTGGGGTTATAGAAACATAATTATAAAATAAAATTACTAGTCATTCCCTATAATGATGCATAAAAGCATTGCAATCAATTACTATATCTTAATCCTACCAAATAGAATGAATCAATTTCATATCAAAGTACTTCAACTCTAACATAATTTGGGAAGAAAATGTAGTGACAAACTACAAGGATTAAATAGCTAGTAACTATATTCATTTAGAGGTTCAAAATTCATAATAAATTCCAAAAGTTTGCAAAGCTTTAATTATGCTTGATGAGCGGAGAAGCTGATACAACATATAGCGATCATAAGGAAAGTCATCCAAGTAATGCTTCCATGACGAAATGTGTTCACTTGATCATTGAGACTGACTTGGATTTGTTCTTATCAAAATTATTGAGCATTTGAGCCATAAAAGAATGAACTAAAATCTTCAATCTCCACTAGATTTCTATCATATATCCTTTATTTAAGCGTAGGAAATCAATTTTGATAAACTACTTTGGGTTCACATAACTTGTGTCAAGTTAATCTTGTTTTGGGAAAAAGGAATGAAGTTATTTGATGTTGTTCATTTCGCAGTAGAGAAAACAATGTCCATAGAATCTCTTAATTTTAACAAATGATAAGAATTCTTCTTATATCTAAGATCATGTTTTATTATAAAAAAGAATTCAAAAAAGTCCAACCTATTACAATATATTCCCATCAAACTTGAACTCGATTCTAGCAAAAATACAAAGGAAAGGTTCATAAAATTTTAAATACTTTGCTAAAGTAAATTGAACACATATTTTATTAATATTACAATAAATTTTTTTTCTATAGTATTAATATAATACCAAATTCTTTTAATTAGGAAGCTACTTAGCAAATTTATTGTTGTTTTTAGGAATAAGATATGCAAAGACTTAGAAACAAGCCATCCTTTTCTAATAATTAACAAATTTTAGTTGTACAACATGGTTCTACATCCTTATCATCTAGTACTCATTGATTCATTTACAAACACATCCTCCAAATAAACCTTATGTAAAGACTAGTTCAATGGCAACAGTTATGTATTATGGACTTAATTAGACAACACATCAGACTCCCTTTTTTTTGGAATCTTTAAAGACTTTGTCTAGATTCTTTGCTCATTTATTATTTATTTCAATATTATTATTGTGGTCATTAATGACTAAACAAATATGATGACATTTATAGACTACTTCAACATGTATCATTATAGAGTTCATCGTAGTATTGAATTATATCTTGCTTCCTAGCAATACAATTGCTAGCTAAGTAGGCTACCCAACATAGATCATTCAGATTGGTGCAAATCATTTTAGAATGCATCAATACACAATTTTGATTACTCAAAATGGGAACAAATTCTTAGGGCGTGTAATATGATTCGTTAATCAGCCTAGTATAACATTTCATGTTAAGATTACCATCTTTTATACAAGTTTCTCAATGCTGATCAATTTGATCTATCTTTTGTGCTCCCTTTTTGTGTGAAGGTCATTCTAATACTACCATCCATTAGAGAAGGTTAGATAAATATGTTGACTCTAATTTTTTTTCCTATATCTTACAATCACAAAATCCATCAATGTGGTACACAATGTCTTATTTCAAAGCAAGATTGTCATTGACTAAATATGTGGCTTGACACAGACCATTAAGATTTCTTTGTAATGCTTTTGATTTGTTTGAGATTGTTTAGTTACAATAATACCCTAATACATTAATCAAACTAATCCAATTAGACACGTTGTCTTAGTTTTTGAAGTTTCGTCACTCAATTAGATTGGTTTACCATTTCATCAATCTTTTCGTAAAATGTTTGTCAATATGATTCTCATCATGGAATATCATAGTTGCTGAGACGAAGACCAATCACTGCACTCTCATGTGTGCTTATACAATTTTAACGAATAACATATGTGGAATCAATCATGGACACTATGGATACCTCTATGCATTGGACTCATTCCAATTAATATATTGAATTGATAATACTGACACTTTGACGGGACAGTCCAAATCATGGAATCGTAACAAGTTAGCATATGACATTCACATGTATCAACACATCAAAAGCTTATGGATAATCATCATCACAAACACATATAAACCATAGCCCTTAGAAGTCTTAATAATAATAACAATGACTTTTTAAGTAATAAACTATAACTATAGTGACCTTCAATATATAGAAATGTTTATTTTATAAAAGAAAAGTTTAAGAAATAGTCTACATAGCCTTGTAATGGCAAAAAGGTTGATTAAATGATTTTAGGACATGTTGACCAATATGAAATATAAATCAAACTATGCAACTTATGATCATTATAATCATCCTCTAGTGAAATTACATATCATCATCTAATTATAAAAAATTTTGATAACCTCAATTTTTCATTTTCTGCCACACAAATAAACCTATGTATAAAATTATTAAAGAAGCTATGGAAATCATTTATATCATCAACATAGTTTACAAAAAACTATATAAGCATTTGTTATATATAATATTTAAATTACACATTATTTCTTCTTTGAAGAGAAAATGGTAGAATTCTTTTTTGATTTAGAATTACCAAACAAGTTGGACTTCATGCTTTAAGAAAATCATTGAGTAGTTATGTTCAAACATTTAAAAAACTTTTCTAAGGTTGTGACATAATAGCAATCTATACATCACAAAGAGGTTTCACTAGAGGCATACTAGTTCTACTCTTACGTAGAGCCATTTTAAATTTAACTCCTCTACTTTGTGTTAGTCTTTGATATCATTGTTATTGTGGGGGTTGACCCCTGTTTATCACACTTTTTAGTTTTCTTTTCATTGATTTGTTAAGTTTCTTGAATTTATAATTTCGTTAAAGTCATTTGGAGATTGATTGATAGCTTTTTGGATATTTCTACTTTAAATGCTATCCCAGATATCCTTATATTAATATGGTAGTTCTGTTAAGAAATAAATTGCTTCAAAATTACTTTAAAATGGTTTAAAATGGAGTGTTGGGTTGCATTTTTGTACTATTTTCTATCATCTTTTACCTTTATCATTAGTAGTGTTGACTCATGTGGCCTACTAGACCCACTATAACTCTTCAAACTCATTGATCTGCTCAACACACATTGACCAGTGTTGGTTTACAATCCCTAAAAGTTCTTGATATGTCAACACATGTGAACCCATTAGCTCATTCTGACTTAAAAATTAGACTTGAGGTGTAACTGTGTCTCTCTGCCTGTGCCACACTAATCAAGTAGGCCACATCTTTATCGCTTACTAAACTAATAATGAAAATGCACATGAAAATTTGAATGCTTGTTATGCTAAATTAATTTTGCTTCATTTTCAAAAATAATTTTGGCTAAGTTATTATTTTTTTATAATTTGTGATGACCTTTTAAATTCAAAAAATATATTTTGGAACCTTAAATATATTTGATAGTTTTCCAATAATATCTTTTCATATCGTAACCTAACAAATTATAATTGCAGCCTTGAGATCTCTATAAATAATGATAATGTCAAAATTGTAAGTAATATAATTTGAATAAAATAACAAAGTGCTACCATTATGGAAGTTTAGAGAATCATATTATGTACATTCAATATAATGGTGAGATTTTAGAGGCAACTTAAGAACTGGAGTGAAAGGCTTAGAAAAGCGAGATCCTAATATGTTATCCAATATTCACAAGAGCATTAAATGCCTAAGAAAATTAATCATTTAATCCAAATTTATATTTCTAAAAAAAAATGTGATTTCTTATATAGCCTTTTAAGAGCTCTACTTATGCACCTTAACACATCACTACTAACTTGAGTATTCTAGATGTTGGCTATTAAAATCACGTTTTCTTTAGACTAACTTCCGTCATGTTAATAATTAGTGTATGTCCTAAGCTTTCGAGAAAGTTTTACTTGTCTAGTGATACTAGGAAATTTTATAGTAAGGTGGGTCTTTATTTGGATATGTTGCATGAACATAAGAACATTTTAGCATGGTATCAAAGAATGTTTAGATGTAAGAACTTAACATAATTATTAATTTAACATTAAACCAGCATCTTTTAATTTTATGAATTTGTTTGTAATAGCTAGAATGTATCAAAAACTATAACAAAAACCATTAGAAAATAAAAAAGAAATCTTATTTTCTAGTACAATGCTACAACATTTATTTATTTGTAAGTTCTTTTGCTATTATATTTCACGATTTGCTTTTTTTCTTAATCTTCATAATCCCAAATGACAAACATTTTTTCAAACCCAATTGTTTATGACTACTTGATCTACAAAATAATATAGAATATTTGGTTCTCAAATAGTACAGTAAACTTTTTAGCTAATAATATAACATTTAATTATAGAACTAATCATTCAATGCAAGAACTTAGGTATCCAAAGAAAAAATTTGCAAAAACTTAGGCTCATATCAGATGCTAGATTATTTGTTTACATATTGAAAAAGTAATTCTTTGATGAGAAGTGAGCATTAGCCTGTTCATGATAAAAAATCAAGATTTTCCTACAAACTAAATATGTAATAAATTCTAATACCTAGTTAGCCTTTTTAGCCCTCAGCATTATAGCCAAGTAAACCTATCCAAGACATACATTTCCTTCTCTTCTAATGAACTCATAGTCAAGATGGTCAAATTGTAGATAATCAAACAAATTTAACATAGAATTTGGCATAATAAAGATTTTTGGTATATTAGAATTGTTATCCCACATTTAATGATACTTGGATTACTAGGTAAGATCTTAATTATCTAAAAATAGAGATGTTAAAGATGTATCAAAGATTTTGACACAGTGTTGTCTTTAATCTTGATTAAAAACATTGTGTCGTATACAATGAATGTAATAATATATTTCTATATGTGCTTTAGAAGTGATAACAAGTGGCTCAAAAGAGGAGTTCTTAACTCATTATCTAGCATTCACAAAGGCATCAAATCATTAAGAAAATTCTTATTCACTTTATTTAAAATTTTGGGAAAATTAATAACTAAGTCCAACTTTCAGTTTGTCCAATTGAGTGAGAGATTTTCTTTTTAGCATTCTATGAGCTTCACTTATATGCATAACTTGTTAGTTCACAACTAATGTGAATATTCATGGTATATATTCTTAAAAATATTTTTTCTCTAGTTTGTTGTCCCTCATGTTAAACATTAGCACAAGCCATTTTCCTTTATAAAACATTTACTTGGTAAAGATTCCTAACATTTAAAATTTGAAACCTATAACACCATTCGATCAGCCTTTGTTAGAATATATTTCTTGACCTTTAGCAGTTCTCAATTATCTGTAGGCTAAAAATAAGTTAAGCATCTCATTCTACTAAGGTGTAGTTTGAGCCTTACAAATATCTCATTGAAATAGTAGTGGTCAAGCCCAAAAATATATCAAGGGAGGGGATTATGCCTAAGTTCCTAGGATATGATGGACAATAAGATGGCTTCTTCATGGATATGACAAAGGAGTGAATGGTTTTGGTAAGATAATGTCAATTCAATTGGTCATAGATGTTCACTAATTTGGTAAGAGCCAAAACAAATAAAAACTTTTCTTTGCTCTTACATTGTACACATTATTTTTTTTTACAAATTTATTAGTTTAGTTTGTTTGAAATTATTCACTAAAATTCAAGAAAACTTTTGTTTTTATTGTGTTAATTTTGAAAAATTTTCACAAATTTATTTCGCTCACCACCTCTTGAGTGATATATGTATTAATAAGTGTTATGTTTATATATTAAGGTAGCCTTATCCCATTATGGACAATTTTATTTTGTATTATTTTCTCACATTTAGATATAGCATCATGAAAATGTTGGTATCATTTGGATCATGTGCACCTTTATTTTGACTGCAATGAATTATTTAAGCTTAGATTATTTTGGTAATTTTATGGTATATTTAGTGCATGATTTTTTATTTAGCAAACTCGAAAGTTATAAGTGATGATTCCAATCCTATGGTGTTAAGTGATGCTTAAGTACAACTAATAAAAGTGATATCAATGATATAAAACAAGCTCGAGCATGAGGAAGATTTTTGAGAACCCAAGGCATAACATGAGTTTTTGTTCAAGACATTATTTGTGCTAGTGAGTACTTATGTAATGGATAAACTATTTTTTATTGGAGAATTATCATGAACTACACTTGCACCTTATTTCAAGCATGCACTTACAATTCATTTTAAGCATTAATTGAATTCAATATAAACCTATTGCCATTCTTGAAATGAAAGATTTAAATTCTAGGAATAGTAAAAAGCCTTAAGCTAAAAATATTAATAAAAAGATAAATTTTGGTATATAAAAATATTAAACTTCAAGCTTAAAAAAATCATATTTTCAAAACCATTTCTACTTCAAATATTCAAGATTTTGTTAAGAAAATATCTTTGAAACGAAATTAGTATAAAATGAATGTTTGTAACTAAAAATTACTAAAATAGTCTAAATTAGATTGTCCATTTAATAATCTAATGAACTACGTAAACTTGTGTATTATAAGAAATGAACCATTTAGCTAGATTAGAATCAATTATAATAGTCAAATTCAAAGATTTATATTTGTTGAACGTCCATTAAAAAACTTGATTAATCATGGAATGTTCTATATAATGCACTATATATCATTCAAGGATTATATCCACTAGAAAGAAAAAAAGTTGATCATCAACTTGACTTTTTATTTGATGATAATCAAACAATTCCATAGGAATTTCAAGTTCAATATGATGATATTTTCTAACAAGTTGAAAGTGAATAAATCTTGACCTAAAACTACGTTTCTATCAAAAGCTAATTGAAGAATAAAATGTATAGTTTGTCAAACTTGGAAAAAAATGTTGAAGGGAGTAAATTATCTGATAAGGTTATTGATCTTACAAAGAGTATAATTTTTAGCTAAGCAATTAGTTTAGAAATTATCACATTATGCTCAAATAATTAAGTAAACATTAAGAAAACATAAGTATAATAATTTCATTGTAAAGCCATATTAATATCTTTACTTTAGTAATACTTCACTTTCTTATTCTATTTTTTTTGCAAAACTTTTGATGTGCATTTTGAAAGATCTTAAAAGAGCTATAGCATAGCATTCTTCATAAAATAATTTGAAAATATTCTTTGGTAATAGTGATTCAACCATTATGCTAAGAGAAAGGAAGTCCCATCGTAGTGATTTTTTTAGGAAAGGAACACGCTGTGCTTAGGGCGGATGTTTGCTAAGGTTTTGTTTGACATCAAAAAAAATTGGAGGGTTGAGTTCTTGAAAGAAAAATATAGTGAGGGAAACATTTGGGCTTATGAAAATGTAGAGAGGGATTTAGGATTTAGCATATGTAAATTGCAATTGCAAAACTTGCTCTGCTTATGAAGGAGTGGTTAGGTATTGATAAGCTTTAGCTTTGGAACTTAAGGATGGATAAAGTCCATAGTATTCCTAGGAAAACTATGTCATATTTGGTCACTATTTGTCTTTAGTGCACTTTTTTCTTTCTTATTTTTTTAATCTTTAATTGTTTTAACCATTCCATGTAATGTTTGGTGATCTATTGTAATGCTAAGCAAAAGTACCTCAAAAATCAAATAATTAAAAATTCACCACCATCTTGGGTTTAATTTTAGGTTGTCTAGTGATTTGAACTCAAAACGTTACAAAAAGTATCATATTGACCTTGAACTATTTGTTGGTATCAAAGAATTCCAATAGGGCTTGCTGGTGGGTCAAAAGTAGAGATTGTAGTAATACTTATCTTATGAAGGCTAGGAGCTTCCAAATGCACATCAATATAATGCATAAGAAACTTTTGTGCTTGAAATAAGATGAAAATTATAGTTAAATCTATGTGTCAAAATTAGATAAGTTTTTATTAGACAACACTAAATTGATAAATTATATTGTTAAATGTCCTTACTCATGGATTGCATAAGGAACTTATTAATTATATCATTATTGTTTAACATATCAGTTGCAAAGTTATTTAGATAATAACTAATCCATTTGAACAATAATGGTGATTTTGTTATATAGAAGATTCGTTCTATAGTATAGTTCAAAAAGCATTAATTGGTTATAGTGCAAATATATCACACATTAAGCATAATCTTATTTATTTTGAACTTGTTTGAATTGACTAGCATTAAGTTAAAATGATAGTTAAATTTTATGCAAAAGATTAAGTCTATTGGAAACAATTCTTTTGATAATGTTATCAAATATACATTAATGGTGAGATAGACAATACCTAAGATGAAACATGAACTTTCATGGCCTTGGATTCTTGGATATGATATGTAGGTAGACTCATTGATGTTGGAAACGGTTGTGCTTGTGAGTAGTATTACTTTGTAGTGTAATGTACAATGCCAACATGCATTGGAGATATGTGATATGTGATCTCTTTGGTGAGTGGAATTGGTGTGTTAAATACTCTTCCAGACATAGCTTTTAAAAGGTAGAATAGTATTTATGTGCAATAAGTCTTTGTGATGTTAAGGTATGAATTTGTTGTGCAAACAATATATTTAAAATAGGAAATCTATGAAGAATTTTATATATTTTGAGGGAAAAGAAATTTTTACTTAATTGACATACAACCTTTTAGATGAAATTATGAGTACTAAAATTCCTATAAATGTGCCTCATTTTTCTCCCACCCTATGATTAAGAAATGTAGGATGGACTTCATCAAATGGGTGGTCGTCCATGGCACTTTAATCGAAAAATATAATTTTTGATAATGCTCAAGTGCATTCGCCAACTACTATAATATAGCACTTTCAAACCTTTAAAATCATAAAAAACTCATGATTTTCTTTCGTAACTTATAATCTTATTTTTTTAGTCATATTTACTTTATATTGATGCAGTTAAGTTAGGGTTAATGATTTCCCAAATTCATTATAACTACATTCTTAAAAAAAACCCATTGGCTCTATTTGTGAGCAATGAATGATCCTAACTAAAAACTTTTTAATCAACAGAAGACTAGCAAACTTGCATTGAGGCGATATGGTGCCACAACATTTAGTTCAAAAGTAAGGCCTTTTGTTAGTAGAAATTGGAAGGATTTACTCCATGTTTTGGAGTGAACTAAGTTTTTGAGGTAAATACTGCTTTAATTCTCTTTGTTAGATGATTGGGAACACATTTTTTTCAAAAATGAATGTCAGTCTAAAGCTTTCTTGCTCTACTCTAGTAAAGTGAAGAAGTGATTATATTGTCTAGGTTATAGAATTCTATAGGGTGGATGTTCAATATGGTCAAATGTTTGAATATCTTAAAACTTTTAAGTGATTTACTTTGTTGCTCCTTTCTTCATATTTGTTTTATGAGCCAAAATGCTAAAAATGAAGATCTAGATAGATTTTGGATTATCAAAAAAGTTTATTAATCCCAATTCTCTACCTTTGGTTGCACAGAATGGTGAAGAAGTTCTATAAAAGTGAGTGTTTGCTTTGATTAGAGAAGTTCTCCAATCCATAGGCTTAACTTCATAGAGCTAATCCTTTATAAACACATTATACTATTTTTTTTTAAATTTGCAAAATTCCATTTGGGAGAAAGCAAAAGTACCTACCAATGCTCATCAGTTAACAATTTTCATTTTGGAAAAATTCTTTCCAACTAATTTGTCCAAAATGTTGATTTAAAGTTGAGGAAATTTTTTGACAAACTCATAACATTATTATGAATATTTCTTATGAACATAGGGACATAACTTTATTCCAAAATGTATAATATTTTTTTATTATATCATAAGAAATCTATACTAAAATTTTAATGGAAGATACTTTCTGTGATGCTATTTGTGTGTTAGATGGGTAACATGAAAAAAACAAAAAGGTAATAAGAAGAAAAGGTATAGGAAGAATGAGAAGAAAAGGAAGTGAAGGAGGAGCCCAAGAAATACAATGGTGCTTACTTCCATAATAGCTCATAATCAAGGAGAATGTTCTTCATGTGATTAAGTTAACTAAAAAATTTTATTTTATGATGAATCATGTTCCTCCATTGATGAATTACATGACAAATTTGGAAACAAAAGAAGAAATATTTTTTTTAAAGAAATATTGTACATTGCATGAAACAAAAAATTGATGATCTTGAAATGAGATATGATTAACTTAAGAAAATATGAATCTTTGACACTTGATGATTATTTGAAAATTTCTTTCACTGGTGAGCCACATGAAAAAAGATACCATGACAACGTTTCCATAGAATTTAACTCAATTTTCAATTATTTGATATTAGAAAATAGGTTACTAAAAAAAAAAATTTTATTTGAAGAGTAAAAAATTATTGTTTATTTTTTATGAATTCCATTATTTGAAGAGAATATTTTAGTTTATACATCATATATGCATCTGTATGCATCATCACAAACTCTTATAAAAATTGAAACTAAGAAAGTTTATACATGAAAATGCCTTATCATCAAGGACTAATTTGTAAGCTTTACATATGTATCATCAAAGGTAACACTAAATTATTGCTATAGATAAAGCCAAATTTTATCGCACTACTCTTCAAGGAAATCCATTTGCTCAATTTATTTAGATATGTTCAAATTCACATATGACATTGTTTTGGAAGAGAACTAAAAATATTCACACGCACCATACATTACTACATCTAACAAATACGAAGTTTTTTATTCCTAAATACAAAGCTTAGGAAATGATGTAGCTCTTTATATATTATAAGCTTCTATGAAGATGAAAATTAACTTTGTTTGTTTCAAAATGACATACCACACTATTTCTCATTACGATTAGCAACTTGGAATATTTGACATTGTGGGCTAATTTTAAAATAAGCATTTATTAATATTTATTCACTACTATTAATTAGATGTTATAAAATTTAATAAAACTACATTCATAATGGTTTGCTTCAAGAATGGATAATGTATCCATCTTCTAACATCAAGTAATAAGCATTTAAAATTAGCAAAACACTGTACGATTTTAAGATCATAATCAATGAAGATCATCATTCGTAAATATAACTCTATTATTAAATTAATTTTGATTCACATTGAATTAAGACACACCAAATTGAAAAGGATGAATCCTTTTGAATCAAAATAAGTAGAATAAGTAATTTTGATGAACTAGAACCCTCAATCCTTCAATATATATGTTGTTTATGATTTTTGAATTGTTAATATTGTAGATTCACATGTTTTTATCTGAATCATAATTTTTTTCTCAAAAAATTATTGTACATAAATTAGTTATGGTACACAAAATATATAGGAATTGGTGTATCTTCTCAAGACTACTTGTCATGTAAGAAGGCTTGATTATGTTCCATTTTATAGTGGCAAATAATGTTAAATTTTGATGCACACACTAATTTTGTTTTTGAGGAATGACAACTTAATATTTTATATCCCAAATAATCTTTGTTTATGATTGTATTTGATTTATGAGAAACAATATTAAACAACCAAAAATTAAATGATCAAAGGCTGTGATGGGGAAGCAGGGATAGTGTCAATGAATAGTCTTTATTGTCGACTGGACCAGAGTCATTAGGAGCCTTGGAGGTGAGTTCTTACACTCAACCATATTTTAATTATACTAGGCCAGCAAGCTAACAAGTCTTTGTTGCAGGTTTAGTGGGCCTCGCCTCCCTCAACCATTCATTTGTTTGGGTTACTTGCTTGGAAGTTTACCTTTCACTAGTCCACATCAACCACACAAAACATTCAATGGTTAACCAAAGATTATTTTCATTGAAGAGCAAATTGGTAAAATTTACACACCATTCATGCTTGAATTAATCTAGAATTTTTTATTCATATTTCCAAATATGGAAACAATGCTAGAGGTATTTAAGAAAATAAAAATTTTTAGTGACAAAAAGGTAGGGTCTCAAAATAACTGACATGTAGTAATTACATTTGATAGATTGTTTAGGATATTGACTTAACCAAGTATGTAACATCAATGACTTTAAAAAAACAATATATAAGTGGCATCATGAGTTTCATGTGAATGTAGTTTGGACCAACACTAGCTATTATTTAGGTTTCATTTTAGTTTTCAATGGCATAGCTCTATACTCCTTTTTTTCATACAAAAAAAATCCTTTGCAAAATATTTTTACTTGCTCTGATTTAGGTTTCATTTGAGTTTTTAAATTTTATTATAATTTAAATTATTTGAAAATTTTTTTGTCAATGTTTTGTATAAATATGCAATAATTTGTTAGTTCATTATATTAGTCTTACTATTTTTTCTTATACTTTTGTAGTATTTATGTAAAGATAATATAATTTTTCATAAATTAATTGTTTGATATGACAGAATCTTTTAAAAATATCTATGTTTCTTCAATTTATAATGACTCAATTATGATTCTTATACTAATATATGGCATATAATTTTGAAGCTTTCTCATGCTTGTAAACAAAGCAATCACTTCTTAACATGTTATTGACATAAATATAAATAAATTAGATTATTTTTTATCTCAATAGTTTTACATATTTTTATTCCTTAAATTTTTCTAATATTTTATTAAGTCAAAATGTTTTAGAAATTTTTTATCTTGATAACTTTATATATTTTTATTATCTTTGATCCATTGCTTTTACTAACCTATTTTTAGACTTTTTAGATAAATCACATAGTATCCTTTTTTAAAAATTTATGAATATTTTTGATATATTATATAATAAAATGCACCTATTTAATAAAGTTTTTTTTGAATATATTATAAAAATATTTGTTAGCATTTTAAAGTCAATCGTTGAACATAAATTTATATTTTTTTAATTCATTTTGCAATTTTATTTAATAACAAAGCTGCCTTATTTGAATTGGTAAGTTCAATTTTCGTCAATATTTTGTAGGCATAGATTTAAAAACATAAAAACTTGAATTATTGACTCTAAATTTTATTTTTAGTGATTTATAAATGTTTTTTTTAATTTGCTGTGAACAAAAAATTTAGTGTTTTAAATATTTATTGACCTTGATAATCTTTTAAACAAAGTTTTAACTTTAAAATTTTCATTACGTTCTTTAAGAAATCATTCTCTACTATGAACTTCAAAATTAAAATGCTTTCATGACCATATTCTTTTTACATTTTTGGGATTTATTTTAATTATGTCACTTTCAATTAAAACAAATAGTATATGTATTTCTTTATCTTTGTGCTAAATTATTTGATATTTTTCACAATTCTACGGCTTTATCCCAATGAAATTATTTTCAAGCGTTTTTATTAAATGGAGATAAAATATTTGAAACAGAAAATATTTGTACCACTTATTAAAATAAAATTTCTAGAATGTAAATATGATAAACATGTATTGCAAATACGAATGCTATGTAGACGTAAATAGTAAAAACAATTAAGATAATTTAAGAATTCTAATATGTTACTTTATATGCACATCTTGTAAAAAGACATTTAACTTGTACAAAAAGTACAAAAATAAAATAAAATATCAAAATGATAAAACAAAAATTAGCTTTCAAAAAAAAATTGCATTTAACTATAATTTTGAATGCAAATTCAACAATGAATATTCTCATCATGCAAGAGTGAGAAAGTGCATCTTTGAAATTAACAAAATATTAAATACTAAAAAAGCAAACATAAGAAAACTCTAGTATAAGTATATAAAATGATACAAATTTAAAACCTTAAAACATATTCATAATATTACATTAATAGGTAATCATAGGAACATATGTTTTAAGAAATAATACTAATATAAATTATTTGAACATCAAAAATGAATATATTAAATATTAAATAATATCTAAAGTCTTTCAACAATGTTGATAGATTGAAATAAAACATTTATAATATAAAAAAATAAATAAAATTTAAAATATTAGAAGAAATTATAAATTATAAATAAAAAGTATATCTCTATTTGACATAAGAAATATATGTTTCTATAAACAAAAAAGAAAGATACTTTTTTATGCATTGGATAAAAAAGATACCATTATAAAAATAAAGACTGCACAAGACAACATACATGATGCATCAAATCTAATATGCTACCAAAAAGTTAAATTTTTTTCTATTAAGAAAAATGCACCTTGTTATAAGTGCTCAAATTGGTAATCATCTATGTAATGTAGTGTGGACACACAATGAAACATGCTCAAAAGTAAATATGGATTCTTTATTTCCATCTTGAGCATTTGTATTGCTTCAAAATATGTTTTGTACCCATATAATGTTGTCCCACAGAACTTGCTGTGAACTCAATTCTTGAAATGGTAGATTTTTTTATTAATTTAATAGCTTGGTTTGGTGAATTTGTTGCACATCTCTTATTGAGAACTATTTTTAATAAATATCTTTTACATAACTTTCAATATGTAGAGCATTCTATTATCTATATATTTTTTTAATTCTTATGAATTTTAAATTCTTTTTTCTAATGCAATAAGTATTTCGATTATTAAGAAAGCTTTATAGTTCATTGAAAATATTTTAATTAGTTTACCATAATGATGTTGTATTTTTTATTTGGTTTCAATATTTTTTTGTTCCACTTATTTTTGTAATACTTTTTATTTAATTATAAAAAACCAACAATGCATTTTCCAAGAACTATAATTTTTTTATAATAAATCATTATGATATTTTCCATACTAATAAAAATCTTTAGTGATACACATTTTTGAGAAATATGTGTGTTCATATTTTGAAAAGAAGTTTTCTGTGTAAAACATAAATAATTCAAATTGTTAAACATTGATTGGTAAACACTTTTTTGATGCCAATGAAACATGTTTTTTTAATAATGATTTTTGGTGACTTTTTTAACCTTGCATCACAAAATCAAACATTGATTAATTAATTAAAAATCTAGATCAAGTGAAGATTGAGTAATTAACATTTGAAGATAAATCAATAAGTGTTTGTAGCTTTGCTCAAGCATAGCTCTTGTAAATTAAGGAATCATTTTTCCAGAACTTGTTTGAATTATAAAACATCTAATCTTACATTTGTATGACAAATATATTTGCATTATACAACAAGAGATTATTGAATTACTATGAACACAAGGCATGCATTTCATACATGTTCATATTCATTTAAATGAGCTTTATTAAATAATTATTATTAGATTTCATGTGTTAAATTGATCAACTTTTGTAATTTACAAAAGTAATAAAAATAGCATATTAATTTTTTTTTGCATCTATATCATTGAATTATCTAATTATGTAATCTACATTACATGGCATCAAATAATAAATATGTTGAAAGGGACCATGACAGACATGCATCAATTGCATTATTTGTAATGTGCGTTAGGGTGTGTAATATAGGAAATTCACACAAAAATTTTACCATATATTGTACCATAGAAGCAGTCATTTGATAATTAGTTGGCAAGCTAATAGATATTAAGTGTGTGATGTAAAGTTTGAAATTTTGTATAAATATAATAAGGCCATTTCCAATTGTAGAATCAATAGTTATCTAAGGGTTGAGGACTTAATTTATAGGTGAGCAAAATTATTTATACTTCCATGACCTTAAGGTCATACTGGAATAATCAGATTAATTGAGTTAAAATATGCATTGTTGTAAGACTATACTATGTAAATGCATTAGTATGATCAATCTTACAAATGATTTATATATAGATTTCTATCTTACAAATACAATACTAATGTCATGGCATTACGATATAGACTTATGTATGAGTTGTGTTTGAGGACAAGGACGTTTGTTGGGCTTATTAGTGTAATTTTTGTTCTATCTACTTTCCATGCAACTATAATCATTCATGATTACTATTGTGAGCTTCGCATATGACACATTATATGCTATATTCTTGTGTCATAGAATATTTTCTTGATTGTTAAAAAATTAGCTTGGGTAGGTTTGTTTAATTGTACACTCCAATGTACTTCTATAAGTAACATACAAGGAGAATTGCAAAATGGAGAAAATTGGATATGTAGTTTTTGTAAAAAATTATAATTTAATACTTTTCAATTTCATTAAGAATGAGATTTAGTTGTTGAAATTTTTTTATTTTCATATATTCCTTTTATTGATATAAATGAAAGTGATTTTTGGAAGAAAATCACAATCAATCAATCACTAAGACATTTTACATATAAAACAAGAAAAAGAAAGTTGACTTTATTGTTATTATATTAGATTCACTTCATTAACTTTGTTATTATATTGAACTTTCATATATTAACTTGGTTACATGCTTTTATAGTATTAGGTTATTAAGTCATATCATTATTTTGTGTGAATTATATAAACTATTGTAGTAATTATGTAAGCTGTATTGCACTATAGGATAGCCAAGGACAAAAAAAATGTGGTTTGAAATATTATACCCCTACTACAAAAATTAAAAGACTTTTACTATTAATGGAGGATGATTGACATAGAGTAGATATAAAGTTCTATGATGGTCTAAATTGTAGCCTCCAAAACTAGAGATGAATAATAGATTATATGTGTTGGAACCCATAGAATAAATTGGTTTGTGAAAAGTTACTCTGAAGTGAAGAAAATATCTTTTAAAAATGAACCTAACCAAATGGAATGACAACCTAGGTATCAAGCTTTCTCACATACCTTTGATAGCTAAGATTGCAGGAATAATGATCACTAGGTTAACATGGTTAAAAGAGGAGTTGCAACATTTGATAGTAGTTTAGACCATTAAGCATATCAAATTTGGAAAATGGGAATGCCATATTTTTTTAAATGATTTAATCTTAGTAAGAATCAAAAGTACCAATTTGCAAAAGGTTAGGCTCATATCATATACTAGATTATTTATTCACACATTAAAAAGGTAATTTCCTGATAAGCAAGCATTTCCCCATTCATGGAATGAAATAAAAACTATCCTGCAAGCTAAATATTTGCTCATTTCTTATTTTGGTGAAGTTTTGGATAAATAACAACATTTATCTTAACGTTCAAAGACTTTTAACAAATACATTGGTAAATTTGATGATTATATGCTTTAATGTGGTGTCTACGAGCTAGATCAAGTAACATTATTTTTATTTTGACTTAGGCTTGGAGAGACTATTCGATTGAGTTATACTTGAAAAATATTTTTTAAATTAAAAAAAGGAATATAATGTAACCTATGATTTAGAATATCGATTACTTGTAAGAGTCAGATTCTTTTGACCATTTGTTACCATAAAATGCATATCATTACTTCCATTATTATACTACTTCTACTCTATAAAAAAACTGTCTCTTCATTAATACTACTAGCTAATTAAGTTCAACCCTTGGAAAAACCATATACTATTTTCAGAGTATAGTGCTATGATTGTCACAAGAAAGTGCATATCATAACAAAATATCTTAAGAGAGACCAACGCATAAACATAAAAGAAAGATTGAAAGAAAGCATTGATGTTAAGGAAAATGAAGTTATATAGATAGATGATGATTTTGAAGGAGAATTGCAAGCATTAGATTAAAGAATTTAATATATTACACCACCTATAACTATTATGTGATGTAGTTTGATTATAATAGCAATAACTAAAAATTGGTGATGAACTAAAATCTTTTGTACCTTCATTAAAATTAAATACCAACTAGTGAGATAATTATAGATAGTAATCATTATATCAGTGTTATATCAAAGAATGCTACCAGAAAGATAGGTTTAACATTCACAGAAGATAGTTTATTGCTATCAGAAAGATAGCTTTAAACTAATTTCTTAATAAGATTGAGTACATCTTTAAATGTGATTATTAAGCACAAGTACAAATATAAAAATAAATATAAGTCCTTCTCTATACAATGATTATGATAAACTCTTACAATATTGAAATAATATAAATGAGCTAGTATGAACTTATATCATAATAAATATTAAAATAATAAAATAATTCAATGAAAAAAAATTGAAATTAATACCAATAAAAATCCAATGATCAAAAAATAATTTGAGGTAAAAGTGTTTTAATTGAATCCATTAAAAAACAATTTAGAACCTAATTCCTTTGAGAAAAAAAGTAGAGATTAAGAGTTTGATGACTGAAAGACACAATATAAGGAAGTCAAAATGAGAACTAAATGATAATTACTTTAATGTCATGACATGAAAAGTTTTCTTCAAATTTTGTAAAAATTTTATTACTTCATTTTTTTAAGAGTTCATCTATTAATACATATCCTTTATGATTAGAAATATTTCCCAAATTGATTAATTAGTCAATAATAATTAATTACAAGGATCTTAATAGCTCAAAGCAATTGTTAAGGGAGCTGTTATATTTGAGCTACTTCATTAGAAGCCTCTTTATGCCTTTCATACTGGAATACATGATTGGGTGACTAGATTAAACAAGCACTATTTAGAAATGAGGATTTGATCTAGACTATTACATTTGAATTACGATATGATATTTAGATTTAGAACTTGTGTTTGGATCATAAAATTGTTGCATTAGATGATATACCTAATTATGCTTTTAAAGGTGAATGTGAATACAATTTTTCGATCACATAATTATGCAATCAAATGACAAAACAACTGCAACAATTCTTATTATAATAATGTGAATATATAGGTTTTAGTCTGTATTACATGAATAGTGGATCATTATGGCTTTATAAGAGTTTTCTTACACTACGTAATAAGTGTATTATTTGGAGTTGCCTACCTCTATTTTGCTTTGAAGTATTTCCTCTATTGCCAGTACATTCATGTTTAATTAAATATGGATATGTTAGTTAGATGTTGAAGTAGAATTGTGTGAATTGTTTTGGTGTCATTTTCTAGATTCAATTAGTGCATCTAATCATATTTTGTTTGGTTACCCTGTTGTTTGAAGTGTCAAGCAATAAATACTAATCATTTAATTAAAATAGACTTGATTAGAGTGAATCAGATTTGGCTTTAAAAATTAAGTCCTATATCTTTGAAGATAATATATTAGGAGACTTCAAACTACCTTGGAGTATTCCATAAGATTCATAGATACAAGATATATGCATCTAGTCTCTCAAGATTTTCTTTTTTATTATAAAATAGAATATTAGCTTGTTGATTATAATGCACATCCTTATTCACTTTCAAATCCTTATTTAAGTATCAAATTTACTCAACCTTTTCATGATTTAGGAAACTTACAAGATCTTATTTTTTTTACTTAATCCTTTTTTTAATTAAATCCTTCTAACAAATTTTATCAAATTTCATGTCAATTGATAAACGTTGGGTAAACTTAAAAATTAATTTCATAAAACTTTCTTATTTAAAAAAAGCATCACCCTAACCTAGCCAATTCAAAGCACTCATTTTGACCAAGCCCAAGCGAGCTTGGAATCATTGTGTTAGGAAACCAACAAAAATCAAGCCTAGCTAGGCCCAAAATTGGTTAAAGTACATTCATGAACTTTTTAAAATAAGATGGAGGATTGATTGTGGCTGAATTGTAATTATGCAAATGATGGTCAAGGCAAACCCATAACCATGAAATTAGATATAAACATATCGGTGGCCTGAGTGAAATCCCAAGCACAATTAAATTATCTCCCATGAAAGGTATTGTAAGAGAAAACTACTTTTCTTTCCTTCATTGTGAGACAAACGTTAGCTCAACTTCTCGACACCAAAAGAATGTGCCATTTCTTACCATTCAATTTTTGACTACATTGTAAACATTTCATCCACTATAAGCATGTGCCCTTAGCTCAAAATCAAATGACCAAGATCACTCTGACCAAATTAGATGTCTTTGATTATTTCTACTTTTGAAATAATCTTCTCATGTATAAGATGGCCTAACACTTCCATGTTTGTAACCTATAGCTAAGGTCTTTTTTGCTTTCTCCAATGATGAATTGAATGATTTGGATCTCATCTTACTTGATTAGATGGCTTAGATCTAATCCATCTTCATCCAACCATCTAGAACTATTCTACTTTTATAATATTGGATCTAATAGACTATAACTTCTCTAATAAGATCCAAAGATGCTGGCTCGACTAACGGCTAATTTCTTAGTCATTTTTTGAGCCATTGTATTAACCAATTCAATGAAATATTTTAAGTTGTTTGGAAGAGCTTGTTGAGCTATTTTGAAGCATTATTTGAAACAACTTTTTCTTAACATTATAATAACTTTGATCAAGCCTTTTCTATATAAACCTAACCATTATTCATGAAATGACTAATAAACATCATCTAACATTTGAGATCTTAATAAAGCACAACATGATATTCTACATCATAAAATCTCTTTACAACAACTGCATCTTAGTTCTTCACAAAATGTTAAATTCTTTTAACCAATCCTATCACTTTTAAGCTTACAATTTCTTACATTTCATAGTAATTTTAAGCTTGTCATTGCTTTTATTAATAAAAAAGTATCGAAAGGATTAAAAATTTGTCATAATATTTCCTTCTTATTATATTTTTTCCATTTTCTTTTAGGTTGGGCAACCTGACATTTATAATAGCTTGAGTTTAGTTTGATGTCATAAAAAACCAAGTTAGTGTTAAGCTTGTAAAATCTTATGTTATAATTGAAGCCATAAAAGCTAAAAGGTTGGAGGTAACTCATAAGAAAAAACTACAAGTTGTAAACTTTTTGATAGTGATGACTTTTTTACCTTAGTTACAAGGGGATGTAGCACCTTGTTTTAACTAAGCCATCTAAAAATTTCATTGTATTACTTTTAATATTTATTTTTATTTTTTAATCTTAAAAAATAAAAATTAAAGTATATAAAATAAATATTTTTCATTAAAAAAATTATTTTTATAAAGAGTTTCAAAGAAAATTTAATCTAAAAAAATAAAAAATATTTTAAAACTCATAAGCCACCTTCTCATGTGTGATTAATGTACTCTTTTTTTTAATTAGTATCAATGAGGGTTCCCTATAAAAAAATGTGAGTCAAATCATTTTGGTTAAACCATCGTGTGTGTTTCAATTATCAATATGTCAAGATCATTATTATTTTTATTATAAAATAATTTTAATTTCTTTATTAACATTTTTGTGTTATTTCTAAAATATGTGTTTATTAATTTTTTTCTTAAATTCATTTTTAATATGTCATCACTCATGATTATTATTGGTGCAGCACTAGATGAAGTTAAGAATTTTTTATACCACACAAAGTTTTAAAAATGTTAGAACTAACTTATGAAGGTACTTTATATGTTACAGAAATAAAGATAAAACTTCTTACACATGATACTAAGCTCTTTAGAATACATTTAAGGTAAACCATAAATAAGATGTTTATCTGGTTTTGTAACATTACTAATTGATTAAAAATCTTGGAAAAGTGCTCCTTAATGTAGATCTTGTAAGAAAAGTGGCAAAGATTTTATCCGATGACTATGATCATGATGTCACAGAAAAACGGTAGCCAAAGACATAACAAGCTCATATTGAATGAGTTACTCGAAGAATTATTAACAACAGAGATTGAGATGAATAGAAGAGTTAAAAAGGTGGCCACAACAAGCAAGCAAAGCAAGGAGCAAGGCACAGGGAATCGTTATCTTTTAAAGCTAACAAAGATAACATAGGTACAATATCTGTCTTTTCTATAGACTTGGAGGAGAGGATAAATTTTCATGTTAAGGGTTTAGATAAATATTTTAACAAAAGATTATACAAATAAGAATTTGCAAAACAAAAGAGAAGGGAGTAGATAAAGACACAAGTGGTCAAATTACCTATATTATACCAAATTACCTACAACTCAGTACACGAAAAAAATGAAAGAGAAAAAGGAGAAAGATTTCCGAGCTACTTTGATAAGAATTAGACTCCATAACTTCAAGTAGTGAGGAGGAAGAAATTTGATGCTTCATGGCAAATGTTCATGATTCAAGTACATCGAGTGAAGAATAAAAGATTAAGATAAACTCTTGGCCTTTTGAAGCTTTTGAAAGTAATTACATAGAAATTATTGGAGGTTTAACTTTAATATTTTTACATAAAAAATTGAAAATATTTTACAAAGAGAAAATAATTTTTTTATGAAAGGAGATTGCAAAAACATAAAGTGATGAAAATAATTCCATGATGATTTAGAATACTTCTTTGAAAAAAGTAATTACGAGTTTGAAAAAAAAATATTCTATTCAACATGCAGAATTTTGTAATGTTTCCCATGATGTTTAATTTCCTAAACATAAATATATGTTTCCTTTTCAATACGCCTAATATTTAAAATATTGCAAACTTTAATAGTTGTGGAAAATGCGAAGCCATTAAGAATTGTCAATTTAAGAAAAGTATTTTTAGTTGAAAGCCTTGTTTCAAATGACTATGCCAAGCTTGTTTGGGTTACTAAGGTTAGAGAATATAGGATTTTAAATATGTTGTCTTCATAATCTTTTTATAGAGATATAGTATTTTGAGATATTCATAATTTAAAAAGTAATATACTTTGGAATTATGCACAGAAATAAGGAAAATAAAAGTTACATTTTATGAATATTTAATAAACATTTTCTAATTTATGTAGCTATGTAAAGGGGAAAAAATTTAATTGTTGAGAGTTGGATAATAAATGCTCAAGACATATTACTAGAGACTTACCAAAATTTATCTCAATAAGAAATTATCTAAACAGATAGGTAACACTTGAAGATAAGTCTAAGAAGAAGATAATTAGAATTTGTCACATAGGATAGTGCACATTAAAAAAAAGAAACAAACTAGATGTAGTTAGAGATCATCTTATGCCAAACAAAACTAGTTGAAAAATGTATTAAATTGACAAATAAGGAAGGCAAGTTAAGTTTATCTTTTGAACCTAAAAATGATTAACTACTGGTAGACCTTTAGGGATAGTTTTTTTAGACATTTTTAGACCAGCATAGCCCTAGAGTTTAGGAGACAAAAAATTGATTTGTGACTACTAATGATTCTTCTAAATATAATTAGGTTATATTTATTAAGTGTAAGAATTAGACGTTTGAAATCTTTGTTAATTTAATATAAAAGATAGAAGAGAAAAGCTATCTCTAATTAAGTCGTATTCAATGTGATAATTGTAATGAGTTTTAAAAATCAGGGGCATAAAATTACATGTCTTTATTCACATGAAAAAAATGACATTGTAGAAAGAAAAATTAAGACCTTAATAGAGATGGATATAACTATGTTAATCAAATGCAAGCTACCAAAGTATGTTTGGGACAAGGAAATTATTGTAACTTATTATACAATAAATGGAATTAATTTATGGCCAACATTTAAGAAAACTTCCTTAGTAGTTATTTAAAAATAAGAAATTGAATGCTATTTACTTTAAAATTTTTGGATATAAATGCAACATTCTTAATAATGAAAGAACCAAGTGAACAAGTTTGATGAAAAAATATGCTTAGAAATTTTCATTAGATACTTTTCTTTCTGGAAAACGTATAAAGTTTACAATATGGATACCGAAAATCCAAGCTTTCCATATAATAAAATAAAATATAGGAGATGTTAATCAGAGAGTTAGGACTAAAGCATTTATGAGAGAAATTAATCATAGTGATTTGTATCTTTCACAAAACTAGTATCTAAAGAACAAGCCCATAAGGTTCACCACTAGGTTTAAGAAGTAAAAGAGTAAAATTAGTTTGAGAGAAGCCAAGTGTAGGAACTAGTTCGTATGCTTAGTGATAAATAAGTGATTGGAACCAAAAATATATTTTAAAATAAATTAGGAAAAAACAATGTGATAATTGGAAACAAAGCTAGACCTATTACTAAGGGTCAAGTTGAAGGTTTATATTTTTAGAAGTAATTTATATTAATAATAAGATTAGAGGTCATTATACTTATCTTAGCATATTCATGTCATAAGAATTTTAGGTCATTTCAGATGGATGCTAACTATCCATTTTAAAACAAGATAATAAAAGAAGATATGTGTGTTGAAGAACCCCAAGTTTTGAGACCCATGCATATGGTGATTATGTAAAAAAGACATTTTATGGCCTTAAGTAAGCTCCTTATTCCAAATATCATGGATTGAGTAATTATCTAGTTGATTGGGTTTTAGGAATGGAAAAATGGATAAAACATTATTCTTAAAAGCTTTCAATAATCATTTATTGCTTGTACAGGTTTATGTTGATGAAAAAACTTTTGGAAGCATAAATAAAAATATGTTTAAGGAACTTTGTGATTTAGTGATATATGACTTTGAGATAAGTATAATGGGTGAGATGAATTTCTTCTTTGCAATACAAATTATGTAACAAAAAGGTGAGATTTGTATTTCATAAACTAAGTATTTAAAATATTTATTCAAAAAATTTGGGCATGAAAATATGAAACATAAGAAGATTCTAATGAATCAATCAGTGTATTTAAATTTAGATAAAATTGAGAAACACTTTGGTAAAAAAACTTTATGTAGAACTTGTTAGATCTTTACTATAACTTATGATTAGTAGACAGAACAACTCTTTTAGTGTTACCTTATGTGCTAGACTCCAATGAAATCCTAAGAAAAGCCATCTAAATGTGACTTAATTAATCTTCAAATATGTAGAAAGTATAATGAACATAGGTTTTGAGGAATCCTAGAATTGTTCATTCATGAGATCTTATAAGTTTTATAGATTCAAATTTTGTAAGATCTTAGGTAGACAAAGAAAAACCTTAGGTACATGTTAATTACTAGAAAATATTTTAATTTCTTAGTCAAGAAAGAATAAAAAATTGCATGACCATATTGGTCACAGATGTCGAGTATGTTTTGACCAAAGGCTGTGTTGCTCAATTGTTAAGTTTGAAACAATAATTTTAAGATTTTGGTTTAGATCGCATGCAAATTTCAAACATACTTGATAATACTAACTCCTTGGTTTTAGTAAAGAACTAAGTTCATCATTTCAGGAATAAACACATAGTATAAGTTACCACTTTATTAGTGATCAAGTAGCTTAAAACTTTGTAAAATTCATATATGTTCCTTCCAAAAAAGAATTGGTAGACATATTTAGAAACTTCCTTCCAAATGATCAATTTCAAATCATAAAACAACAATTAGGTCAAATATAATTTTTCAAAATTATACCTTCCATTTCATGATATCAAAATGAGAGAATTATCTTGATTTAAATAAGTGACATAGAACTTGTAGTACAGGAGAGGATGAATTAAGTGGGAGCAAAAACTTTTCATTTTTAGTACCACTTATCATAATAATATATGTTTTTGTCATATTATATTTTGACCTAAACATGAACATCTTATAATCATCAAAAGGAAGAGATTGTTAAGTGACTTTTGTATTTGATGCGTGAAGCTATAAATGTTTAACAATTTATTCTTATAGAATTGTTTAGTGTGAGTTAGGTTTAGTTTTAGTGATGAAGCCTAACACTTTTGAATATGGTCAATTTATGGTCACCAAAAAGACATTGAAGTGTTTAGTATGATTCAAGGATTAATAATATATGAATCAACTTAGAAAAAGTCTATCTTTTTGTTATAAAATAGAATGTTGGACCAATGATTATAAGCTACATCTTCATTTATCTCACTTTCTCATTCTATTCCCAACATTTAACTTGTTCATCCTATTCTTGAATTAAGAAACTTATATGGTTTAATTTTTCATTCAATCCCTTTTTGATTAAATCGATGTAATTCATCTTTACCAAATTTCATGTCCATTACTAAACTTTCAACAAAACACTTGGGCCAACCAAGTCCATCTTGGCCAGGTAGAATGAAGTTAGAAGACCACTTGAAAATAAGCCAACAAATTTGTCAGGGTGCATCCTAAACTAGATTGGGACAATAAATTATTTATACAACCATGAAGGGTATTATAAAGAGCAAACTACATCTCTTTTCAACAATATGGGACTAACTTTCATCTAACAACTCAGTGTTAAAAATGTGCTCTTTTCTCATCATTCAATCTTTGATTGGACAACAAATGTTTCATCCACTATGAGTATTTGATCCTAGCTTGAAATTGGATGGTCAAGATCATGTTTGACTTCATTGAAAATTTTTATTATTTTAACCATCTAAAATAATTCTTCCTTGAATAGGATAACTCATCTTTCTCTACGTTTGAATCTTTTTAATGAGATCTTTCTCATCCTTTCCAATAATGAATCAAATAATTTAGATCTTATCTTACTTGATCAATTGGCCAAGATCTAACCCACTTTGATTTAATCATCCATAACTAATTCACCTTTATTGTCTATGATCGGATAGTTTGGAACCTCTAAGATTGGAGCCAATGCCACAAGTCAATCCAACATAATGACTAATTCCCTGGCCATTAATTGAGCCATTACATTGGTCATCTTTGAGAAAATATTTTAAGTTATTTCAAAGAAGTATTTGAAACAACATTTTTTTGACTTTCTAATTACTACGATTAAATTTTTCTATATAAATCTATCCCTTACTCATGAAATGACTAATAAATATAAACTAATATTTGATATCTTAACAAAACACTACATATTATTCTACTAGAGAATTCATTGTTAATACTTAAGGTTTTTATCATGAAAAAAAACATATGTAGGGGTCAAACACAGAATATGCTATCATTTGATAGTGACATTATCTCCATTTGACAATATTTTTGGACCATTCCATCTATTTTAGGAATCATATGGTCCCAACTTATAATTGTAGGACTCATCTTTCTTAATGGCTCTTCCATAATTACCCAATTTCTCTCCCTCTTTCAAACCTTCATGATAATTTTCTATTACACTCCTACCTATAATATCTTTGTTATGGATTGCATTCTTCTTGATATTCTACTCTTTTTGTACATCAGTTTTTTGTTAGATAACCCTTGGAAAAAACCGTATAAAGGTTTGTATTTCTTAAACATTCTATTGCAAATGACATCCAAAAATCTATTGAAAAAAAATCACAAAAAACTACTCCAAGAACTTTTTATTGAAGTAAAAAATTCATATGTTTCTAGTTTGGCATTTCTTTTTATGTCATGTCCTCTTACACTTCATGTAGAATTATTATTTCAGGTTCCCTTCCATTTTTTTCTTTGATATTTGACATCCCTTCCATATTACTTGTTCTTACAAATAATAGTCTTTATGATCTTATACAAAAATATCCATATGGGAATTCATTTCCTGACATTCAAAATAGAGTTTCAAATGCACTTACAATATTTGAACAAAAATTAAATAAATATTAAAAGCTTTTGGCTTTTTTGTAAACGTTCCTCCATATATGAATTTAATCATTCAAATTTAAAGAGTGATGGGATGACTCCAACGCATCTCTTCCTTTACTTTCCAAGTAGCTACTAGTTAGTATAACTTGTTCACGAGATGCTCTTTTTCCTTATTTTATTGATTTCTCTCGTTAATATTGTCATTGTCATTTCCTTATGAAATAATTTAGGCTGCACCACAATGTTGCTTTACATCTAAAAGTATCATTAGCAAAACGTTTTATGAGGATTGAAAGAAAAATACATGATATACTACAACAATGATAATGACAACTATTTATTAAACAATAAAACAATTTATTTCAATAATCTATGAAAGCACAAAATGTCTTGTCTTTAGTTATTCAACTTTTGCAAACATTGTAATGCCTTTCATAGGATTTTCCTTTAAAAATACATGATCCTCTTCCTAAACATTTTTGTGGAGTAAATGTATTCCTTTTGAATTCATGTTTTGACTTTAGATCTTCTTAACAAAATGTAAAATGATATATATATATATATATATATATATATATATATATACTAGTGTATTATTAATTTGTTCATATAAAAATAATGATAATTAATGCATCATATTATATAATATTAGGTATGGTATGCTCTCTATGCTAGACTAACAATTGTTTTTGCAAGAAAATTAGTTAAAAGTGAAGTACATATTCTAGTTATCTTAAAAATATCATTTTCATATTCCTAACATATTCATAAGTGTTTTAAATATTCACTTTTATTGACTATAATTTTGAGCCTAGAATGTTATTTTATACATTAGTTTAGTATCACTTGGATCCAGAAACCCTTTCCAAATGTATGGTAAAGGTTTGTAATACTTATGTAAAATAATAGTGTTTCCTATACCATATAAGTCGTACTATTAATCAACATATATTTGACTTATTGTTCTATCATAAAAATTCCCTTCATAAGTAAAATTGATTTTTTGGGGTTGAGAATCTCATTTTCAAACTTAGAAATATTTTGGTTTTAATTTTCCACACATCATCATGTTGGTTTAGGACTACAACTTCTTACTATCAATAAGCCACAATGGTCAATAGTAAAGTTCCATCAATTTGCTAAGGATATGACATATATTTGTTAATTAGCTTTCAAAATATTTAATTGTGCTTTCTCTATCTTATACATCATAAACTTTTTGACTACTTACAAAATTTGTATCTACTTTTACGTTTTTCTTGGTGATATAGGATCTCCA
Source organism: Vanilla planifolia (assembly GCA_023846275.1). Classification (NCBI taxonomy): domain Eukaryota; kingdom Viridiplantae; phylum Streptophyta; class Magnoliopsida; order Asparagales; family Orchidaceae; genus Vanilla; species Vanilla planifolia. Next base: position 2,460,386 of record JAIUJO010000054.1, read on the forward strand.
AATAAAAATGCCAGAATAATTCAAGCTATTTTATTTGACTTAATGTTTGAATAGATTAATCGTTAAACAAATAATAAATAAGACATTATATGTACTTTGGAATAACAAGAAGACAATATAAAAACTTTGGAAGTTTTGGACGAAAGTGTTACATCAATATCTAAGATAAGAATTGGAGATTAGAAACCAAGTTAAAGGATGCTATCTCCTTATAATATTCTACAAATAGATAGAACTATAAACCATTTAGTAAGGAAACTTTAGATGTAAAAGAATCTACTCAGGTGATGTTTGATGGAATTATTAATCAAAACAAAATGGTAGATTTCGATCACATGGAAGATTTTGGAAAATAAGAATTGGAAGACAAATAAAAACGTAAGATAAGAATATAATAGCATATTTATCAACATATATTTTACTTATTGTTTTGCCAAACATTTTGTCATAATAGGAAAAATATGTATTTTTTTGGCAAATAATGTCATTCTCTTTTAATTTAAATCAACCACTCTACTTACAAATATTTTTGTTTTATTCTGACACATATTATCATGCTATTTTAGGACAATAATGTTTGGCTATCGATATGTCATAACAACCAATATAATAATATTCCTTCTATTTGTTATGGATATAACATTTATCTCTTAATTGTGTATCTAAATACTTAATTGGCCTTCTTCAGTGCATTGAATCGAACGATGTTCCTCTCCTCTTAAAGCATTAACTACTTCTATTACTTTTCTTTCGGTGGTACAACATCTCTAATCCATAATGTCTTAGTAATTCAAGACGTTCCATTTATCTCAATCTCTGAATAGATTTATTATCAAACAAATTGTGAAAGAAATACTATATTACTTTGGAATAAAAAGAAGCCTATAAATTAAAACTTAGGTCTTTTCAGATGGAAGTGTTTCATAGAATGTAGGATTGAAATTGGAGTTTAAAAAAAAGTTATTGTAGCCTATCTATTTACAATTTTTTTCAATTATATAAACCTATAAGTATTTTAACAAGGCAACCTTAGTTGTAATGAAAACTACTCAAGTTGTGTTTGATGAAATTATACATAAAAAATTGGAAGATTTGGAAGACATGGAAAATTTGACTAAAAAATTGGAAGACCAAAAATGATTATGGTATGAAAAACTTAGTAATTTTTTGCTTAAATATTATTTTAGGAAGGGAATTTATATAAGAGTTTGTTCAAAAAGAATTATACTGATGAACATCTTGAAGTCCAAGATTAAGTACATGATATCATATTTAGATCAGCCAAGTTCGATTTATGTGAATGAATTAGTATGCTTATATGTGTAGGATTTGAGATTGACATAATGGGTTATTTTTCCTATTTTCTTGATTGCAAGTTAAGAAAGATGAAAAATGAATCCTTGTTTCATACGAAAAGCTTATAAATGGCATGTTAAAATTTCAAAAACAAGGATATTTTAATTCTAAGTGACTTGTCTTTTTTAGTACAAACCAATACCTCTCTTTAAAAAGAAATTATATATGTTGCATGAACTGCAAAACTTGTTCTCCAAAATACAAATGAAGCCTCAATGAAAGAAATTTATTTCATGGGCTATTGGATGATTTTAGCTTGTTTGTTAGAATGAATGCATAGGAGTTATTAGGTAGGATATGTGACCATAATATAGTCATAAAAATTGGGTATTGGAAAAAAATGATCTTTTATTATCATTTAAAATATCTAAAGACTACTAGGAAAGTTTCATAATCAATTGGAAAGAATAAACATAAAAGGAACACTTGAACTAATCGTAAGGTTGAGTGCAACATGGTCATTTTACGCTTTTTCTTATTACAAGGTATTTAAACTACACCAAATGAATGTTAAGGGCACATTCATAGATGTTTCAGTTTAGGAGGAAGTGTATGTAGAATAACTGGATTGTTTTAAACGTTTTCCTCACAAAAATCACCTACATAAGCTAATTAAATACTTATATGATTTGCGACAAGAACAATGATCTTGGTATGAAAAACTTAGTAGATTTCTACTCAGACATTATTTCAATACGAAAATTTAGATTGAAATCTTTCATGAAGAACTGCATTAAGACACTAAGAGTAGATCTAACCATTTATAGTATAATAATGGAAAAGATAATTGTATGATCAAGAAACTATGTGTTCCGTTTGAGCAAGATATTTTTTCCACCATATAAATAAAACTTGTCACTTAACTATAGTATGCGTGATTTTTCAAATTTGAAATGGAAACTTTTGCACGACTAAATGCACCACATGATCATGTTTCATACAATATGATTAGCTATTGGAGAAAAGAGACAATTTTATGAGTAGATTTTTTGGTTTAAGCTAACAAGTGAAACTAATAAAAATGGATGGAACAATTGCTTAGTAAGATTAAAATAGTAAGATAAAACTATTCAATTAAGGAATAGTGATTCCATAAAAAAGGTATAACAAAAACTCAAATAGATTAAATAATATAGTTAATTTATACCTTATAGTAAAATCACTCAAATTGAAATTAAACTTTTTAAAAGTTTGTATATCACCATCATATAATATGCAATGGTATAATGCATATTATGAACTGTATATTGGTGATGTTCTAAACCTAACTATGTTAATCATCAAAATATACCTAATAGTATAAAGTATATCTCATGTAAAAATAGTAGGCCACAAGTGTTATAAGAAAGGCATAAAAATGTAGTAAGCTTTAATGAAATTATTTTGATAACATTCTTTCAAAATAAGTTACAAATAGTCTAAGAAAAGGATTTGACCCTTCGTACCTCTCTTTTGATTTGAAATAATGTTGAAGTAGTTAAGATGCAATTACTTTGCTATGTTAATTACTGGTTTTAAGGTAAAGAAGGGAAGTCTCTTGACACTTTAACTCTTATGAGAGCTACTTGGCCAATATGAAGCACAATAATGTTGACATATACTGACATCAAGGCCATGGATGGATTTGTTAAAACACTATTGCTCAATAATAATTGAAAAAAAACACATAGGAAATATGCTAACAACATGCCTACATTCCTATAGTAATGTGATGACATACTATGGGTTGCAAGAAAAAAACCAATTGAAGCCAATTGAAGTTTTAATGTGATGACATATTATGGGTTGAATCATAATCGTTATTTCAATGACTTGAAATAAGCTTTGATAAAAAAACCAATTGAAGTTTTGATAAGATTTTTAATTACATTTTTTCCACTAGTTATGTAATATTAATTTAGTTGTTTTGCATGATCATAAGATCAATGCTAAGTGTGATGAAGATTTACTTAGCCCACTACATGACAAGGGGTGTCGTTTTAGTGTTCATTGATGCATGACAACTTGAATTATCATAATAATTGAGTTGAACTATTGAATTTTATTTATTTTTATTAGTATATTCTATTTTTTATTTAAATATGATTTTTAATGTTTCTTATAAGTGCCCTATTATATTTCCATCCTTTCATACCAATGATATGATTTTTGCATTTTTTCACTATGACTGGTAGTTTAGTCGATTTTTGTTTTGAATTTATGTTTAGAATTATAGTCTATTTAATGCTCTATGATGGAATTTGTAGAGAGAGCCTTTTTAATATTGGAATTATATTTCTAGAAATAATGTTTTCTATATCAAAAAGAAAACACAATCATAGTTTGCTATCTAAATATTTTAAGTGATAATCTGACATCTAAATAAAGATTTGAATTTATCTCCACCATTATTGTCATCATTTAAATCCTATTACAGGAGTTACGTTGCATCATAAATCCTATTATAGGAGTTCTTAATACCTATACTACATTAATAGTGCTTGGTCATGTCCTTAATCCCTTTAATCTTAAATCTTATAAATCATTGGGCGTTATATTGAGTTTAGCTATGCCAATTTAAGAATTGGTTTAAGTTATGAAATTATGTGCACTGAAATTCCCCACAATAGCAATGGTGTCACTATGAGTGCATAAATGGTTATGCTTAAATTCTACATTAATCATAACAACCCTTTTAGCAAGATTCAAGGATTTATTAGCCTCATCCACATCTTTGTTCATCATTTTTTTATAATATTTCTTTATTCTTCATGTTTGGGATTTCTAGTTAGAAGTGATTTTTATACAATATAAATTGGTGTTGTCTCATTTTTAAATAGCTAGAAATCATTTTCATTCATATCATTGATGTTCTCTTAGTAGACTTTAAACAATATTTTGCATAATTTGATTTTTTTTTACTCATCTAATAAATCTGTTATACAATGCCTTATAGGCTATTCAATTTTGCTTCTAACAATTTAGTAGAACATGTGAAACAGATGTTCTTGATGTCATCAATAAAATTGGTAAAAAATCCATTATCGTTATTGATGTGGGTAAGCTTCGTATGTGTGATTGCAATATGGAGACAAAGTTCTTATTACGCTCTTCCTAGTTCTCATATGTCTGATGTTCATGTCCATATAATTGAAATGGTATGTTTGTTTTGAAAGATGCCTGTCATATTAGTCCAATGTAAATAAAGATTGAATCCATTTAGTATAAGAGTTGAGATACTTTTCTTACGCTCATATTTGAATACTTATTCTATCTATTCTACTTTAAAAAATTCCACAATGCAACTAATTCATAAGATGCATAGTCTTAATGATAACCAAGTGTAAATAGGTCATAATGTAATCAACATATTTCATATTAATCTATTGTCAAAAATTCTTTGTGAATCTTCAAACTTGTGTGAGCTTCCACATATAGCATGTAATAATGATAGCCAATTTTTCCTTAAATAATGTTATCATTTGAGGAAGTGTTACATTATAATAATACTATATTTTGATAGAAGTTACTCTGTTGCACACTTTATTGATCCATTAGTTGTTGAAGTTGTATTGAGGAAATCATGCACTAAGATTCCACTTATTCTTATTCGACTATTTTTATGTAATGTTTTTTGATGCACGAGAATAGTAACATGGAAAAGTATAAGTGTCAATCTTACAAAGATAATATTTGTATTTTGCATAATAGATAGAAATCTCAAATAACTTAATTCTACCCCAATGTAGTATGAAAATTATTCCATATTTTAAATGTCATGTCCTTTGTGATGACAAAATGTTTGGAAGTGATAATTTCTCTATATTAATAACACCTTTCCACTTATCTAGAATTGATGTTCTATCCCCATATGAGGTGAATTTTTTATTGTAGTTTTTTTAGAAACATATATGGCCATATTATTATTTTCTTTGTATGCTATGCTCTATTTTAGGTTTAGCAAACTAGTTTCCACAATTACATAATCCAATTTGCTAACTCCCATTGTATATTTCTTTTATCTTGGATTAGATACAATAAAACACTACAATCCACTAAGATGTATAAATTGCAAATTTGTAGTTTGTTGCATAATTAAAGACCCCTAGTTGTAGCGATTACCTTGACTTTAAGCGTTATTTATATACTAAAAAAATCTAAACTCATTTCCCCTAAAGTTTTTTTAATAATCCAACTATAATAGCACCTCAATTCATGCATAACTTATCACCAATGATATTTAACTACATGTAGATCATCGATTGAGGTAACCACATAATCACTTTCATTGTTTTTTCTATGTTCTTGGCAATTAGTCTATGTTTCCCAAAATCATTCCTTTGAGAATTTGTTGAAAAGTTTTAATAATATTGTTCTTTTCCATGTCATAATTTAATACTACATATATAACAATTGTTACCGCTTGATTTAATTACTCAAAGTTCTTAGCTCTGCTAGCTTTCTAAATATTTTATGATATTAAAGTAGGCAGCGTGATTATGATCTCTCGACTACAAATTTCATATTACCAAAAATTTCATATTACCTTTCTTGTTGCATGATGTAATTTGGTTCATTATGTTTTAGATATCAAGTTGCATAATGGATAAATTACTTTCAGAAGTAACCCATGCTTATTTTGCTTTTTTATAATAAACAAAAGTATGAACTATTGGATCTTCATTTGGACATAGTTGTCACATTAAAGAAAGTTGGAAGTTTCAGTTAATTAAGATACTTGGTAATGGCACATTGTCTTGAATATCACCCATGTTAACATTAACATCTTTAAAGGGCATTTGGTGCTTCATAATTGTAGTCTAAATTTTAGACATTACTCTTTTCATCTTAAATAAACCTAGGTAGAATGATAGCTAAACTTCACATCATAAGTTAGAGACCATATGCAAAAAAATTCATATATTTAAACCAATTTGCATTCTTTGTAATCAAAAGTTTCATCCTTTTCATGCTAGCCCATGAATTGAATTTCATTCTTCATGCAAATAAAGATTTGTATTTTGTTGACATTTTGTTAGACCATAAAAATTTGTTACTACATAACTATCAATTAAGTTTTAGATAAAAAGTTACATCATTTTCTTGATTTTCTAGATACCACAGCTGTTTTGCTCTAACAAGAAATTAATTTTTTTCCAAGTTAGGTGGTGCTTAAGATTTTCTTCATTGTCTCCCCACAAAGGTCAATTCAATTCTTTCTTAATCTATTATAAAACTAAATTAGGAGTTTACTTGTCATTACAATATATATTGGAATTGAGGAAATGACATGCTTGATGAGAATGGGTCCACACTTGATAGATAAAACCTTCATTTTCCACCGAAGGAAATTTATTTTTAATTTTATTAAACAAATTTTGGAAGTAAGCTACTTTCTTTTGGCCTACATATAGTGTGTTGTAGAAATAAGTCAAAGGAAGATTTATTTAATGCAATCTAAAGCCCTTACAAATTTGATTTACCTAGCATATACTCCTTCTATTTCTATAGATTTCCTCACTAATTATTTTATATTAAAGAACATTACAGAGTGTTGGAACAGATAAAATAACTTACTAAGATTAATAGTAGTATTTAGATCTTCTCCAATAATGATAATTGTTGTTTGCATAAGGTAGGAGAGTGATAGATATAGATGTTCTATGATGTCCATATAATATTGTTCTTTTTTGAGCAAAAAGGTTATTAGGGATTCTTTTCAAGAACTCTATGAATGAGAAGAACAAGGAAGATAAGTGATTACCTTGATTAAGGATAATTGAAAGTTTTAATTCATCTTAACAATTAAATTATTAATTTATTTTTATTGTTAACAGAATATAATACTTACTAAACTTATAATATGGTCTCTAGAATATCTCTACATTTGTAAAACTATTTCGATTTAGAGAAATCAACATATTAGATATTTGTTATATTTAATCAATAATGAGCAATGTGAATATTATGTTCATGGTGATTTGAAGAATATTTCGCCTAAATTCAAGAAACATTTCAAGGTTATGAGGTTTATGAATATATATAAAATTTGTGCTTTAAACCTCCCCAAAAATTGGACATCTTATAAAAATTCTTTTGCTTCATTCAACACAACTTTTGAGATTAAATCCAAATAATTAATGAAGAATTTTTCATTAAAACCATATAAACTAAGGGTATTATCTAAACTCATATTAAAATTTATATCTTTATTTCCTCCTCGATGATACCTTCAATTATTCTATTGCTTTCTTGCATTTGTAAGGAAATGTTGAAGTTAATCACATTTTCACTTTTAATTACTGAAGAAGACTTAAAAAGATTCTAAAAGTTCTTGATTACAACTGTCAGTATTTTGTCCTCTCTGTTTATTTCTTCTGTTCATCACTATCGCAAAAAAGAGTGTTGTTTTTCTTTCTCCTTGTATTATTAGTCAAATTAATTTTTTCTGTTTTGAATAAAATTTCACTCTTTAAAAATCTTGTGAACAATAAGAATTAACAAGAAAAAAAACTTTCCATTAATTTTATGTTTGGTTTCATAGAAGAATTATATAATTGTGATTCACCTCTTTCTTATCTAATTTAATAGGATAAAATATTTTTGAAAATGTTGATTTTTTAAATCTTTATGGCTCATTTTATGTCCACTTTATTTTAAAGCTATAGCCTTCTTCCTAATATAGTTTAAAGAAGAACGTTAATTATTCTCTATTGTACATGCAAATGTAGGGTGATTCAAAAACATGTCATGAAATTTAAATTATTTGGGAGATGAAGGATGAATTTTGATGACATTTAGTAGAAGACGAACATGACTTGATCTAGTTCTAACAAGGTGATGAATTATTAAAGTTGAAAGTTGTTCTATTTATTTCTCATCAACAAGCATCATATATAATCTTTTCCAAACCTATAACTTATTATGTTTTCTTGCCCATATAAAAGAATGACTAAAAATTGACTGTAGCCTAAGATGACAAGAAATTATGCAATCAACAAGCTCATACATTTGTTTTAGTTTAGGAGTACATAATCTATTTTAGTCATCTGAAGATATTATTTCATTAAAATCCCTACCCACCATCCATGGATTTGTGGTGTCATTAACAATGTGAAATGACTCTCCCTTAATAGGCTCCTTCTAGATACCATTCTTTTATCATAGGCAAAAGCATAGCAAGCTTTAGAAACCTAGTCTTAAAGCTTGATGTTGATATAGATAAACAACATTTCATTAATGTCAACATTATAATTGAAATAGTTCGAAAGAATCTATATCTTGTTTGATTCATTGTAATAATGTTGCTAAGAATTGAGTTTAATAGCAAAGTTTTATGTTTTATCCATGCAATACATAAATTCCAACCAGGCAACTTATCTAACAATATAAATTTTAATAAACTGATTAATCACTTGGCAAAAAAATTTTTAGTAGCGCTACAAATATTTCAAAATAAGAATTTGTTCATTAAGACAAGCATTATTGAAAATTTGGATATTGGGAAGCATCCTCTAATAATTTTTAGGCATATGGGTTTTTTCTTAATCTCTTACAACTTTTTCCTCATTCTTTGACATTTCAATGGATTAAACTCCTTAGTTTGAATTTCAGACATAGAGGTTCTTGCTCTCCTTAAAGTTCAATAAAACTTTTATGATCTTGATTATCATATGAATGCTAAATTTCATCCTAATAACTTTTTAAATAAATAATTTAATCATTTCCTTTCTAATTTTTTAGAATTTTTTAAGCAGCTATAGACCTCCAATAGTTGGATTGCCAGATAGTTGCACTCTCTTATATATATATATATATTAGTTGTCATTCATTAGCATTTGTGATGTGATTTTCCTATTGTAGGTTTTCCATTATGGATTTCCAGGCCAAATCGTTAACAAGTGAAGTAGAAATTTTTGTGGCCTCAATCTTTTCCTTTTGTTGGTTATTTTTGTCGACATCTTCATTAATATTTTGTCAATTAATTACATGACCTTACTCCTTGATTAAAAAACCAAGATGAACATTAGAGTTATCTAATTATTTTTATTTGTTTCCATAAGCTAGCTTATGCATATGTTTGTGGCATCCTTTGTCAACTTTAGGTTGGTTAATATAGTAGATTTTTTGACAAAAGCCATTGTTTGAAATATCTTTAGTAGAAATTCTAATTTAGTTTGACAACTCTATTACTTACTCAAGAAATTTTAGGATGTGTGAGACTTAAAGTAACAACATCTACCTTCAAAGGGCCTAGTCATTCGTGTTGTTAAGTGAAGTACTAAAATAATTAATTGGTAGGTGCACTGTTGTATTCCAAGAAAGGCAATTGTTCCAAATTGAATTGAAAGAAGGGGTAAATGCCATACATAAATGAGATGAACTATTAATAGTCTTAAACATGCACTCAGATTTACATCTGAATAGCTTGTGTGCATGAAAAAATTAATGGATGCTTACAAAATTTTCGTTCGATTTATAAGTTCCATTTGCAACATAACTAAGTGAACAAATTTTTTTTAACTTTTTTTCTTAGCCAAATATTCTATTAATTTGAAGCATCAATGCAAGAGTTACTTACAAATAATTGTTTTCACAAAAAACATGGTAGTTTTGTAAGTCAATAGGAAAATTGATATGTGACTATGCGGCCTTTTAGAGTGACTCATTGCTTCAAAAATGCCATGCCACTTATAACTCATGACTATGTTGTTCATTCTTGTTGCTTTCTACTCTTTAATTAGCATAATTTTGATTAGCTTCATTTTCTTTACAAATTAATTAATGCATTTAGATAAACTATCATAACATTACATAAGTGAGATATCTTCAAGAGATTAATTAAACATTGCACCTTTGATTGACCAACTTAGTTTAAGAGTACATTATGTTACTTTCCTTTTCTATTTCTTTTGATCGAACCATTTAAAAATCATTGCAGATTTTACTTAATGTTGAGCAATCTCATTTTGCAAATAATTTTTTTAAAAAAATAACTTTCAATTGTAAGTAGAAATATTTCTCTTAAAATTTTAGAATTAAAAATTTGTTAAATACTTAATTCAACAATCCTCTCTTGTATATTTTGTCTCATATAATTTCAACCAAATTTCACATGTTAGTTGACTTTATCTATTACTAAATGTTGTTCATGCTTGTCAAAATAAGAATATATTTTTGAATAAAACGTCAAAATAATTTTAGTATTTGAAGTATTAAGTTATGTTCATGGCTTTTCATATTTTTATATTTTTTACATTATCAATGTCGACATGATCTTTATTTTGCTTATTTTATTAAATTCTTTCATTTTCTTTAGATATTTTAAATCTTTTGCAATACTAATCATAGATATTTTCTTATTTTAACAATTCTTTATTACATTTATAATAGATAATTTTTTAGTTATTTAATTTAAAAAGTAACACATGTTTTCTAAATGGTATTAGCTTTTGTTGTTGTAATAGCTCATTTATGAGACTTGTAATAATAAAAGAAATATTTTATTATTGATAATATTTTTTTATTCAGCTTGTTTATGACAAAATGAAATTAGTTTTTGAAATTTTTTTCGAATAATTATTGAATGTTCTATATTTCTATTATGCTAGCAATTGAATATATTTTTATCTCATTAAAGATTGCTGTTTTAAATAGCTTATTTTCTTACTTCGCTATGGAATTTCATGTTTTTAAATGACCACTTTATATTCTATTATATTTTACTAAGATGATAAACTCTCCATGTTTCTTTTTATTATGGATTTTCTGGTTAAGCTATCATACAATTAAAAAAGTTCACTTTCATGTAATACTATGTTAATATATTCAAATTTACATAAAATCTTTTAAATACATGATCAAACATTTTGCTCATTATATTAAATGTATAATTTTTTATTTTTGAATAATTTAGGCATTTATATTTTATATTATTTATTTTCTAAAATTGTTTCCATTAACTTTTTAGAAACTTTTTGTCATTTTATACATTTTAGTTTTTTTTAAATTAGTTGCTTATTTCATGCAATATTCTTTTCTGAAAATTTGTAATGCTCACATTGTATAGACCATTTTTTGTCAACTTCACAAAAATATCTTTTCTATTATTCCAACTACACTATCAGCTATATGGTTGATATAATTTTTTTAAGAACACTTTTTTTAAATACAAGTATTATTAACCTTAGATGACTAAGAAAACCATTTCTAAATATATTACATCTTAATTGTTAATATATTTTTTGGTACAACTAATGTATATTCTCTTAATTTTATATATACAGTGGTTGAAAGTTTCTAATCAAAATTGATGGAACAGAATATCATTGTCCTATGTAAATATATGTAATGATTGTAATAAAACTAAAGGCATATATCTTACCTAGATGCCAATATATCATTGTGTGTTAAAGATATCTTCCAAATTCAAACAAAATTTATAAGTAAATCTGAAGCCATTCAGCCTCTAAGTTTTACTAACACTTCAAGCAATACTAAATTTCATCTACAATATATAATACAATACAATCTCAATGGTTCTCCTTGAACTATAGCACCATCAAACTCACATGTAACCTTGTTTGTCAATTCAGCAAAGTTAGTACAATGCAAAATAATTTTTCGTATTAGCACACTTTTGTTTTTTCTCCTTATGAATGATCAATTTTTTTAATTAAACTTTATGATCCCCAACTTTATCTTAGATAATTCCATATTAAGGTGTTGTATTTTGTCACCTTTATTTTATATGATAAGTCCTATTAAACAAAATGATCCACTTAGTATTCTTTAAGTTTGGTCTTCAAGTTATTACATTTATCCTCTTTTTCTTATTAACCAAGTCCTTCCCACTCTATACTATTATGTTGTATTGCACATATTCTTCCATTATTTATTTCAAATAGGTCTAATATATGTTAACATATATCATTCTTGCTTATTAACCAAATACAAAATTCTTTTTAAACTTTTATGGCACCATATCTTTTCAATCACCACTTTTCTACAAACAAAGACATTGAAGTAGATATATTTGTGATAATGTTGGGATCAAAAGTCTCTAAAACCTAAGGATCATAAAAATCAATATAAAACTGGAAAGGTTGTAGTAAACATATTTCAAAGTGGCATTCCTATTTATTAAATGATGCTAAGTTACCTCAACCAAATTAAATAGCTAAACTTAAAAATAATTAAATTTTAGCATATATAAATTGAAGTTTATTAAGTGAAAAGTCTTTTGATGTAATTTGTTGGCATTTATTTTAAATCCAATATTTCTCATTTGTAGCAAATCTCAAAACACCAAAAAGCTCTCACCAAACTACATGGAACCTAGTATCTTTATTTATGTATATTATATGTAATGATGATAGTGCAACTTGTTGTGTAGAGTTTTCCTATAAGCCCTTTTACTGATATGCATTAAAGACATCTCACAAATTCAAATAAATTCTATAGGTAAATCTAAATCCATATAATCTCCAAATTTTGCTACCACTTCCAATATTGCATATTTTCAACTTCAACAAATTATATAATACAATTTCAAAGATCATGCTTATACTATTTTTTGATAAAAGACATGCTCTACCTTTTTTATGACCTAAAGAAAGATCTTATTTTACAAATTGTTTTTCTTACAAGTCAATGCATATGGTATAGTGATAACAGAATAAAACATATTTGTGGGATTTTATCTAGAATATTTAACACATTCATGCACAAAATTAGTTTTTATATATTTTTCATATTCTATTAAGCCTTCCAACTTTTTTATGTTAACAACATTATATATTTTTTCTATTCATACAATTGTTATTTTTATTAACATGTTATAGTTTTCTTAACAGTATTTTAATTTTTCTCATTTTAATGTTTTATTTTTTAAATTTTAATCATAAACTTTTTATACCCCAAATTGTTAATATGATTATTAATATTATATTAAAATATTTTGTCCATTACCATAATCTTTTGAAGATTGAGTTTTTTTAAAAACATTTTTTGCATTTTGATAATATTAGTATTAAAATTTTACATTTTTTTGTATTCGGCATTCTTTTTTAAAGATTTTTTATTTCTTGAAAGATTTGAAAATTTTATATATTATTAAGGATTTTAAAATGTTTGAGGGGGAAAAATTTATTTTCACATTTATTTATATAATTCCTTTCTTTTTAAAAAAGTTTTTGTGAAATAGTCATTACAAAGGTTTTGGTCAATGTATTGTATTTTTATTATTATGTTTATATTTGTAATTGTTTCAAACATTGTTTTTCAAAAAATAACTTCTTTTCTTGTACTTTATAAAATAAAAATTATTGATACTTAAGTGTTAAGCTATTTATTGAATTTTTTAATTATCAATCTTTTAACTAGCTCAAGTTGCATTAATAATTTTGTATTACTTGTGATTTTATTTTTTGCATTTTTTGAATTGTTTCTAACAAAAGTGATATTTAGCAATGTTGTACTACTAAAATGATCTTATTTTTGTATTACTTTAGCTTTTCTTTATATTATTTTATCCATTTACAATATATATTTCATTATTTTTAATTTTTTTATTATATGGATCTATATTTCAAGTAATTAATTTTTTTATAGTGTTCAATTCATTATACTATTTTGTAATTTTTTTTATTTGTATAGACATTTTTCATTGATTTGCAACACTCGTTCTTCTAAATAATTGAAATACTTTGTTATATGTTCTAGTATTCATTAAGAATAAAGTTTGATATTCTTTAATGAAAACGTGTTTTGTTGTTAAATATACACAAAGTAATCAACATGTAAATTTGTTAGCATCTTTTATGCTAGCACTAACATTTTTTATGTCACTATGTTAAAGATATAATTTCAATCTAATGGATAATGCATGCAATATTGATTATTTTAAATTATCTTAGTTACTTTCCATTATTCACACCCTTTTGGTAGACAAATATTTTTTTATTATCTTATTATAACATTAATTTTTTAACATGGTACTAACTATAATATTTTAAATTTTGTTCTCAACTTTCCTTTATTGTAGTATTAATTCGAAAATTTTTGTGACAAAATTTCTTCTATAAACTACAACTCTCTTTTACTATTTGTTTAGTTTTATTATAAATTTCTTTTATTTTTATAATTTTTTTATTAAGGATTAAATATCTTTTTTAGTTCATTAAATAAATTTTTTTGTTCATCATATTGTACAGCTTTTTATTACTTAATCATCTGTAGTAGCATTTTTGTAAATATTTTATAAGTCCAAAATACTTCTTTGAGTTAGTGATTGCACAAATAATTTAAAATTCTAAAAAAGATATATTTGTGCAATTCAATTCTTAAAATTTTATAACTAATAACTTATATTACCTTATTTAACTTTATTAAAAAATTATAAAAAGCTTTTTATGGCATATAAAAAGAAGTTTCATAGTTTAATTATTTTTTTAATTTCATTTATTTTGCGTGTCATATCATAATAATTAATTTCATATTAGTTTTTCAAATTTTTGTAAGAAAACTAAAATGAAATATTTTAGATCACTAAAGAATTATTTATAATTAGAAAGATTGAATTATTTTAGTTATTAAAATTAAAAAATTGAAATTTAAATAAAAATTTTACAAAAGTATAAATAAAAGAAATTTTTTGAGTAATTAGAAATATTAAATACTTATTCTATGTAAAAAAAATTATGAAAAGTTACTTCCTAAGTTATGTTACAACAAGTTATTATAAAAGAATAATCCATTAAAAAAGAAATAAAAATCAATCTTGTAAATACAATTTTAAATTAATTACAATTATTAATAAATTATGAAAAAAAATAATTTACTTTTGAACTAGGAGATATATAAAAATCAAATAAAGAAAAAAAATTTAAAATTAAGAAATCAAAATGTCTTCAATTACAATAACTTTTTTTTCGTTTCATATTTTAAAAAAGAACATTTACATGTTACTAAAATGGTGATAAATATTTGTGATTTCTTTGTTGGTCATTGTATACTTTTTTATCTTTTATGATGCTCCTCTCAATAAATTGCTTTTACATGACTATGAACATTTTAGAAAAAAATCAAAGTTGTAGATTATGAGGGCTTTAACAATTTTTGTGTTTTTTCCCTTTCTTATTTGCATTCCATAATATCATTCCGTTCAATTACTAGAAAATTTTTGTTGATATATATCATACATTTCTAAGAGTATATAATGAATCATTTTATTAATATATTATGTAACTCATTTTGAATATTTAATTTTTTCCATATAAAAAATATTTATTTTTCATGTTTTATATATTTCATAAGTTACAATGGCATAATGCTTTAAAATTATTTTGACATAAAATTTTTGAAGTACTTTTTTATAATATTTTTTGAAGTGGAAGATATACAATTTTTTTAAAATGCAACTTTTTGCCAATGAGTTCACATACTTTAAGCATTATTATTGTTTTATTATTTGTGTGCTTTTGTTATAGCTGTAAAGTTTTTCTTCCCAAGAATATCCTCAATGACTATTTTTTTGAATTGTAAATTATTGATATTTTGTACATATTATTTGTAATATTTTTTAAATTTAATAATTTTTTTATATATTTATACTTGCATTGTTTTTTTTTACTATTCGATGTTGTTATAAATACTATTTTTTTCAAAATTCGTTTCAAAGTAATATTTTGTGCTATAAGTTAATAGATAATCCTTTAGATGAAAAATTTTTATCTTATTCTTATGATAAATTCACTAGAAAAAATTCTAAACAACTCATAAACTATCATTTTTATTTTAAATTTTTTAACAACAAATGTACCATTCTTTGTCACCATTATCTTGTGCTTCAGAAAGGATGAATTGTTATGGTTGAAGAATCTATTGATTCTACCCCAATTGGCTGGATTATTCAAGTGATTTTGATCAATTCGAATCAAATGCCAAATCTTATGGAAATTGTCATTTATTTGATAAGATAATTATTGGACTCATTTTATCGGTCGTAGAGCTGACATTAATTCTCCCACCATGGGCATTCGTGACTCAAACCCTCAATCAGGTTCTCAAAAAGAATGAAAATAACACTCCTTCTATTAATAGGATGGGTGGAGAGAGAATAAAATTTGCTAAATAGGAAAGAAGAGGTTGACCATACATAAATGGAACTGACACCCTCTATGTTTTAACCAAAGAAACATCAAAACAATGAAATCACACAAGAATCTCATTCTGATTCTTAAACCCCAACTTTATAAGAAGATTGAGATGTGTCTCATTAGCTTAAACATATTTGACATCTTCCTCAAGCACTCCTCAATCAACCTTATCAAGTTTTGATCAATTCTAGGAGCTTTACGACACCTTTTGAACTTTTCTAAAGTTTAATTCAAATGAAATTTGTAGTAGCTCCCACAATTCCTTACTACCATCAAGTGAGTGGCAATCTTAGTCATCCAATAAAGATTATATTGACCAAAAAAGAGTGATGACTTATTGGAAGTCATACTTTTAAAAACATTTATTGAAATATCATTTTGAGTCACTGTTCCCCCTAAAGAATTTCGTCTCGCTAGAAAGGCACTTTGTTTTGATACTAGTTGAAATGTGCTTTTGGTAAAAGAGATGAATGGTTTGGAAAAAAAATATAGACTTTTGAAAAAGGTTTTTAAAATAATAGACTTTGGAATAAATCTTTGCTAATAATTTTTTTGCAAATTTTAATTTTTTTTATAATATATTATTTTTATTTAATTTTAAAATAAAAATTTAAATAAAATAATTAAAAATAGATATGATCAAAATTAAGTGAATTGAAAAAAAAACAAAGATTTGAGTCCTCTATTTCTTATAATAATTAATTTAAATAAGTGATCTGCAATTTAATTTTTATGCCTTGTAATAATAATTTTAATTATGTTTAATATTTTAATATAAATAAAAGTAAAATTTTAAAATTAAATTCAAAAAAAATATCGTAATAATTTGTCAACTTAATGAAGAGAAACTTCACAGGATCTAACATTTTCTCTTATGTAGGTTCTTCGATTAAAATAGATATCAGCTATCCAAAATCTTAAAATTGACTTAACAAAATTTATTATAAATTCTTAAGTGTTACCATTAAAAAAAACATAATAATTGTTATTTATCTCCATAACTATTATGTTAAAGGGCATACAATTATTTCATTTATAGGCACATTTAAGTAAATACTTTGTGTCAACATGATTTCAATTCTCATTGGTTTAACATTAAACGTATGGTTAATTAAATTATTTTAATTTTAACTATTCATAATTATTTATCTATATGTTTCGCTGTCTAATTCTATGAATAAAGGTAGACATTTCATCTTACATAAAGATTATGGAAAGCGATGCCCCTCGCCATGAATATGATGAAAGTAAACTAATGTGTCATATGAATATTAAGTTGTTTGCACAATAATTATAACTCAATGTACTATGTAGAAGACATGCTTTAGAAGAGAAATTACAACACTAAGAGCTCTATCCATATGCTTCAAAATTTGAAGGTTCAACCATTCTAAAGCAATGTCTCCAACACTCATTTTCTTGTCTTTAATTTTAAATTAATCCAAGAATCAATTAATTAAGCTCTATAATCGATTGATCTACTAGATCTTAAGATGAATATTTTGAAACACTTAATAAAAATGATTAATTAATAATGTAATGATTTTTTATCATCAAAATATTGTGTAAGAACCAAGTATTCAACATAACTAATACAAGAAATAATAAAAGTTTTAAATAATTAAAATTTTATCCATAAATAGTCATTTTAGATCTCGTCTTGTATTGTTGTATCACCAATATGATCCATTATTATATGATTGCACATTGCTTAATATTTATGTATACTTTGACTACCTAAATCATCCTCTAGCTCAATCTACATATTTAAAAATATTTTTCAATCTTTTCAATGAAGTACTAATTATTATCATGCATCTCTTTGTGCACAGATTAGTCTCCACAGGACTCGTACGCATTATCTACATCAAACTAAAAGAATTTTATAAGGAAAGTAATAGTCTTCCTAATCAATTTTACAAGGGAAGTAATGGTCTTCCATGCTTACAATATTTGTCTAAAAGTTTGAAGAATTAGATTACAATATTTTATTGTTTTAAATAAACTAATAATTTGCATATTTTTCTTTCAAATTTGTTATGCTTTACATGATGCTATAGTTTTTGTAAATAAGTTATATAAACTTTTGATGTTTTAAGTACTCCATTTTTCCAATTATTTTACTTATATTTGTAATTTTCAACATTTTTTATTTCTACATTAAGCATGTTTGACTTGTAATATCATCAAATGTTTTTTTATATTATGCTGAGTCAATAACTCATTTATTTCATTATAATAATTAAGTTTTTTTCATTTATTTATATTTTTTATGCAAGTAAAATTTGTCTTGTTGAGTTAATTAATTATTTTAATTTCCTTAAATCAAAGAGTTTTTAATATTTTGCTTTATTAAATAACAAAATTTCTACTTCACATTTTCGTACCTGGTCAATGTGAGAGAGTTTTTCATTTAGTTAATTAGTTATACTTTTTAAATTAATTTGCATTATATTCTTACAGTTTTTTCTGAAACTATAATTCTTTTTTGAGTTAATTATTTGTCAAAATTAAATTTTTAAATATTAATATTTTTCATCATATATAATTTTTTTAATACTTATCAATCTACCATGTTAACCTTAAATATTATTTTTATTTTTATTTTAATTACTTTTGAAATAATTTCACATAGGTATGAAGTTTTTAAATTTTTATTTTTATAATTATTTTAATAATTTAATATATTTTTTTACTTACAATACGTAATATAATTTTGGGCAATTATTAAGATGATTTGTCTAATATAATATAAATTAGAAATGAATAATTAAAAATATAATATTTTAACTTTGGATATTTTTAACTTATGTTACAAAGTATTGTTTTCAACATTTTAACTCTTTAAATGTTTATTTAGCAATAAAGATCCTAAATGTTAATTATAGATATCATTTGTTAATTAATTAACACTTTAAGAAGATATTTGTAAAGTTCTTATTTATTTGATGTATTTTCTATTTTACGTTCATCAAAAAATTTATAAAATTTTTTTTGAAGTGTGTGGTGTACTTAAATTTGAAAATATTTAAGAAATGTTAGTTACTTTAATAATTTTTCAACATCATTTTTTTTTATTACTTTAATCAAATTAATTTTTATTCCCACATCACAAAGGAAGCTATCAATTACATGTAATCAATATGATTTTAATTTTTTTCTCAATTTGTTTTACACTTTAGAATATATTTTTACGGTATTGTAATAATTATTAAATTAGAATTTTAAAAGTTATCCAACAATGAAAAATTACAAAAAAATTAATAAAACTTTTTTAAATTTTTATTATCTCAGTGTTTGTTGCAATTATGAACTTTTATAGTGCATACAAGTTTTGCTTATTATTATAATATCAGGTAAAGTATTATTGAAATCTTGTTAACATTGATTTAAAAATTTGAAATATGTAGAATGAAAAATAAGTTTAGGTTTAATTATGTTTTAAGTATCTTTCATTATGTAAGTAATTTAACTTTGTAATATAATTTTATATTCTTTGTCGATTTTGTTGTTCCTTTTCCAAAATTGATATTTCTTATTGTCATATTTCTAGGATCAACTTTCTCAAGTAGCAAACATTATTTTTATATTATAAATTTATTATGGGCTATGTTTAGTCATTTCTCATATTGCGTTTCTAAAATGAAAGCTTTTAATGACATGGAGCACAAAAAAACTTAAATATCTCAAATGAGAAATTACGTTTACGTTTTTAGCTTTTTCTCCAACTTTCATGTTTTTTTTATTTATGGTATATAGTTTTTATTTATATCTCACACTTTGAATTATTTGTTTATATAAAAGAAATTTAACATTTAAATATTTAAAGTTTTATTTATAATTTTAAAAAAATTATTTTCATTGTTAAAATATAATAAATATATGACGCCAATTACCACAATATTGAAGATAATTAAAAAGTTTTTTATTTTCCAACTAACAACATAACTATCAAAAAGTCCTTTAATAGTATTGTGAGCTTTGTAAGCAAGTCAATAAAAAAATATTGATAATGAAAATTAAATGTAAAAAACATACAAATTAAGAAACATTGCAAGAGGACATCGAGAAAAAATGGTTTCATAATGCAAAAAAAAGAAATGTAAATTATTGGACATTACAAATATTCATAAAATATTACCATACATCAAGAATAAGTTGACATAACATTCAAATCTTGTGAAATATGAAAATGTAAAAAACATTAAAAAAATGAGAAAGTAAAATGTTTAAAAAATGTGCAAAATATTGTTTCATTGAATTTTGCAAGAAGGTTTATTATATAATAATTTAAATAAAAAATTTTGATGTATAGAAATAGAAAGTAACAGATATTACAAAATAATATAAATCCATTTTATTCAAAAATAAAAGTTTACTATCATAAGAAATAATTGAATTATATTAAATTTTTAAAAATTATAAATTATTTTTTTATGTTGTTGAAGAATTGTTTATAGTTAATATATATCATTGCAAATAATTGAGGAAAAGAACTTAGAGGAAGTTCAAATAGTGTGCAAAGGTGATTAACACCAAATTTGTTACCATAAATCAATATTGAGTACTACAGTTCTATAATATATCAGACAATTTAGTCATGTTAGCTATGCTAAAATAAAAAAATGTAATAAGTATGATCATAATCATTTTTCAAATGTATTATAATTTTTATTAAGGATGAGCTTAGCATCCTATTGTCGCAAGATGCTTACACTACATATTTGCATGTTATGTCATAAAATTTTAACATTTTTTATTTAAAACGTATGAGTTTTATAGTTATTTTTGGGTAAATTTATTGTGCTTATTTTGGAAATTATTATGTAGTCAGATTATACTTTTTAACATATAAAAATCTAATTACTATTGAGTCTCTCCTTATATTTTAAATTTAAAAAAATAAGATTTGTTTAAAAAAGATTGCATAAGTACACTACTATGAACATTTCTTTCGGACTTTAAAAATTTTAAATATCATAAATATTTTCATAATATAACTTTAGCTTCTTTCTCATAATTTTCACTTTGTTTTATACTTCTCTCACTCATATTTTTAATTATTTATATGTTAAAGTTACAAACTATATTTTGATTATATAATACAAACCAAGTTATAATAACCCATATAGGACAATTACTTCAAGGATAAAGAAATCATTTTCATTTGTTTTTTTATAATTCTCATTTGTTATAATTTAATAAGTTCTTTTAATTATTGATTTTGATGTAGCTAATTTTTTTCATTGTAAATTTGTTACTCATTTATTGATAAAATCTTTTTTTATAAATTTTTAGGTCATATATTTTATAGCATATTAGATATTCTACGACCTTAAGATTTTTTATATGTTTTAATTATAAAAAGGTTTTTATTAAGAACATCTAGATTATTTTCGTAAAACATTAAGGAATTTTTTAAAGAATTGTATATATTAATATTTAAAATGCTTAACTTCATTTTTAATATATTTTTAATCTATTCTCATCACATTACATCCATATAGAAAATTATGAGTTTCTTTTTAGTTAATACAAAAGACAATAAAAAGTTTGATGTAAATTTAAAATTTTACTTACATAATCTTCAATCAAACTTGAAATATTATGATCATTCCATCTTAAGTTATATGGACATTACTTTGATTTATTTTAGTCCTTTGTTATAATATTAATATTTTAGTATTTTTGTTATTTTTATTATTTGTCAAATTTTTATTTAAGGCTACCATTTTTAAATTTTAAAAGCATTACTTTTTTTTTAAAATTCTTCAATAAAAAAAAAATTTATTTCGATTCTTTCATCTACCATTTTTTTAATAAAAATATATACAATTAGAAATAGTTAAAAAAAATTAATTTTTCTACATTAATTATTTATTTTTGAATCTTTTTTATTGTAATTTCTTAACGCTTCAGAGTGTAATCAAAATTGCATTATAGTGTTAGTTTATTATGTTTTCAATATTAAGTAGTACACAAAAATTTCAAAATTTATTAATTTTTTATCTTTGTATTTTCTATGATTTTTATTTTGGCATATTATTTGTGTTTATTGCCTCGTTTATGATATTGAATTTATTGCTAGTTATTTCTTGAAAATGTCAACATATTAACTAAAATATTAAATTCTTAATTTCTATAATGATTATGTTTTTTCAATTATTCCAGAAGTTTGATATACTGACACATTTCTTGAGATTACAACAATAAAGAACATTTGGAATATATAGGATATAGTAAAGTGATCAAAATTTTCAAGTTATATTTTTCATTTTATTAACATATAGTAATATCTTTCGAATCATTATAACATTAAGATAACCTTCTTTTTCTTAATATAGTGAATTTATTTAAAGTAACGTAATTTGAAATTTCATCTATAAAAATATAATTTTAAACTTTTTTGTGGTTTTTATATACTTTTTTAAAAAGTTTATTCCATAATTAAAAAGTTCAAACATAAAAATAAATTAAATTCTTAACATAACATTTCTAACAGTAGACAAAACAAAAATACATGCCAAAAGCTTGAGCATTTGCACTGCATAACGTTCCAATATATAGAATATTAAGTAACCAAAAAAATAAACATTAATTTTTTTAAAATAAAATTAAATAAAGCAATCGATATATTATATCAAACATTGAAAAAATGATAATATATTATGAAAACTTTAAAAAAAATTATAGGTAATGATGATCACAAATAACACAAAAAATTTAAAAAATTATGTAACACATTACATTGATGGACTATAAGAGTGATACAAATTTCATTGTTTAGCAAATATTTTCAGGAAATATTTTTCGAATTGGATAAAAAAACAATTTAGAGCACAAAATATTGAAGCTATTTAAAAGAATGATCATTAGATAACAATCGCTTAATGTACAAATTCTAAAATTTTATAAGATTATAAAGAGATTTATGATGAAAATAAGTCCTAATGTTTAAAATATGATGAACTATTGTCGATATACAAGTAAAATAAAAAAAGATAATAAAAAAAGATTAACATGATATTTTAAATAAAAATGAGATTAATGTGTGTGTTTTTAATCATTAAAACATATGACAAATAGGGCACACAATCCTAAAATGTATTTTCCTGAAATTATTTCAAAATGTTCACTAATGGTAAAAAATATGCTTATCATTTTAAAGTATAATGCATTGATTTATTATTTCAAGTTACATTTTTAACCGATAATATTATATCTTGAATCATTATATTATAAAGAAAACCCTTTTTGCATAATATGTCAAAATTTTTAAAATCCTAAAAAGCCTGCTGTATCTATGTTTTTCATATTTGCATAATGTTATTTAAAAAAAAATTTAAAATTCCTTGCCCAAAAGATATAACTTTTATATTTTTTTGATAATTTTTATGATTTTTATTAGATAATTAAAAAATTATAAAATAAAAATAAAAAAATATATTAACTTACAATTTCTAACTTTATACATTGGTAAACTAATTGCTAAAAGGTCTACAATATGTGCTCTACAAAATAATCCATTATATAGAATATTTAAAAACAAATAAATAAAAACATAACTTCATTAATATCAAATAATTATAAAGTTTAAATTATTCATATAAAAGTTTAAAGAAAAATTGATGTATCACTCCAAACATTTAATGTATCACAATAAATATAAAACCTTTAAGACAAGTACAACATCATTGTAAGAACAAATAACACAAAAAAGTTAAAAATTATCTTTTACATTTGATGAATAAACAAGCACAATTTGATATCTTGAATGATCTAGCAAATATTGTAAAAGCTTTTTTTTACTAAAATAAGAAAATTATTAACAACATAAAGTATTTAAACTATTCAAAAGAATGTGTATTACCATAAAAAGCACTTAAATGAAAAAACTATTAAATTTCATCAGATTATTAAAAAAATTAAATCAATTGAGAAATCTAAATATTTAAAAGATAATGAATAAACTTTTTTATAGTAATATTAATATAAATAACTAATATTAATTGATTAATAAGTTATTTAAAAAAATGGAAAAATTATCTCTAGTTTTAATCTTCAAGTGATATAACAAAAAATCATTACTATCTTAAATTATATTTAACGAATAATATTTAAGTTGTTGACATAATTTTAGATTAAACACTAACAGTATAAAATACACTCAAAATCAAAAGGTTGTGTCAACTAATACAAACTTTAGATGTTATCCATCACATACAACATAGATAATTCACAAAACTAATTTATTATTATTTTTTATTTTTTCGTGGACCTCTTCTTATCATTTTGATTTTTTAATTATATTTAAATATTTATTTGTCTTCAATAAAATTTTTTTCACCTTTTATGATCGTAACTTCTATCATTTTAGATGTTAAAAATATTACAATTTTGTGAACATTCATTATAATTTTTTGTACATTTGTTCTTAATTTTTCAACATCTTTTATTTAAGTTGTGATTGTCTTTATTTTAGAGTAAGTAGGGATTTATTATTTATGCATTGTGTAAATAATTTATATTTATCAAGTTTATTAATATTTTATAATATCATAATATTTATTTAGTTTTAATATATTTTTACTTGTTATTATTTTTTAAATAATTGATATTTACTTAATCTATTAATATTTTTTAATTATATTGATGATATATTTTAAGTTTTTTATATTTTTACATGTCGTATTTACATCTTAATTAAATTGTTGTTAAATAACAATATTAAAGTTATGTTTTTTCTTTATGAAAAGTCACTTATTTTTGTAAATTCCAATGAAAAATTAAATTTTTTTATATCAGACAATATTAAATATTTTTAATATTTATATGAAAGCCTTTTTTAATGTTTTTAAAAAAATTTTAAATGTGAATACTATTTCATTATTATAAGAACTTTATATATTTTCATCTAATGTGCTTTTTTTTTTTAGGAATGTAATATCTTAAGAGTTCTACAATTTATTGTTTTTTTTATAAATTTGAATTTTTTTTTGTGGTAAACACTAAAGCATTTCTTTAGTCCAAAAAAATTCAATAAAAAATGAAAATTGATATTGTAAAGTAAAATGATATGTGAAATAAATATAACATAAAATATTAAAACTACAAAAGAATTAAATTAACATTATGGTAACCAAATATATTTCAAAAATAAATATAAATAAAAATTTTTAGAGAGTTGTATTGTGAATGTGTAAAATTTTTAAAACAACTTGGATAATTTTTTCTCATGTTAAGTAAACTAATTTACATAAGTAAACAAGTATAAAAATGTAGAAATAAACTTACAATAAAGTAAAGTATTAAAAACTCATAATATAATACTAATTTTATTTCAATTAGAAATTTTTTTATAACAATAATGGTATCAAAAATTTGTTATTTCAAATAAAATAGATAGAAACAAATTTAAAACATCAATTTTGCATGATTTTGAATAACATATTATGCTGACATGTTTTTTTTCTTTTGATCTTGTTATCTTAATATTTACTCTAATATCTAAAAACATAGTTTGTGATTATACAATCTTATACAAAAAATGAAAATTATAAATCTTGTTATTTTTTTTTTCTAGTTTATAATAATTTTTTTATATTTTAAATTTTTAATTACACGTTTTTCAAGAATATTTTTCAATATTATAAATATTAAACTATTGATATTATTTACTTGTTTTTCATTGTGTTTAATTTTACTTAAATTTGAATATTTTAGGTTTATTTTTACGAATGTAATAAAAGAATTTAAATTCATAAATAATTGTTTATAATTTTCTAATGAAATTCTTTTTAAAAATTCCATTATTGTTGTAAGAAAAATTGGAGGTTATCTTAAGAATAAATATAGCTAAAAGTTTTATGTAATTAATAATTTATAACAATATGGTAATGGAGAAATAAAAGTAATTGCTAAAACAAAATATTTAAAATAATGAAAATTAGGAAGCAAATATTTATTATATATTTTCAATAATGCTAAATATTAAATAATTGAAATATTTAAAGTTAAATATTCTCATTACCTAAATTGATATATTACAAAGAAGAGAAAATGCCAATTAATAATGCCTTCTACATGTGTAACAAAACGTAATTAATTAAGTGGTATTATTTATGTTTTCTAACATGGCTATGCAATTTATTTACTTGCTATTTATTTTAGAATATCAATAATGTTTTACGATATTTTCCACAAAAATTATTTAGTAATTACAATATGAAAAAAGTTTTTAACTTTTTTAGTACCCCATTATGCTACGGATATTTTTTTTTTGAGGCTTTAACTTTTTAATTTTTTTAATAATGTGAAGTTTTACTAAATTAGGATATTTAGAAATATTTTTTTTAATCTTTTATATAAATATGCAAAATAATTTTAAGATCATTATATTGATGTTACTCTTTTTTCTTATTCGTTTAAACTATTTATATACACTTAATTTAATTGCTTTTAAGTTAATTATTAAAATATTTTTAAATATTTTAGATTTTTTCTTGTTAACTTTATCTATTTTTATTCTTTGGGCTACTTTGCTTGTACTTGCATATTTTGTTAATATTAAAATTTTAAATTTTTAAGATAAGAATTTTATCTTTTTATTTTGTATTTTAGAAAAAAAATGTATGTCAATATTCTAACAAAAGTTCTAAATTAACCACAATTTTGAAAGAAAATTCAACAATAAGTAATATCATTTTCCTAGAATAAGAAGGATATCTTTAAAATTATTAAAAAAATTTTCACCTTTGAACCAAAAATCATTTTCATATTTAATATTTATCATTTAAATTTTATAAAATATTTATATCACATGTTAAAAAAATGTTTTAGTATTCCAAATTTTGAAAACAAGCAAACATAAAGAAAAAAGTAGAGTAAAAGTATGTGAAATGATACAAATTTAAAGTGTTAAGAGATATCCAAGCTATTACATTTACAAGTAACGACAAGAACAAAAATTTTATAGAATAAAATTAATAGAATTTTTTTAACTATAAAAATGAAAAAACATATTATATAATGCATAATATTTTTAAACAATTTTGATAAATTGAAATAAAAAATTAAAAATATAGAATAATAAATAAAATTAAACTTATAAAAAATAATGTTATAAAATATTTATTTAAAATATCTCACAAAATAAAATAAGACAAATATGTTTTTATAAATAAAAAAGTAAGATAATTTTATTATGAAAATGGTAAAAAATATACAATAATAAAAGGAAATACTATTCAAGACAACATACATGATGGATCGAATCTAACCTACTACTAATACAAAACATGTTCTAATCTACAAAACAAACCTTGTGGTCTAGGCATACCAACTGAAAATGATCATTAGGATTTAGCATAAGTAGAAGAAAAAACTGTGCTCACAAAGTACACATGTTGTACTTACATCCACCTTGAGCAATTATAATTCTTTAAAAAAAGTTTTGTACCAATATAATGCATGCACACACAACATACTCATTATGCACTTGACTTTTAAAATTATAGACTATTGTATTAAATTCATGGTTTGGTTTGGTGAATTTGTTGCACATTACCTATGGAGAATATTTTCCAATAAATAATTTTTGCACATAGCTTTCAATGTGTTAAGTGTTCTATTATCTTATTATTTTTTGCATTTTTATAAATAATACTTTTCATTTCTAATGCAATATTTGTTCCATTATTATTAATTCGTATTATGTTTATTAAATATTTGAAATATTTTAACTAGTGTACAATAGTAGTGATGTAATTTGTTTATGTTTCCATATTTTTTGTTGCATTTACAATTCTAATACTTTTGTAGTTAATTATAAAAAGAATCAACTATTGTTTTTCAAAGAATTGAATTTTTTTACTTACAATAACTAATTCATGATATTTTCAATTATATTTAAATCTTTAATCACACAATATTTTGAGTAATTATTTTTTTATATATAAAAATGAAGTTTTTAGAGCAAAACACAAATAATTTTAATTGTTGAATGCCTGATTATACAACACTTCTTTGATGGTAACAAAACCATCATATTTTGGTTAATGATGAATTAATAATTTAATAAATTAAAATGAACAATCATGTTTTCCATGGGTTAATTAACTTATGAAGATTGGTTAGTGAGCATTGGTAATTTTGCTTAAGTGTGGCTTAACATGCAAATCAAAGAGCCAATTTTTTAACAGTTGGCAAAAGCTAGGCCTTAATCAGTCGCAATGTTACTAGAAGCAAACCTTCTCTTAGTTTTGTTGGTGTATAAATATGATTATCTTACTTTTACAAGTTTATAATTAAAAATAATTCTCATATTATGTTCTTTGATATCTCCTTATGTGAAAACCAATCTATGACTAAAAGATTTCATAGTTTTTATCAAATGGTAAATCAAAAACAAGAATTAGTTTAAAATCAAAGACAAAAAATAAATTAAGATCACATGCTAGTATCTCGATCAATAAGACAACCCACAGAGATGGTTGAAACTTCCACTAAAACAAATAATATGAATCAAATCTTAGAACAAAAATAGGTAATAGGAGAAGAAGAGATAAACCAATGATTTAAAAGAAAAATATCCAAAAAACACAGAAACTATAAAAGAAATGTTAATCATTTTGATAATTTTCACTATGATATTCATAAGGGATATCATGATAGTATAAGAAATGAACCTTCTAATGAGATAGACTAAAATGATGATCTAGATATATTCAGTAAGTGGAAAGTCCTAAGAGACATTGAGATTAAAGCACATCCAAAATTTCAAACAATTTGTGCAAACTTTTGATGGAAATTATGCTTTACAAATTATATTAAATAAAACACTTGTACGGATGATTAGTTTGACTAACACAAAATGAGTGAGTAAAAAATATTAATTTATTAAGACTAACTTAGTGTATTGCCCATAGGTTCCTTACAAACTAAGAGTAATAATATACTAACAATGACAAAAAGGTATCCTAAACATGAAAAAATCTTAAGATTAAGTTGTACAATAAGTTTACTTTAATAATCTATAATATCAAAATAAAAAATAAATAATAAAAGTTTTTCTAATACGGTAGATCCATTAAAGAGTACATTAATAAGTTTAAAGATTATAAACTTAAGTGCAATATAAATGAGCATTAGAATTTATTTTTTTTCATTTTGTGGTATGTTTAACGGAATACAGGATGGCCAACCTTAACTTGAGAAATATTGCTACCATTGAGAAAGCCTATCTCATAGCTAGAAATGTTGAAAAAAGTAAAATTTCTATTTTAAGAGAAATAACAAGCCAATTTCTTCAAAGACCCGCACCGCCATTTCTCAATGACTCATACTCGCACTTCATCTGCCTCATCCACCATAGTTTTTAAACATCCCAAACTTGCATTATCATCCACTTCTCTGCACCATTCTTTAACCTGACCTACATAATTTTGAATCACTAATTTTAATTATTGTGAAAAGGGACATATAGCTACAAGTTATCCAAAGAGATCAATGACTATGAACCTAGAAGGTGTTAATTATTATGAAGAGTCAGAACAAAAGGAAAACATAATGTCTAATGAGAGCTAAAAAAGAATTAAAAAATATGAAAACTTTCATGTTATATGCACCCTTATAATCCAATAATTGCAAGACAACTAAAAGCACACAAATATTTTTTAACACCAGCATAAAAGTGAAGGAAAATCCATTTTGGATGATCATAAATAATGGTAGTTATAGCAACATAATATCTCCTGTTACTATTAAACAAATAAGTGCTACTTTATCGAAACATCCAACCCCTTAATCTATCTTGTTGATACATAAAACCTTTATCGTATTAAGCAATGATGTTATGTATCATCGAAATTTGGTAAGTAAATGACAAGATTTTTTAGGATATCATATATTTGCAATTATGTAATCTTATTTTTAGATGACCAAGACTTTTTTATAAGGCCATGACTTTCAAGGATAACAAAAATATGTATTCCTATATTTATGAAGAAAAGAGGATCGCATTACAACATACTCGACCTTATGAGAGAACCTAATCACTTGAGCTTAACAAATCTATAAACAATTCTAAGCCCATGTATAAAGGAAAAAGAAGATCAAGAATTTAAACTTGAATATGCTATCCCAACTTAGGAAGACCCTTAATCAAAAGATATGGTTTAGTTTCTTATAATTAAAGAGTTGGCTGCTTGTTTACTAAACCCATCACTATTATATAAGCTCATGGTAATAAGCCAATATCTTTTATTGATTTTATTCCTTTACCAATAAAGTTTCAAACTCCTATTTCTTTATTTCTGAAAATAATATCTATAAAAATTAATTGAAGTAACGAAAGATACAAGAAAATAGTAGGTGCTCAAAAGAAGATTAAGGAATTTTATCAAAGAGACTATGTTATAATTAGAGTTATTTGAGAATAGTTTCTTCTCACAGCTTTTAAGAAAATACAAGTACATGAAGCTACAAATTTTAAGATTATTAAAAAACTTGGTACTAATGCATATGTGTTTGATTTGCTAAAATAGTAGAAGATTAGGTAAACCTTTAACATTAAGAATTTAATCTCTAATAGAGCACTATATCTAATACCTAATGACTCATTTGAGCCTGATTCTATCATACTGAGTGAATTTTCCTTATGAGAAGAAAATTTTAGATCTTTAGATAATTCTGACAAAAGACTACTACAAAAATTTTTAGTATTTTGGAAAAGAAAACCTTAGATCAAGAAATTTTGGATTATTCATGATGACTTACAACATATCACATCACACGTGTTAGGACATTACTATGCCCATCACCCCAATACCACCGAGCTAAGTTCTATCTGAACTAATAGCATGACGTATAAGCAACTAACATATGGTCACAAAGACACATTCTTTATCATCGCACAAGTTCCACAAGTCTAAAGGAGAAAAATATGGTTCAAAATTACTTAAAAACATACTTAGAATTAAAGTTTTTTGATTGAGTTTTCTTCTTGCTATTGTCCACTCTGTCTTCCATCATCACTAACACCTTCAATAACTGTTTTCACTACCTAAGCTAACCCGTGCACCGACATGAACACAATTGAAAAAGAACATCGTTTGACCTATGTCAATACCCATTGACACGTTACCCATGATGTCTTTTAAAGACCCATATCAACAAATTAGTCCCATCAACCCATTCTATTCTGCCTGACCTGTACCTACCAAAAAATCAGAATAACTTTGCTAACGTGTCACTCAACTTACCATTGTGCCACCCATCATTTCATCGCTTTTCATTATTATCACTCAACATCAATTGTAAGTTTTGGAATTTCTTAAATCAATTATTCTTTTTTAACTATCTTATATTTTTAATGTTTTTTAAAAAATTTTACTAATGAACGTTTGAGATCTCTATAAATAAGGATGCTCATAAAACTATTAGTGCTATAAAATAATGAAATAAAATTTATTTTTTTGTGTGATTCTACTTTAATGAACAAATGGTACGAACCTAACTCAGTTGAAGAGATTCAAACCTTGTGGGAGACAATGATTAAAGGTGAGAGACTTTTCGTCATGAATGTGAGTAACCAAATCACCTGTGAGAGACATGGATCAAAAGTAAAAGACTTACTACTAGGAGAGTCAATAACTAAACAAATTATTTCTTTCACTAATATCCCAAGCTTTTTTATTATCCCAAATCACCACTACATTACCCTTTTGTCACTTTGGTACTCCAAATGCTAATGCTTACAAAATTAAAAGGCATAATTGTCAAAACGATGTGCCATTTTAGAAACTTTTATTTCATTGATAGTAATCTATAGTTAGGGCTACTTGTTTTATTAAAATACATCATATAAAGTTTGTCTTACAACCTTTATTTTATATATTTGAAATAGGATATGACAAAAAAATACTTTACAAGATTCAATACTTAATGCTAATCTTTGAATAGTTCTAAAATAACAGATGTTACTGAATTCAAATTAACATATAATATCATTTCTATTCCCTAATAATCTATTAGGTATCTTTGGTATTATGGGCCATAATTTAGACCCTAGTAGAATTATAAATCTATTCTACATCAATAATATAAAATACTTATAGCTCTACCATTTAATTATAGGTTGTATTTTTCTTTTGAATTTATTTTCTAAATATTTTTTTAAAAATTATATTCTTTTTTATTTGGAAAAATTAAAATTTGTTTTTATTAGTTTTCATATTTCTTTATAAACGAATTTTAAATAAGTAGTCATCATAATCTTTTCCTAAAGATAGAACTTATCACAATAATGTGGTTGTCTATTGGCATATGTTCCTGCATCCAAAGTTTCAAAAACATTAATTTGAGAGTAATGGATCAACTAGACAATTTCTTCTTGCTAGACAATTTATTCTTGCCTGAAAGATTTTTTTTTCTTACATCAATTGAACTCTAGTTCAGAAGAGTTCACATAAAGTGGGCAAAGTATTAAGAACAAAAGTTTTTGATCCTTAGAGAATATTTAAAGAAAATTATTTGAAGTAATTTTATTAGTAAACTTAACAACATATTTAAAAGTGATTTTGAGGAAATGTTAATTTTATTTTGGAACACATTTAGCTTCTTGTAATAATAAAGTTTTATGAAACATTTGAAAATGAAAAATAAATAAAAATATAAAATGTACAAAAACAAGTTTTGGGTAACTCGACATAAAATCAATTCTATATCAACCATCAACAAAAACTAAGCAAAACCACAACAAACATAAATTATTTAGCCAAAAGTCGAGTTAACTAAATCTTCATAACAAATAATAAGATTAAGTTAAAACAATATTTCAACAAAAACAATTAGCAATATAATTAAATAATTTTATGTAACAAAAAGATAAAGTTA
Source organism: Vanilla planifolia (assembly GCA_023846275.1). NCBI lineage: Eukaryota > Viridiplantae > Streptophyta > Magnoliopsida > Asparagales > Orchidaceae > Vanilla > Vanilla planifolia. The sequence continues at coordinate 2,493,772 of JAIUJO010000054.1, forward strand.
ATATAAATAAATATAAATCTTTCGCTTGATGAAGGCCTAATGAGGCACAAGTATTTTATCAAAATTAATTAAAAATAAAGATAATTTAGAACTTAGCTTATTTGAGAAGTAGAGATTATTAGTTTAATGAGTGAAGAATGTAGAAAAAGAAAGAGACAGTGAACGCCGACTACAAATGGCATCTACGTAATGAATTGAATTTTTTTTTGATTTTGTAAAACTTTTATAAGTCAATTGTATTCAATGTTTGGCATATATATAGGAATTTTTTAAAAACTAAAAACACTTGCTAAACTTTCCAATTAGTCTTTACTAATTAAAGTAAATCATCCATCATAAAATATTAATTAGTAAATTATAAAAATCCCAATGGCTTGAAGCAATTGCTAAAAGAGCAATTGAGTGAGAGCTATTCAATTGAAAGGCTCCTAGAACATTGGATTTTCAAAACTTCTCAATTGGATGAATAAGATTAGATAAAAACTATTTGGAAATTAGAATTTTATTTGGACCATTTGATTTGAATTGATATTTGGTATCCACATTTAGTTTGCATGTGCAAATAAAACATCGATTTTCAGTTTATAAAATTGTGTGATTAAATGGTGGATTAAAATAAGCATTTTAAAATGGCAAATGTTCTTGTGATTATTTGACCAAGCAATCATGCAAATGAATTCAGAAATCCATTTATCAAATTTGATTACATTCACATCAAACTTGTGCACATTTTTTAGCAATATTAAATGAATGATGGATTATTATATCTTTATGTGAATTATCCTACAATATGAATTTTTTATATTATTTTTTCTTGCCTATCTCCTACTTTGCTCCAAAAATGAGTTATGTTTAAATTCTTGAGTTATGAATCAACCAAAAATTGTTGAACAATTTTGGGAGTTATTTTCATTGGATGATAAGTGTATCTAAACAAATTTTGGCACCATGCTCTAACCTAAGACTTTTGGTTTTTATTGGAAATAAGTATTTCTTATATTGAATTTTAATTAAATTATTATTTTCTACTAAGTATTATTATAAGTAAGACATGCTTTTTTTTTAATAAGTTATTGAAAAAAGATTTCCAAATATATGATCAAGCATAAAACAATTATATGGACAATAAAGGAAAGATCTAGACTTTAGTATCATAATAGTTTTCTAAAATAATTAAATTAAATTAATTTAAATTTTTGCACCTTTATGAATGATTTTAATCAAGTATAACATTCTAATAAAAAAATAAAACATTCAAAATTAATTTTAAAATATATTCTCCATCTATTTATAAATCTAATAGAGTTGATCTTCATGAGATTTTATCTTATTTTATTTCTTTTTTAAATTTTCCCTAAGACCAATGCATTAATTATTTAAAATCTAAAATTTTAGTCTAACAATTTTATTAATAATTCTTAGAGTTTGTTATCATCAGGCAAAGCACCATTATTAATGATCAATAACATAATAAAATATCCAATACTCAATGAAATGTTCATCAAACAATAAACTATCATTTGATAATGTGATTGTCTCTCTATTTCTTCTCTTTTTTTGAAAAGAATTATTTAAATAATCTTGACAAATACAAGAATTTATGGGATTCTTGGGACCATTAGATAGGATTTGATAAAGTATTGAACATTCAAATGTTTTCTTATCTTTTAGTGCCAAAAGTACCAAAACATTTATGTCTTTTCTGACTATTTTTAGGTGTGGAAGCAAAGATATATCTTTCTTCTAAATAATAATTAGTATTATTTTGATCTTGATCATTATGAAAGGAAAATAACACTATAGTTTTTTTATATATAGCTTTTGTTAATGTCCATAAATGACTTCTTTTTTATAATAAATAAATATTTCTATATGGACATATTGGCACATGGTATACATTAGTTAGCCTATTAATTTCTCCTTCTAACTTTGAAAAAATATATTTTTGAACCCTCTTAAACTGAAAACTATATTCAGCCCGAAACTTCACAATCACTCGTTTTGATTCTACATATTAGTCATTTTGAACTAAATCATACTTTTAGTTAGAGTATTAACATCATGTAGACTTTTTTAACTCTCAATAGTTAATATAAGTCTACAAAATATAGAAAAGTATGGTGTCCATGACATGTATACGTGGGATGAACAAAATACTCTTTAAATTTGAATTTTCCATTAGAGGGAGCTCCCACATTTTTTATTGTGTGACTTGTGAATGTTCTACTTGTATGAAAAGTTATTAATGTTATTTCAGTACATGGTTCCACAATTGAATAAGCCACAATAATGCTTACAACTTTTCCCAACTCAAAAAGGTCCTCATGAATGGGACTCCCATCATAACATAATTGACAAATCTAACACACATGTTTTGCAAGTAAAAGGGGTCATAAAATGTATTGGGTGCATTCAAATCTTATTGATTAATTGACAAGCTCAATTCAAATATCTTGATTTTATGCAGTGATTCATCAAGGCCTAATATTGGTATTATCTCCTAATACACAGCCCATTAGTGTTTGGACAAAACTTTTCTCTTTTATCCAATTTTAAGGACTCATGGATATACTTTGAAAAGTTCAATCTGTTCTATGTAAAGAGCATATTAAAGTGCTTCAAAAAGTTTACATATAGATATCAAGCATCTAAAATTTATATCATGGTTTATACAATTTCTTTGTAAGCTCTACAATAAGAAATTATATATTTTATCAAAAAATACCCTTCTTGTAAATTTTTTTAATTGTAAAAGCCAATCATTTTTAGTTGAGGATCTAACATTAATCCTCATGTAAATACCAATTTATGTACTTAAGATGCATTTGATCTAACCCCCTTGAAAAGGATATTAAGTGGACTAGCTTGAAGGGTTTAATCACCCAAAACTAAGGATTCATTTTTTGTCTCTAATATTCACTTATAGCATAGAACTTCTCAATAGATTCACATAACTTTTTTCCACATTTACATTCCCATAATGATAGTTTTCTCTAAAATAAAACATTTTTTTAGAATTTTTGACTAACCATGCCTTCGTAGGGTTGGTCAAATGATCATCAATTCCTTAATGGAATAGACACAGCAATAGCTTGTTGGAAACCTAAAGTTCTCAATTGAACTAAGACATGTGATGTATATGCCATTCTTAAATGATTTATTAATCTATTAATAATTCATTTCATAGTAGTTCAATCTATGACCTTATTTTGAAAGGCCAAATCTACCCATTCTACCCAAATAAACTCTCTATTCCATTAGGTTAGATTCTATAATGTATTTAGGATAGCGATTCTAAAACATCCTTGCTCTTTCTTCTCACAAAAACTAAAAGGAAATGAAAAATCGATCAAGTATAGGCATCATGAATACAAATTCATTTCATAATTTCTTTCTGTTTTTTTTAAAAGTTAGATAGCTTATGAGTAGGCTGGGCAAAGACCATATACCTTATATTGCTTCATCTGTTTCTCTATAAAAAAAGGTGACCACTAGTTCTTTATATGTATATAAAATAAGATTCTCTTTGATACTTCATACTATTTGATAGTTTGCATAAATCTTTTTATGATAACAAAAGATTCATATTGAAGTTACACCAAATAAATGAAAAAGATTATTCTTATTTTTCAACTTCTTTTTTTTGAAACCAGTAAAAAGCTACACTTTGCTATAGTTTTGAGTAAAGGACATTCTTTCATTCATTAATTCTTATTTTTTATTCGCTCTACCTTTTTATCTTTTGCTCTTTTATGGTTTTGGTTTTTTACTAAGAAAATGGGAATGTCAAATTATGAGTAGTCTTGATCTAATCAAATGATTAATTACCTGAAAGAGATATCTTGTAATAGATTTGTTTATTGAAATTTTACAATTATGTTTGACATTTTTTTGGGCCCCAACTAACCCTAATGGTTATGTCGTGGTGTCTCTTGAATCATATTTGCTATATATTGGATAATAGACATGACAAAGTGGAATTTATAATTCTGCAAAAAATTATATTTTTTAATGAGTTTCATGTCTCTCTTTCTAAGACTCATGTTAGTGCTATAAAGTTCTAACTAAGTTGAATAGGATAACATTTTCTTAGATTGAGACGTAAAATGGAAATTTCGGCCAAATCAAACGTTGCAATATACTAGATTTTCTAAGAAGAAAAACAACTTTTTATTAGTCTAAAAACTTATTTCACAAAATAATCTCACTTTGTAGTTTTTTGGTTTCATAACAAAAAGTTTATGGTTTTATAACCTCTCAAGCTATTTCTTGAATATAGAAAAAGCTATATCTACATAAGCCCTAATTTGTTGAAGGGAAATTTGTCAAATTTGAAGTTCTTGATGTTTATATTAAGTTATCATAGAAAAAAGAATTGAAATTATTATTAATTTAGATCAAACTTGAATCCCTTTTATCTTGAAATTATTTTAAGATATAAAGAAATTATTTAGTTCTAGGGCCAAAGATCAAAATTCTTGAATTAGCAATCAAAAGGATTCCAGTGTTCTCTCTAGTTTAGGTTCTATTCCTCCCATTATAAGGGAACAAAAAATTCTTTATCAGTTCTAATATGATTTGATTTATAGTAAGAATCTATCGTAAAATATGAACAACTCCAAATCCCTATAAAGGTTAGACCTCCATATCTCCTATTCACTACAACACTTTGTTGAACTCCCTTTAATGATTTATTATGTAATAAATAAGTAAACTATAATTTTTATCAAGTACTTTGATTATAATTTTAGTATATGAATTATTTTAGAGTTCATGCATTTCTTAGATGATTCATACTCCATATTTTACATTTAATAGTTGTAGATTTGATACTTATTTATCATTAATTATTTTTTATTAGATGTTGATTGTATCAGATAATGTTATCAGACTTAATAGCTATATCTTAGATAGATTCATAAATTTGAGGAGCTTGATATATTTGTACTAAAAATATAATTAGAAGAGGATTAGTTTAAAAGAGTAAATTTTTGCTCCACTAACCCAAAAATGGATTATTGTAAAGTAAGTCCTTGGTTTAAGGAGATCTGGCCAAGTTTATGTGAGCTCTTAACATGTGTTTGTAATGGTTTAGGAAAACCTAACCATAAAAGAGGAATTTAGAGAAGTCAATCAATAAAATGGCAAGTAGAAAAGCAAGTTAAGCGATAAAGAAGAAGGAGAGTTCAAGCTTTGTCGCAGGAAAAGATCTAAGGTGAAGTCTCTATATACTTATTCTAAATAAGATGACCATTGGGCTCATACTAAATATCTACTTAAGATCGAGATAATATAAAAAGGAATTAGTTTCTTAAAATACATATGAAACCATGAAACATTGATTATCATAAAAACTAGTTCTTCTTCTTCAAGAAACGTGCCTAAGAGTGAGAAAATTCCTTCTGTCCATGAGAAATGGATATTTTTTAGTAAATAAATAGGTTGATTATCATTGTTTCTTATGTAGTATTTATAGTGGAACAATCCAAAAATGTATATCAGCATTTTTTTTGTGAATGAAAGGTAGTTTCCTTAATTATGTTGCATGTTTTGATTTGTTTATAAATATACGTAGATGATGAATTCATTATAAAGTCTTGTTGATGCAAAGCACTCCTTAACTTAGACATTATCATGTGGAATAAATTAAAACCATGCTGCTTTTTTTCCTTATTTTTTTAAGCATGTATCCATTAAGAATTTATTATCATGGCAATTTTTAGAATATTGGAAAACCATGGACATGAATATTTTATTTAATGTAATTAATTACCTAGAAAAGATATTCTTATTTTGTTATTATATCTTTCTATAAGTTAAGATCTCTTATGAATTTCTTCTTCATTCAAAATAAAATCTATGTTTGATAATATGGATCAAGTGTAATTTTCACTTCTTGATTATTACATGCATAAAGAAAGACTTGCAAGGCATAACAAACCAAAGAATGTGTAAAACTAAGACTTGATTCTATTTTATTATATAAACTTATTTTTTGAATGGTATATTCAACTAGCATCACTATGATTATATTTGGAATTACTCATAGTTATAATTGATAACATTAGAAGGTAAAAATATGTGTGTTTTGCAAAAAATAAGAATAAGAAATATTTGAAATTTAAGTGACATAATTTTCACCTTAGCTTAATAAATAAATTATTTATGTGTGTGGAAATAAAACTTAACACTCTATAAAATGTGTTAGCTAAGTATCCCTTCTGTTTGGCTTGCTTGTCAAGCACGAAACTCTTTCATGGCTATGTCATTGAAGACATGAGCACAACCCGCACCAGAACTCAGATAGCTTTTAAGGCGTGTGTAGGCCTTGGTTCTTAGTTGGGAAGCCTTGGAATGCTTTGTTTAAATCTTTAGAATAAGTTTTAAGGATGAGGTTAGACATTAAAGTAAATGTTTAATGGTTAATTAACAATTTTTAGTAAAGTTAAATAGAAAATTTAAGGCCTTTGGATATGATTATGTTTGTAAGGATAGACTTTGAAAAGGAAGCTATAATGGAAGGTCTTTTTTATCCGCTTAGGAAACACCATCGATGAACCTTTATGCATATTGTAACAAGACATTGTAATATGTTGGGTTCTATCAAAGAAGTAATAAAATAATGATGTTTGCCACTCATAAGTTTAATACATCCTTTGGGCAACACCAAAAGCGCTTTCATTTATATTCTTAAGCCACATGATGGCCCCTTACTTGGTGATCTAAGGAATTCATAGCAAGAGGATGGTTATGATGACTAATGGTTATCTTAGAAGCATAAAGGACACTAGTGGTACCAGTGTGAACCTAGAATTATTTGCAAAGGTAAATAACTAATATTTAATTAACTTATAGCTAAAAAGAAAGACCATATAGACACTATGTTTGCTTTAGTACGTATGGTCTTAGACATAATTAGCATGGAAAAATGGACCAAATTTTTTAACTGATTGAATTAATATTTTGTGAAACTTATAAGGTATTTAGATATAATAGGCTTTTAATTATCCATACTAACTTAGGAGATGGATAGTTTTGTTATTTTACTTCTTTGACTTGGATTAGTTATACATAAATGCTTAGGCCTATAATAAGAGTGTTAGATTATGTAGTAAAAATGTTTAGAAATGGTAGGAAGCCATTATATAAATAGTTTGAGTGGAGAATATTTGATCATTTAGTCTATTAAGGAATTACATAATGTACTATGCTTTTTAATGGAGCACTTATGGCTGTTAAAGACCAATAAAATGGCCCATGTGATCAGCATTTTCTCATGGAGTATTAAATTACATGATGTGAGAGAAGTGTAGGTCTTGTCATGACTCTTTTGGATAAGAAAGTGTGTTACAATAATAAGTGGACAAAAAGCATCCAATTAGTCATAGTATAAGGAAATATAAATCTACTTATTTGTAGATGATGATGTCATTATAATAGTTAAAATATGATGCTATTAGTTTACAAGAATTATTCCATTATTTCATTGATATTTTTGGGCTACTACATGTTAGTTTAATAGCATAGCTCAAAAATTTTCTATTGAGACTCCGAGGACCCCCATTATATTTTTGTAGGATCAAGGAGTTAGAACTTTTGAGAAGAAAAATTAGAGATTGTTAGAGTTAGTGTATTAGTTAGATGAGTCATCTTCTTTATTTTAGATTTGATTGTTATAAATTTGATATTTATTTATAAGCAATTATGTTTTTATTAGAAAATTTTATCACACTTAATAATTAATCATAATAGTGTTTATCTTGCTTTGATGGTGATGGATGGTGTCACCTTGGACTGCACTAGGTTTGAATGGTTTATTATTTTTGTGGATATTATTTTTATGCTTTGTTCTTGTGATTGAGAAAAATTGTTGGATTCCTAGCATTATAGTATTTTGTATGTTCTCATATTACAAATTTTAGGTATGTTTTAATAACATGATTCATTTAATTTTGGTTACACTCATTATTAAAGAAAACTTTTGGAGTGGCTATAGGATTATTTGACAATAAACAATGACACAAAAATGATTATTTCAATAAGTCATGATTTTGAATCATAATGATTATTTCAATAACTCAATGTAAGATTTGATAAAAAAAGAGAATTGATTTTTTGATAAGATTTTTACTTAATTTTTTATCGACTAGTTTTGTAATATAAATTTATTTGTTTTGCAAGAAATTAAATTACAATCTATTTTTCTCGACCAACTATTTTGTAGTTTAGTCCATTTTTCCTTTGAATTTATGTTTAAAATTACATTCTGTTTAAAACCTTATGATGGAATAAATAGAAAGATCTTTGTTTAATATTGGCATTTTATTTCTAGAAAGAATGTTTTTTTTATCTAAAAGAGTGCATAATCTTAGTTTTCTATCTAGTATTTTAGATGATTATCTAATATCTAAATAATGATTTGAATTTATCTCTACCATTATGGTCGTTCTTCTCATTGTTATCTTTCAACATAAATTCTATTATAAGAGTTCCTCTTAGCCATACTACATTAATAATGTTTGACCTTGTCTATAGTCCCTTAAGTCTTGAACCTCATAAATCATTAGCCATTACATTGATTTTAGCTAGGGCACCTCACAAAATGGTTCAAGTTATGAAGTTAAGTGCAATGATTATCCCCACTATGGCAATGGTATCACTAAGAGTGTATAAGTGATTGGCTCTAAATACTACATTACTAATCACAACACTTTTAACAAGAAACAAACATTTAGTAACCTAACCCACATCTTTGTTGACCATTTTTTATATAATATGTCATTATTTTTCATGTTAGGGATTTTCTAGTTAAAACTGATAACCAATAATACAACATAAATTGGGTTTGTCTCATTTTTAAATAGCCAGAAATCATTTTTATTCTTTTCTTTGACATTCCATTATTATACTCTTAATAATATTTGGCATAATTTGCTTTTTTTACTCACATAATAAATGTATTATATAACAATTTATAAGTTGTTCAATTTTTCTTCTAATGATTTTGATGGACATGTAAAATTGAAGTTGTTGATGTCATCAAGCAAAATGCTGAGCAATTCATTTTGATTATGGAAGTGGGTAAGCTTTGTGTTTGTAATTGCAATATAAAGTGACAAAATACTTGTTACGCTCTTCCCAATTTTTGTTTGTCTAATGTGCATATCCATATCATTAAAAATGTATGTTTGTATTGAAAGATGCCAATCATATTAGTCTAATGTAAATAAATTTTGAGTTTGTTTAGTATAAGAGTTGAAATGCTATTCTTATACTCAAATTTAAATATTCTTTCTTTTTATTCTACTTACTAAATAAATTTTCTGAATACAATTGCATCATAAGATGAAGATTATTAGAGATGACAAAGATTAAATGAATGATAATATAATCGACATAGATCATATTAGTCCTTTGTTTGCAATTCTTTGTTAACCTTCAAACTTGTCTGAGCCTGCGCATATAGTACATTATCATGATAGTGACAATTTCCTTACATAATGTTATGAATTAAAGTAGTGTTAAATCTTAATAATACAATATTTTGATAGTATCTTTTTTGTTGCAAACTTTCTTTATCCATTAGTTATTAAAGTTGTATCTAAAAATGAATAGTAACTTTGAAAAGTAGAAGTACCTTTCTTACAAAAACAATATTCTCCATATTTTAAATTTCATGTCTTCGATGATGAAAAAATGTATCGAGGTCATAATTTCTCCATATTAATAATAGAGTTGTATTTATTTAGAATTGATGTTCGATCCTTATGTCAATTGAATTTTTTATTGTTGTTTTCTTAAGAAGAGTATGGAGACATTATTATTTTCTTTGTATAATAAGCTCCACTTTATGTTTAGCAAACTAGTCTCCATACTTGAATCATGCCATTTGTTAACTCCCATTGTACATTTTTCAAATCTTGGAATATAGATTCAGAAGAACATTGCAATCCATTAAAATGTATAAATTGTTAATTTGTAATTGGTTGCTTAATTGAAGGCACTTAGTTATTTCCAATACCTTAACTTTAGGTGTTATTTGATTTATTTAAATATTGAAAAATCTGAACTGATTCCCTCTAAATTGTTCCAAAACATTTAAACTACAATACCATTACAATTGACACATAACTTCTCACCAACAATGTTTAACTACATCGACACCTTCGGTTGAGAGAACTACCTAATCACTTCCACTATTATTTCTTAAGTTTTAGCCAATTAATATATGATTCACATAATCCTTTGTTTGACATCTTCCTACAAACTTTGAATGATTTGAAAAAGGCTTATTATGAAGCAAAAATTCTCTTTAATATTGCATATAACATCATGCTACAATTTGATTTAATTGCTCAAAGTTCTTAGTTATGTTAGGTTTTTGAATATTTTATGATATTAAAGTGGGTAGTGTGATTATGCCCTCTCTACTACAAATTTTATATTACCTTGATTTTCTTATGATGTAACTCATTTCATTATTTAATAGGTATCAGGTTGCATAATATGTAAATTATTTTTAAAAGTAGCCAATGCTTATCTAGCTTCTTTTCAATGAAAAAAGCAGGACCAATTTAATCTTCAATTCAACATTGTTGGTGCATCCAAGAAAGTTTAAAGTTTAAGTTCATTAGGTTATATGGAAATGGCATTTGGTGCTTCATTAATGTAGTCTACATTTTTTACTTGGCTTTTTTGATCTCAAATAAACATATGTAGAATGATAGCTAATTTACACATCACAAGTAAGAGACAATATATAACAAGTTCATTGAGTTACACCAATTTGCATTCTTTTTAATCAAATATTTTATCCTTTGCATGTTAACCCATGTGTTGGGATTCATTTTTAATGCATTTAAGGATTAGTATTTTATTGACATGTAGTTAGACCACAAACTATTGTTATTGAGTATTTTCCAATTATGTTTTACATAATAAGTTTCTTCATTCTATTAATTTTCTAAATACCAAGGACATTTTTTTTCTAATGAGAAAGTAATTTTATTCCAAGAACTGCAATGATGCTTAAGTTTTTCTTAAGAAGTTTCTGCAAAAAACAATTGAATCCTTTTTTTAATTCATTATAAAACTATGTTGGGAGTTTAGTTATCATTACAACATATAATGGAATTGAGGAAATGGCATGCTTGATGAGATTGAGTACACCCTTGATAATTAAAAACTTCTTTTTCTACCTAAGGAAGTTCATTTTTAATTTCATCAATCAAATTGTGCAAACTTACTTTCTTCAACATATATATGGTGTGTAGCACAAATACATCGAAGGAAGATTTATTTATTGTAGTCTTGGCCCCTTGCAAATTTTTTTTACCTAGCATACTCTTTTTTTCCACAAATGTCCTCATATTAAATTTTTATATTTAAGAATTTTATATAGTGTTGGAAGAGCTATAGAAAATTACTAAGATTAGTAATAGTTTTTAGATGTCCTTTAGTATGATAATTATGTTGTTCGCATATGCTAGGAAAGTGATAGATATTGATGATCTATGTTGTCCATATAATATCATTTTTTTAACAAAAAACATTATTAGTGATTCTTTTGAAGAACTCCAAGAATGCGATGAAAAGAAAAGAAGAAAGAGGATTACCCTGATTAAGACTAATTGAAGGTTGAGAAAAGTTTCTTAGTGATCCACTGATGCTAGCTCATAGCCATGTATTACAAAGGTAATTTGTGACCGCCTTAATAAGCTTCTCATTAGCGTTATACTTGGATGTCTTACACAAAAAGTTCACATAAATGTTGCAATTCGTATTCCTCAAATCCAACTTAACGATAAAATTGCCACTTTATGATTAAGTTTAAGAGAATACACTAATTATTGAACCTTTAATTTGTTCTATACAATATATCTACATTTGTAAAATTTGTTTGCTTTAGAGGATTTAGCCAATTAAAAAATTGTTATATTTAATCAACAATGAGTTTTATGAATATTATATTTATGCTTTTTTGAATAATATTTAGTCTAACATCAACAAAGATTTCTAGGTTATAAGATATAAGAAAATAAATAATATTTGAACCTAAAAACCTGGAAAGAATTGAATATAATATAAAAATTCTTTAGCTACATGCAACAAAACATATGAAATTAAATCCAAAAAATTAGTGAAGATGTTTCCATTAAAACCATTTGGACCTAGAGTGCTACCTAAATTCATATTGAAAGTTATCTCTATATCTCTGGCTTGGTGATATCTTGCACTATTCTATTGTTTATTTGCTTTCATTAATAAGGAAAGGATGTAATTAAAAATATTTTCAACTTCATTTACTTAAGAAGACTTCAAAAGATTTGCAAATGGTTGATTACAACTATCATTAGTTTGACCTCATTATTTTTTATCTTCACTTCATCACTATTACAAAAGAATGTTGTATTTCTTTCACCTTGTAATAGCAATCTAATTCCTTCTTTGCATTTCCAATAAAATTGCACTCTTTCAAAATCTTGTGAACAACAAAAATTAACAATATACAACTCATTCCACTTATCATTTTCCATGAAGAATTACTTATCTGTGACTCACCATATCCTTATCTAATTTAATAAGATCAATGATTTTTGTAAATATTAATTTTTTTCAAACTTTCCTTCTTCTAAAATTAGCTTAAAGAACAATTCCTATTATTCTCCATTGTTTATGAAAATGTAGGGCGATTCAAAAACATGTCATAAAATTTAAATTGTTTGGGAAATGAAGGATGGAATTTGATGACATTTAGTAGAAGAGGCATATGACTTGATCTAGTTCTTACATGGTCATGAAAATAAAAGTTTAATGTAGTTCAACCTATTTCTCAATAACTAGCACCCTATTGTAGAAGCCCAAGAAAACACCTGACTAGCTCCCTAGAAGGCGCTATTGTGATCTCTGCCATATTCTATTACCTTTTCTTGCCCGTATAAGGGAATAACTAAATATGACTACCACTTAAGATTATGTAAAATTATGCAATCAACAAAATCTTACATTGGTTTTAGTTTAGATGTAGATAGTCCATTGTAATTAGCTAAGGATGCGATGTCATTAAAATACTTACCCGTCATCCATGGATTTGCAGTGTTGTTGAAAATGTGAAATGGTTTGTCCATAATACTGTGCTTTTATATTAGGTAGTAAGTGTAGCTGGCTTTAGAAACCTATCCTTAATGCTTGATACTGATATGGATGAACAACGTTTCATTAATGGGGACATTATAGTTGAAGTCCTTCCAAAGAATCTATATCCTTTTTTATCGATTCTAAAAACAAGGCTAAAAATTGTGTTTAACAGCAAGTTTTTACATCTTATCCTTATAAGACATAAGTTCCAATAAGACAACTTATCTAACAATATATATTTTAATAAATTGATTAATCATGTGGCTAATCTCTTTTTATAACACCATAAATATTTCAAAATAAAAAATTATTCATTAAGACAAGCATTATCTACAATTTGGATAACTAAAAGCATCCTTTAATACTTTTTTGTCTAATTTGTTTTCCTTGAATCATCTATAACTTTTTTCTCATTCTATGATATTTCGGGGGCTCAAATTCAATTTTATATTCAAACATATAGGTTGTTCATCTCCAAAAATGTTTTCACTAAAAATTTTAAGATCTAGATTATCATATCGATGCTACATTTTATCTTATGATTTCTTAGGACAAAAAAATTAATTATTGTCCTTCACATTTTTTAGAATTCTTTAAGGAACTATAGTCATCAAAAAATTTCCTTACGACATAGTTGCATTCCCCTGCATATATCAATTATCTTCCATTAACATCAGGGGTGTGCTCAATTATTTTTATTTTTATTAAGACCTTTGGTTGAACATCCATAGTGGTTGAAGAAAAGTAGGAATTTTGCTTAGTTCAATATTTTCTTGTTGTTGGTCATTTTTGTTGGCATCTTCTTTGATATTTTCTCCATTATTACATGATCCTACTCCTCAATATATGCAACAAGGCAATCCTAACAATTATCTAATTATTTTTAATGCTAGCCTTGTGTTATCTCATTCCTATGTTTGTGGCATCCTTTGTCAAATTTAGGTAAGTTATCATACTAGATTTTGTAACAAAAGACATTTTTTGAAACACCTTTTGTAGAAATTCTAATTAGGTTTGGACACTCTTTTGCTAACTCCACGACAATACATACTCGAGCCATTTTAGGATGTGTGAGATTCAAATAAGCAACATCTACCTTCAAAAGTCATAGTCACTGATGTTACTAAGGGAACCACTAAATAAAGGAATTGGTAGGTGCTTCATTTTTTTCCAACCCTAGTGATTATTCCAAATTCAATTGAAAATAAAGGGTAGAAGCAATACACTAATGAGATGAACTTTTAATACAACAATCACTCAAATTCACTTTTAAATAGCTTGTGTGCAAGAAGAAACATGTTAAGGGATATTTACAATATTTTCCTTCAATTTAATATGTTTGCTTTGCAACACAACTAAGATAATAAATTTTTCTTTAACATCTACATTTTGTTTTCTTAGAAAAATTATCAATCAATTCAAAGCATCCTTCAAGAATTACTTAAAATATAATTTTTTTGTCGTAAAAAAACTTTTTTTGTAAGTCATTTAGAAAATAGATATGCGACTATGTAGCCTCCTAGAGTAATTCATTACCTTAAAAATTTCATGCCTCTTGTTACACATGAATATTTTGTTTATGATTGTTTCTTTTCAATTTTAAATTAGCATAACATTGATTAGCTTCATATGTTGATTAAATAGTTAATTAATGCATTTAGATAAATTATCATCATATTCAACAAGTGAAATATCATCAAGATATAAATTTGAATTAGCACCTTTGATCGACAAAATAAGTTCAAGTGTACGTGTTGTTACTTTCCTTTTATGTTTCTTTAGCTTATTCTTCTCTTTCTATTTAAAATAATTATTTGAGGAAATTTATCTCTAAATGACTTATCAAAATCTTGCATTTCTTCATAACAAGAAGAAAAGTTGTAGACTTTTTTCTTAATGATATGAGACAAAGCAAAGTGTAAAAGATTTTGTTCTTTTGCATTAAATTGAATAATTATACTTGACGTATGACCCCTATCATCAAGAATAATGCTATGATGGGCAAAGAAATTGAACAAATTATAGTTTACATTTAAAAAAACTTTAAAAAACGTTTTCATAATGCAGAATATTTACAAAGAAATAAAGGAGGTCAATCCACATTGTTAATAGATATTGAAAACAATTCACCATAAAAAATGCAAGAGAATGACCTTGTATTAAGAACTTGTACATTTGACATGACCCTAATGACAACAGTTCAAAGGACTACACTTGCTATAAGAGGAAGGGAACTATGGCTTTTTGAATTATTGACATGAATGATTTTGCTATATAACAATTAATTTGATCACTTGAAATCCTTCCTAAGATTTGTAAACATACTTTTATTGAAAAAACAATAATGAAAACAAATAAAAAAAATATATAAATGAATGAGTGATTTCAAGTGAGTCTAACACGAACACAAAGCCTTCATTAAATAGTAGTCAACCGAGCCAGGCATCCACTAAACTAGCATTGTTTGACATATGGTGGGCATACTAGAAACCCTTGCAACAACTTCATCAATCCTTGCAACAACTTCATAAATTCTTGCGACTACTACATCAATAAATTATGACTTTTTTGGTAAACAATAAATTTGCATAGCCACAGGTGAACATTCATAGATATTCTTAAGTTAGTTCTAAGAAAATCTATGAAAGTCTAATGAAAAAATTCACAATTAGAAGGGATTAAATTAATTCAAAGAAAGAAAAACTATTCTAAAGTTTTTATAAGTAGAGTTCAATAAAATATTTTTGAATTAATGCTAAATAAAATTTCTTAATGCAATCAAACACTACAATGCCTTCATTAAATTAAGTTTATCCAATTTAACTATTTTAAAACCCTTGCCAACTTAAAAATAAAGCAACAACTTGAAAGTTTTTTTGAAAAAGCAAAGTACATTGTTATATATAATTTCCTCATCAACCTCATGTATAGCAAAGTTTGTGGTAATGTTTTTTTTTATTTTTCATATGTTCTACTCATGTTCCACATTTTATAGGATCTTATGCATTACGCTTCATGTAAAGGAGTTGTTTTCTGGAATTATAACTTCATTGGGTTTTAGTTACAAAAGTAGCCATTTTTATGAGGTTGAGTCTAACCCACCAAGTCTAATGAGAGTTTGTCTTTAGCATTGTAAGAGAAGAACTTATATTATGTTCCAAATAACAAAAAATACAAGTGGTTGTGCACTAGCACAAGGAGAAAAATAGTCAAGGTGAGGTTGTCTGTTTAACTTTTGAAAATGACATGTGATGCTTTCTCAACTTACTGTGCAATGGTTCACTTGGTTAGAAACAAAACCAACTAAAATGCTGGTTTTTTTTTTCATTACTACCAATATTCTTTTCTTGTTTTCATAACCCAAGAATGTGATTACTATTGATAATATAAATTGAATTATTTGTGACCAATAGTTATTATCAAAAGCAATCTACTAAACATTTAAAACATGCAAAGTATGATCTTTAGAACATAGCACACACATTTTTTCTAAGAGCTATAGTTCTTGAGGGACAATCAAAGAGACAAATTTCATAAGATTCTTAGTATCGTCATTAGTTAGCATTTTTTATGCATAGATGCCATGCGTTGACACTTTTGGTGGGTCATTGTATCTTTTCTTTATATGTGGAGTTAAGATATTGCTTAACATTTTATTACAGGATCAAATTTCATGCAAAGAAGGTGAAAAGGACCCAAAAAATGTCCTATTTTCATCGATGCCTTCGTTTGTTACACACATTTGATCAGATTAGACTTAATCAAATAAATGTACCATGTTATGCTAAAACAGATCAATGGATAGGTCTTCATATTCTTATCTAGATCACGAGCTTATATGACTTACAAAAACACCTAGATCAGCTACTTTGTGATTACTAATTAGGACCAACTTAAAAGTGGCACAATTTGTGAGACATCTAAATGGAACTGAATCTAACATTGCTATGCTTGCCTAACATCACACTCTAGTACACATTGAATTTGATCTAATCCTTGACAATATCAACATCACATTGACTTGCTAACCTCATCCTTGACACATCAACTCAAATTTGACCAACACATCATGGAAACCACAAAGATCCGAAGGCTTGAACCAAAACACACCTACTTGGATCTAACTTGCAACACCATCGATGGTGTGCTAATTCACTACTTTAATCTGCAAAACCCAAACAAAAATATATTTTGATGACCCATGTGAACTTGGCTAACAAATATATGAAAATGTAACTTTTTACGAAGATAGTTTTGCAACTATTTTGAACATGAAAACTTTGGACGAAAATAACTTTAAGAAACCTATTTGGCAATAACTTTGACCAAAGCATTTGTAACTACATTTTAGAAAATAGATTTTTTGAAACTAAGAGGTAGCTTTTCAAATTTTTTTTTGTTAAGAGCTAATTACCATCAATTTTGTATTTTTAGTCTCTTTTTTTATACATGAGATTTCTATAAAATAGGATGCATACCCTTTAAAAAATATGATCCTTACGTGTAAAATTCAATTTTTTCCATGATTTCTAGTTGAGGTTTACGTTTAATTGCAATGAGAACTCCACCATGCTAAAGCAATGAGATAGTGTATTAGTTTGTTTACTTATAACACTACTACATTACCTTCTAGTGGATGTTGCATAATGGTTAATTTCAATTTGATGTTTGTTATAATTCATTGATCCACTTTTATTATGTCATTTCCTTGCACATCATTTTCTCTTTCCATGTTGATACTTAATATTTTTTAGATTTCTAACCTATTGTCACCTTCCTTCCCATTCAAAATTAAATTTTTTGTTTGGTTAAAACCAGCTTTATGTGCAAGTTACATCATTACCCTGTCTATTCTATAATGCATATTAACGTTTCTTAAGGCTTTTAATCTACACCCATGTAAAATTTGTATTGTTCTTTCCATATAGCACAATTTGTTTTGTCAAACATCTTTCCAAATACCCTTTCTCTATGCCATTGAATTGGTAATAGCCTAAACATAATGAATGCAACCCTTGTTGTTCTTCGTTCTTGCTTCACTAAAGTTTCGTTGGATAGCTATCTGATGTGTGTTGCCTTTCAAGGTTTCAGATTCTTACATTGTCTTTTTCTTTATTATGAATCTATGTAGTCTATTTTCTACGTATTCATTATAGTTTATAGTACTAGATAATCATAAAATCTTACTTTAGAGCTCATTTATACCAATGTTTCCAATGTTGATAGCAAAGCAACAATAAACTAAACATTCTTTTGAATTTTCCTTTATTAACACCTAATTTGAAAAAAAGAAAAAAGTGACAGCTCAAAAGTGGGAGTTTTCTTTTCTTCTTTCTAAATGGCACAATTTATACAAATGATTTCACATAGAACATATAACATGGAGCACCCACACATCAACTAACAACAAGCGAGCCTCTAAATACATATGCCTCTTATAAAAGAATCACTTACTTGACCAATGACATGCCTAACAAAAAGAGGAAATGATGCAATAAGTGCATTACCAAAGTTTATGAGTACATTTTTATTGTGGTTTAATGAAGACCATTTGTTCACCTTTTTTTTAATCTAAGTTGGGCTTAAAGATATATGTAGAGGGAACTTTTCATGCTTTTCATTTAAACCTTATAAGAAGCTTATAGGATTATTATTGACTATGAAACAAAAAAACATTTATCCAACAAAAAATTTGAAGCATCTACAACGTTAAATTTTGAGCTAACCAATCCAATATGGTCCACAATTAATGCACCAAAATATCTCACTATGAGACCTCCCTATCTCTAAACTTACATTGAAACCCAGCCAACCTATTAACCAATCACCCAAAAGGAAACCTTTTCCGATGTAAAAAAGTCAAGTCACTTGATAGTCCAATAAAAAAAATGGCAAGTAAGCTATATCAAGCAAGGAATTATGGTGAATTGAACACCAATGTAGAATAAGAGATAGAATATGCTTCGTAATCCTACTTAGGTAATTAATACTATAACAAGGATTAAGAGAACAACACTGATAATATCAAGCAATTGTAGTCATGAGAAGAACCTTCATCAAACAAAAGAGATGTGATGATTCAAGGCATACCACCATTTTTTACATCTTTGTCAAGCTTAGAGAAGTGGTTTGCAATGTCATCAAAGAAAGTGGTAGTATAACAATCCAATTTCTTCGAATGGTGTAGCATTCCTTAGACTTTGGATCATTCACTGCCCAAACCCATCCAATATGCCATTTATTAACAAAATATCCATGTGTGTCAAGAAAAAATGAACTATACCAATTACATTTGTCAAACAATTTGGAAGATCTCTTATGTCATGTTGTTCCTATGGGCATATGAACTATCATCTTATTAAGACCATGGTTATCAAACCATTATACCATTATTGCTAGCTAAGCCAACACTTACACATTTGCACATCACGACAAGAAATTTAATATAAGCCCGTACGCACCCAAAGATCATGTCCAACCTATCAAAAACAACCCAACACCCGCATAAGTAAATACTATTTATGTTCCATGACGAACAAGATAAAGAATTTATTGATAGAACTTTCATTTAAACCATAATAGTACCTTATATAACAATACCTCCCACTATTGAATCCTTTTTGTTTAGCTTCCCTAAAAGTTCTGCAATGGAACTCCAAGGTTTTCCACCTCTTCATGACATCCAATATGATGTCGACCTTATACTAGGTTCTAGTTTACTAAATTTGTCACTTTATAAAATGAATCCGTACAAATATTAAGAACTCATCTAAGAAATGCATTACTTGTTAGAAAAATGATTCTTTTGAGAAAGTCAAAATCCATGTGTTGTTCCTACCCATCAAGCTTTTAGAAAGATGGTTCATGGAGAAACCATTTTGATAAGAAGGAAGTTAGCAAAACAATGCGAAGTAAAGGTTCCTTTTCCCTTCTTGGATGAACCGTTGGACCAAACTAATGGTGCTGCTATTTTATCCAATATAAATTTAAAAAGTAGAAAGCACTAAGTTAGAATCTAGTTAAGGGATGTGCGGGAACTGCTTTCAAAATAAAGCGTAGATTATATAAGTGGTTAGTCATTCCCTTCACAATATTTAATACACTAAGCACATTTATAAGAATAATGATGCAAATATCCTCATTAGGAAAGTTTGTGATAGTTTTCTTGAATGACAGCTTGAACATTAATTATCCTATTGAACATAAATTAGAACACCTTAAAAAAAAAATTTGTTCCATGCTTAGGGAGAATGCCTCTACATATCACAAAATTTGAGCATTTGTTTCCAATCAAATGAACTTTTTGGGCTTCAACCCATAACAGATGATGTATAATCCTACTATGACAAGAGTAAGGCTATTATTCATTAATCAACACCCTAATCAATCCTTGACTTTAAGAGTTTTCGTGGGCAAACAACCTTGTAAAGGAAATTCATTAATAGTTTCATTATCATCACTACCCCAACAACTAATTGTTTTAAAGAAATATTGAATGGAGCCTTAAAAATAAAAAATATTTGTAAAAGTCAATCAAACTATAACCCAAAAATTTAAGCTTCAACCTCCACACTAAGCTTGACAAAGTGTCTATGTTTAATGAGGTTCTCAAAACAACAATCATTGCTAAGGATGTTTGTTTCACTTGGTATTTTCGAATACCATTTTGCATCATTTGTGAATAAAGTTAAAATTCTCTATTGCCTATTAGCCCTAGCTTTTGCTCAAATCAAGTTTGCAAATCATAGGCTTGAAAACAGTTATGGTGTTTGGTTGGAGAAAACATAAATAATTTAGACCATGTTTTGCCACAAGCAAGGAAAGCCTATAATAGTTCTATTAATGTGTCCATAAGATTAAGCCACTTTTTATGCAATAAAGAATATGAACCTTTTAACCTTTTTGACCTAATCCTATTACCCATTCTTGAACAAACTTAAATGTTTACATATAAGGTAGGTTCATGAGCGTATTAAGGAAATAATAAATATTAATATTTAGGACTACAACAAATTAGCGAATGCACACCACAAGCTTAAAGAATTCTTTGACGGAGAATTCTTGATGACCAGAATAAAGTTTGAATGGTTTCCTCTACAAACTTTGTAGAAGATACATGCAAGAGTAGCCCATCCATTAAAAATCTCGAAAATAGTTGGGTCAAATGCATACATCATGGAGCTACTGGATGATTATGACATTAGTAATACCTTGAATATCTCAAATTTAGTTGCTCACACAAGGAGTTTATCATGATTTCTAGTGAGTTGTTTGTGTCAAAAAAACACGACCATTGAGAGTGACCACTTACTTGAGTGCTTACTAACTTATCATGGTAAGAAGAGTAAGAAGATTCAAGGAGTAATGGATGAGAATACTAAGAAAACCAAAAGCTAGAGTTATCAAAAAAATCTTTTTCATTGGAAACGTTAACAAGAAAATATGGATACTTCGAGAATAATGGAAGAGTCATAGAGATCAAACCTTTACATATTAGATTATGAGAACTCATGTAGAGTAGGTAAATCATTAGAAATGGAACTCTTCTTTTTCAAGGGAATTAAAGAGTATACTAATCATGATTTGTATTGCCCAAAGACCAGTAAGACATGTATCTGCAATTCTAGAAAATCAAGCTATCATTTCCTCATGTGCTAAGTGAAAATGGAGCCTAAAACTTTATTCTGTGGTCACAATTCACATCATGAATAAATAAAAGATACAAAAAATGGCCCATTGAGCCTATTTCTATTGATGTCATCATTCGTTGTTGCCTTTATCCCTTATTGTTGGCTTTACTCAATTAGACTCGATGCCTACAATGGACTACACTTCATCAAAATAGATTAGTGAATGGGTCATTTAACCTCAATCCCATCCATGAGTTAGGATAAACCACGATTGCTTGTAGATCCATTAGGTTGTAGCAACCTGCTAGATCGGCCCAACAGTAGTAAAGGTCATGTGCCTTGTGAACCAACTTAGAAAATTAAGGTGAAACTTGCCTAACTACCTATTCTAGGATACGTTGGCACAGATCTAACTTGTCGCAGCATGAACTTCACACTGGCCCCACCAACTTAAACTATGTCGTGACAATCGAAATATGATCTTGGACTTTACTGGCATCTTATAGATTCACAGACCCAATGTGCAACACATTGGCCCAGAACATAATGACAAAATCAATGACATGTTAACCATGACGAAAACTACAAGGGCCTTAGCTATCCTAGCTAGCTTGAAACAAAAAACATAGCTTTTTTATAGAACTTCTTTGCAATAGCTTTGACCACATAACTTTTGGTCCAAAATGATAGCCCTTTAAAAATTTGTTTTTAAATTATTTTAACCATAAATTTGGCAAATAGCTAATAGAAATAGATTTTGTTTAGAATGATTGCTCTTTTAGGTTTTTTTTTTTAGAATATTAGCAAAATTTAAGTAACATGATATTTTATTATGGTTGAAATATGCACTATTTAATTAACATGATATTTTATTGATGTGTTCTTTACTAATTCATTATATAGACCTTTTAAACATTAGATTCACATCTTAATAGTTTTATTGTATTAATATTTATACTATTCTTCCTTTTATCTTCAATTTTTGCAAACTACTTTTTTTACATTTATTGATGATTTCTATCGTTGATATTTTGAAAATAGTTTTATACAAAAATTAATATTTAGTAGTAATATATTACTCTGGTAAATTATAATTATCATATAATTTGGTAACCTATTCAATCTAAAAAGCTTATAATTCTAAAATCAATTTGTTAATGATTTCAAATGGGGTATTAACATAATGACTTCCTATTTCTCTCTCTCATTAAACTTATTTTTAACATACTTTAAAAAATTTAAATATTTTTATATTTTATTAACTAATATTATAATAATTATTTTATAAAAATGAAAAATATTTGTAGAAAATAAAATATTTTAAAAAATATTATAATTGATTAAAATTAGTTAATTACAATTCATTCAAATCTAGTAATGTTGGACTGAATTACACTTTGTAATGTTGTTGTACAACCTTTTTAAAGTCCCAACTTATACAAAACTAATAGTATAAAGGCTAACAGATGTAATCTTTTACTGTGTAGGACAATCTAACAAAGAAAAATGATGTGGTAGTAGTCTAAATTATTTTAGGAAAATGTTATTTTCAAGCAAACAATTCCTTTATTTAGCCATTTTAAATTTTTGGCTAAATTAACTATTTTCTTATTTCTTAATTTATAAGCATGTCAAAATAACCTAATGAAAAAGAAATTGATTCACATAATTTTTAATAATTTATGAAAAAATTATAATATTTAATATAAGCTTTAAGATTTATAATATAAGTTAAAGTTTATTCTCATGTATTTTCATTTTAAATTTTTTATCCTACATGTACTTTTGAGTTGATAAAATGAAAATTTTTGCTAATTAAATAACATTTTACTAAAAAAAATTTCAATATATTTTTTGTTCACATATAAAACATTTTTTTTTGACAAGTTCCATAAATAGTAGTAAATGTTTCAGAATTTTTATTGTCATAAAAACATTATGTATTTTTTTCATTTTTTCCTTTTTTTGTAAATATTTTTGCTTCACAAGACTTCCATATTTAAAATTATTATGAACATTTATTTTGATATATTATGCAACAAAAAGTATAATTTAATTTAAGCTTATATTAATATGTTTTTAAAATTATATTAATCATTTGATATTTTTTGATCAACAAATGCTCTTAACTTTTGCAAGTTTATACACTTTTTACAATTGTGAAAGTCATTCCAATTAAAATTTAATAGTCACAATTTTTGGCATTTCAAATCTCTTATGGTAATAGTTATTTTGTATTTCTTTAGTGTTTTATACTTTATTTTCTCCGTTGTTTGGTTATTAATTTTATTTTTTAAATTGTAAATATTTACCCAATTTTATTACAATTTAAAAAAATTTACAATCCTTATGTCAAAAAAAAAAACATTTATAATTTTTTTTTTATTGTTCACGTTAAAATAATAAATGTGTCCTTAAGATTGTTTTGCAAAATTTTCTAAGTATAATATTTTGTTATCCCTCTTATTTATTAGAATTATGTAATATTGGTGTTCACTTGAATAATTTCATTGTTGGCATTTTTCCTTTTCACTACACCATCCATAGTATTTATTTGGATAAAACTTTGTAACATTTCTTAAACAAAAAATTTTATATTTAAATCATTTCAAATTTTTATTCTTTATTTTTTTGTCTTATGTTTTATGTGTTCATAAAAATATTATCAACACTTCAATTATTATGATTTTATTATTTGAAAATTTAAATTTTTAATTTATTTTTTTAATTTTGTTGATAGAATAGTTTTCTCATGACATAGCTAAACATATATTTCAACGTTATAAAAAGTATAATGTTTTATAATTTTTGTGCTTTATAGTTTCTTAATATATTTTAATTTTAACAAACAAATTTTCCAATATTATTTTGTTCATTAATCTTGAACTTAAAATATTACAAAACCATTTTCAACATGCCAACTATAATTTTATACTATGAGTTTCTTTTTTTATCATTGTTGAATTTTAATCCATTTTGATATTTTTTGCTTGAAATTTGATATTTAATTAATAAAATTTTCAAAAACTAACATCCTCAAACATTTTATTTTAAATTGATTAAAATCTATCAAATAGCAACTAAAAATAATAAAAACATTATAACAACAACATTTTACTAAAATATAAGTGGAAATAAGCGATGACAGTTAAAAAGTATTGATTTTTTTATGAAAGCATAACTTGTTAAGAGAATGTTTTTGCAAATAAAAATAATTACCTAGTTAGAAAATGTAAAAATATGAAATTATAAATAAAATAAAGAGAAAGAAGTTCTTAAATGGATATAACAAAAATATCCTCTCCTAAAATATCCATATGTACTTATAATCAAATTAGATCCTCTATTACTAATCCTGAATGAATGATGCTAAATATAATCAATAATCAAGGCTCGACACCGATCATAATATCAAATTGAAACATAAAATTGACTGGAGTAAAGACCATCTACTAATTACATAAGCCTTTGCCATATAAATTGTATGTATCATTAAAAATAAGGTGATAAAAACTTTTTTAGAAAAAGAGTTGCTATATATTATAAATGTAAATGTAAAACAAAATGGCCTAATGCAATATTGTGCACTTAGGGTTCCTTCATCATAGATAAGGTTTATGAAACAAGATGCACCTATGAGAATTATGTTATAATCATTAAGCAAAATGCTCACGAGTGTACAATGTGATTCTCCTAGTTTCGTAATAAGAATTGTCCAATGAATTTGTTAATGGCAAAATATCAAACAAATTGTCCCAATGCTGTTATATGTGAAGCTATTATAAAAAGTACCCTCTTTATTTGTAAAAGAATGAAGGAACAATCCTTCAAGTTTAATGATACACCATTGTGAATGGTATTTCATTAGACTTAGTTGTCAAGAAATGATAACATGCTATATCAGGACAATGCATCTAATAATTGAACTACTTTGTGATGGGAAAGGAGCAATTCAAAAGTTATCTACTAAGATTTCTATGGTATTTTTCACTATAGCACAACTTTTGAAATTTAGCATTTTATCATTGTGACATTAAAAAAATAAAACATTATGCCTTTTACTGTTCATGAATCTAAGCTAACTGAGCTTTACCCATGCATAATAGGGTCCTACTTAATAATGGAATATTATAAAAATACCATGTCTATTTGTTACCAAATTGACCAACCATTTTCATAACTTTTGTAATTCTTTGGTTACCCTCATCATAAATAAAGTCCACGTCCATCTTAATTTTCTTCCATCACCTTAATTTTGTAATTGGTTTTTTCTTGACTTTAGAGAAAGCTTTTGGAGATCTAGGATCATTCTAAGATATGTGATGTGGTCTTGTTCAATCATTACCATAGTAAACCTATTGCCATTTGCACTTCCAAACACATGGTGATGGAAAAGACACTTGCTTCCATATTAGTGTACTGGCAATCTATTTAGGCAAGAAATTTTGACATTTTGTCGATTTAATCACAAATATTTCCTGCAACTATAGACCACTCCGTATAACTTTTGTGCACATTGAGTTTCACTTTTCTAATAGGTGGGAAGATTTATTTGACTAACATGCATGTTCTAAACCCCATTTGACATAATGCTTGATCTAGTCCCAATTGTACAAATTTCAAGTCCTCTTAAATAGTTTGTTTAAGAAAAAAATATTTGAAGAGGTCATAGCAACTATTGATCATGTTTTTCATAAGGCTTATAATTTCCTGAGTAGTATCATTATTCACATTGAGATTCCCCACTTTTGAAATTTTTTGATATGTAATTTCAACATTTTGTTTTGTTCTTGATATTGTATTTCCTTTTTACTATTTTATCATCTATAATGGCATTTTTCTAAAGATTTCATATTGCTTAAATACCTTTTAGAGTTAATGTTTGCACAAATAAATTAAAATTATAAATAAGATAAATTAGTGCAATGTAATTTTTAAAAGTTTCTAACAAAATAACTTATATTACCTTATTTTACTTTATTCCAATATTATAAAAAGCTTTTTATGTAGTATTAAAAAATTTTCATATTTCAATTTTTTAATTTAATTTATCTAGCATTTTGTATCATAATAATTCAATTTAACTATTTTTTACAATTTTTGATCTAATACTAAAATGAAGTATTTAGATCATTAAGATTTATTTATAATTGAAAAAAATAATATATTTTATTTATAAAACATAAAAAATTGAAATATAAATAAATTTTTTTCATATGTATAAATATAAGAAATACTTT
The DNA here is from genome assembly GCA_023846275.1 of Vanilla planifolia. Lineage (NCBI taxonomy): Eukaryota > Viridiplantae > Streptophyta > Magnoliopsida > Asparagales > Orchidaceae > Vanilla > Vanilla planifolia. The sequence continues at coordinate 2,520,779 of JAIUJO010000054.1, forward strand.
GAGTATTTAAAGATATTAAATATTTAATGTATGCACAAAATTTGTCAAAAGTCACATTCTAGTTAATATGATGTGATGAAAGCCATCACACATGTCCATATGCCTTCAAAGCATCCATCCTAAGCATCATTGAAATTTTAGGTTTGGTTAAGGTATAAGTCTTATAAATTTTTTGTTCTAATTAACTACTTGTTATGCACATTTTGGATAATGTTTTTAATTTTCTATTTGATTCATTTTTGTGTTTTTCTATACATATCTCTATGTGAGTTATCCAAATCATTTTTAAAGTTTTAACTATTCGTTTATCGTAACTATTTTTTGTATATTTTTAATTCTTTAAAAGTTTTGGAAATCAATTAGATGTCATTTGTCTTTCGTTATTGAAGAATGCCTTTCGAGTATTGTATAATTAAATATATATTCTCTCCATTTTAATTTTTTTTACTTATCTTAAATTTTTTGAATTTTGATAGGCTAACATAACTTTTTTAAAAAATGAATTTTCTTATATCAACATTACTCATTGGTGATATTTGCATTAATAAAATGTCTTCAATTATTATAAGTCTTTTGCGCTTTTCGTATTTTGGCTAAAAAAATTTACATGTTAATAAAATAGTTATAAATATTTGTGATTACCTTTGTTAATCATTGTATATTTTTTATCATTTATGATGCTCTAATTTTCAATGAATTTGTTTCACATAACAAGGAACTTCATAGAAAAAGTTTAAAATTGTAAATTATGAGTGCATTAATCATGTTAGTATTTTATGATTCCTTATTTGTTATAATATCATTCCATTCTATTATTAGAAATTTTTCTTGATGTATAATACATTTGCAAGGTTATTTAATGAATCATTATGTAACTAATTTTTAATATTTTAATTTTTTTCATAGATGAAATATTTATTTTTTAAGTTATATCTACTTTATAATTTAGAATGGCATAATGGTTTAAATATTTTTTGACATAAAAAATTTATTTTTAGTAGTTTTATTCTAATATTTTTGGTAAAATATAAAATATATAAAATTTTAATATAATGACACTTTTTGTAAAGGAATTCACACAATTTATGTTTTATTATTTTTTAATTATTTATGAGCTTTTGTCATAGTTATAAAGATCTTATTTCACATGAATATTTTTAGTTAATATATTTTTTTTACCATGAATTATTGGTATTTTATATAGATTATTTATAATATTTTTCAATTTTTATAGCTTTTCTTTTTTAAAATATTTAAACTTGCACTATAGCTTTTGCATTACTCTATGATGGCATATTTTCTATTTTCTTTTTAATTTTTTTGCAAATTAATATATAGTACCATAGGTCTAAGTTTATTGTTAAGATAATCGTTCATTAGAGTAACTTTTCTCTTATTCTTTTAAAAAATTCATTAGAAAGAATTCTAAGCAACAAGTAATTATGTGTAGCCATATTTCTTTAAATTATTTAACAACAAATGTAACTTTCTATGTTACCTCTATCTTGTGGTTTGGGAAGGATGAATCGTTCCCAAAGAAGAATCTACTGATTCCCTCCCATTTGGTTAGATCGTTGAAATGATTTTTTTTATTCGATTTAGGTGACAAATTTGATAGATGCTACAATTTATTTAATAAGGTAACCGTTAGAATATTTTCATAACGTCTACAGTAAACATTAATTCACCAAGAACATTAGCAAAAGAGAAAAATGATTAAGAATAAAAATATAGACTTTTGCAATAGTTTCTTTAAAAATATATTATAAAGTAACTATTTTAGGTTTCCTATTATGCTCCAATAAATCTTTTTTAATAATTTAGAAATGTTAGAAATGTTATATTAAGAATTTGATATAGTTTTATGTTTAAAACTTTTTAATTAGAGAATAAAATTTTTAAAAATTTATTAAAACAAAAAAATTAAAATTATATTTTTCATCTAAGAAATTTCAAATTTCTTTAGTCTAAATAAAATCATGCAATTAAGAAAGACATTAATGTAAGAATTACTTAAAACTTTTAAAATTGCATCACACTATGCAAAAGAACTTTACCTTGATAGCATAATAATTGAAAAAATGTTATTATGAGTTAATAGAAAAAATATAAGTTGAATATGTGGACCAATACACTATATTTTATATATTCAAAATTTTATTTATTGTTATAATCTCAAGAAATATGTTAGCATATCAACCTATTCAAATAATAAACAAAAAAATAGTTATTAAAGAAATTAAGCATTTAAGATTATGATTAATATGTTAACATTTTGAAGAAATAACATATTGGTTTATTAAACATCATAAACAATGCAACAAATACAAATAATTTACAAATTTAAAAATCATAAAAAAAACATAATGATGATAAATAAATAAATTTAGAAATTTTTTGTATAAACTTTAGTACGAAAACTTTAAAATAAAAGCATAACAAAAATAATATTTCAATAAAAATAATATTGTATAAAAAGAAAAAAATTCAATATATAAATTATATACATGACAACAATAAAAACCAACATCTATAAAACAATTTCGATGACAAGTCGATGCATTAATCAACTACAATAAAAAGGATCTAAAAATCATTTACAAAAATCTTAAAAAAGACTAAAATTAATCAAAGTAATTCCCATATAACCTAAGATGGAATGATCATAATAACTTAAAATTGATTGAACATTATCTACCTCAAATTTTACATTTACATAAACTTTTTACTATCAAATATATTATCAAAAAGGGTACTTGTAATTTTCTACATTGATGTAATTTGATGAGAATAGGAATCATCATTCTAAAAAAAAATAATTATTATAACGAGATTTGAAATTGTAATATTGAAAAAAAACTTGGTATAAGTAAAATTGACAAAAAAGATAAAAAATATATACCATAAATAGAAAATAAATTAAAAAATAAAACTAAGAATTTTAAATGTTAGTATATACAATTTACTATAAAAAAACTTTCCTTAATGTTTTATGAAAATAATCTTGACGTCATTTACAAAAACATTTTTATAACTCAAGAGATATAAAAAATCTTAAGATTGTAGAATATTTGATATATTGTAAACTATATGATCTAAAAATTTATAAAAACAAAATATTTTATCTATCAAAGAGTAATACATTTACTAACTTAATAAATTAAAATATAGTATGTAACTTTATGATATAAATAAATAAAAAATGAGTGTGATAAGTATAAAACAAAGTAAAATTTATGAGAAAAAGCTATAATGTTAAATTATTCAAATAATTATAATATTTGGAATTTATCTATAATAGCATACTTATGGAAACTTTTTTTAATAAATAATTTTTTTAAAAATTTAAAATAGGGAGATATTCACAATCATACTAAGATCTTTATATATTAAAAGTGTAATTTGATTTCAAAATAACTTTCATAATAAGCACAATAAAGTGACCCAGAAATTAGTAGAGAACCTTACATTTGAGAGGCTTTGAGAAACGTTATACCTAGGGGTCAGTGGGGGCTTGCTCTGGCTCATCGTGTGCATCGTCAATGAGAGAAAAATGATCCAACGGAGCTACGAAGGGGTTGGGCTGAAGTGGAAACCTAATGAGGTGCAGCGGGAAGAAGGATGAGGAACAGAAGACAAAAAGCATCAGATAAACAAATTACAAACCAAAGAAGAAAAAACCTTTTCTTTATCTCTTTGAGGAGTTGTTTGGTTTCAAGAATGATGATACATCTCTTGTTTTGCTCTTCCGTTCTGTACACTAGCAAAGGGGTGAGCTTCGAGATTTGTAATTTTTTTAAATGAGACAGCTAGAGATTTCGAAATGACCCAAACCTGCCCTGTTAATAATTCCACGAAATGAATGAAGCAGTTATATGTATTTTCTTTCAAATAAATATTATTCAAGAAAAAAGAAAACAAATAGAAATAACGTTTAAAAACCCAACTAAATGAAAAAAATAATTGTATTAGTTTTTTTAGCTTAAATTTCAAAATGAATTACCAAATAAAGCTTTGAAAAAAGAATATTAAAAAAATTATATAAATAAATAAAAATTAGATAAATATATATATTTTTAATAATTAGAGATTGAGAAAAATAGAAACAATATTTAAAACTTTTTTATTAATCTAGACAAATTTCATCTTTAACTTAAAATTATTTTTAATAAGATATTAAGACTTTGTCTTATTATTTTTGAGTAAATTTTTAATAAATTAATATTTAGGATAATAAATATGCAAAAAAGTGTTATATTAATAGTTGATTAAAGATTAATTGTGACATCATGGTCTATTTCATTGACTAGGCTTATCTATGATAGTGATGGTCCATTCATCATTACTCTTGCTCCATTGTTCTCTTAGTGATAGAATGAAAATTTATACTACGCTTCAGCCTAATTTGAGCATAAATTTTATACTGAAATAAATAATATATCATATAATGACATTTTTTACTAAGCATAATACCTTTTTGAGTATCAATGTTCTCTAGTATTTCTTAGTCTACAAGGTCTTCTATGTTTTGAATGTGGGTAATTCAAAAATAATTAAGGGACTAATGCTACATCTTTTGAAGAATATATGTGAGCACACAATAACAATAAATTTTACTTAAATCTTATAGAATGATATATGTTTTTGATTTTATTTATTTAGAGTTTTAGAACTTAGGAATAAAAATAATAATAGAAAAGAATACTTACTAATGACTCATATTTAATAGATTTCTATAACATATATGACTAAATGATAGCTAATATTATCTAATCTTAGTTTACTTAAATTCTCACAAAATAAAAAACAATACTTTTTAATTCTTTATTGCAATGTTTAAAACCTTCTTTCACCATAAAATCTCATATTTTGAAGTTTTAATTTGGACCATTTGCCATCAAAATCATTTTATATCTATGATTTTCTAAATCGACAAAATTGTTCATTTACTCCACCTAATAAATTAAACTTCAACAAAATGAAGATTATGCTATACTCTATTACCCCCTTGTGTTTAATGAGTCAAGTATAAATGTTTATATCTCATATGGGCTTACTTTAAATAAAATTACTAATATTTAATTAAGTCAAGCCATAAAATTTAAATGCCTAAAATAGTGGTCTTCAAGGCTCTCAGAGTCATGGTAAGCTTCAAAAAAATTGAAGATATGTACTAAAATTTTTATACTTGAATTTCTCTTTATTTTTCTAGAATTTGATATGTCCAAATTTTGAGATGATGTGACACACTATTAGTATTAATATTTGAAAATGTTGTAAGTTAATAATTGTTGAATTTATATTTTTGGGCCTAGCATTATTGATGAAAAGTATAGATATTTGTATTTAAATTTTTAAAATTATTTAGGAATAATTTTTCAGAATTTTTTTTTCATATCCATTTATGACATTTGTAACACTATCATAATATAAAATTATTTTGGTACACTTATATTCAAAATTTTGGCAAAACAATTCTCACAAAATACTATAAAGCAAGTTTAGTCTTGACATTTTTTTACTGTAGCATTGGGCAGATCGGCCCGACCCGACCACTGGCTCGTCCAGGCTTTAGGGATTTAAAAAAATAAAATAAAAATTGCTCTATTGACCGGAAGCGTCTAGCAAAGCCGGAAAGCCGCACTGAAACCTGAACAGAACAGCGCGTAATCAGCCCGCAGGGAAAGCTGAATAATAAAGGACTAAGAATAATAACACACATGAGAATCTTATCAAAGGAACTATTATAGGTTAATAATAATATAGCTAGGGAGTTGAATTAATTTGAAAAAAAAGATGATTCAAAAGACCTTGAATCATTAAAAAAAAGACACCTTGTATCAAAGGATCTACTCTAAGTCTTGCAAAATTTTGGCCAATTTAGTGTTGGGGATATCTTGAAGAAAAAATTGATGTTGCATGAAGGAAATCAACAAAAAGAATTATTACACACATCTAGAAGCAACATCCAAGCAGATGCAGAGTGTGCTACAGTAAGAGAGCTTGTTCACATGCTATAGCATGATGACTGTTGTAGAGTACACACACAATGCTATTCACAAGCACATGAGATTATTTAGCTACACAGAAATGTGCATTGAATGAAACTGCTAACACAAAAAAGATTGGGTGCACCATAGACCAACGTGTGGGTCAATATCACTTGCATAAAACTACAAGGGCAGTGGACCATGTGTGCAAATCGGGTAACACTATGCATGAAGACTTACCCACACGATATGTGCAACACACTCCACCTCCCACAAACACATGAGCCATTCCCAACCCACCATAAAGTAACACATGTAAGAAAAAACTTATTAAATGCATATAAAATGACCAAAATATCCATTCTTATACTAATATAAATAGGTGCTTCAATTTTTTATCAAATAAAAGCCAAAAAAAAGAAAAACCCAAGCTTGTCTTAGAAAAAAAGATACAAAGCATTTGTTTAAGTTCTAATCTTAAGTTTTATATTCTCTCTTTCAAGTTTTTAGTTTTTCTTGGCCATTCCATGTCTCATTTTCAGCTATATTTAACCCCAAAATAATGTTGTTATGAAGCCTTAGAAAAACTTTCCTCATAGAAAAATCATATGTGGTATCAGAGCACTTAGTTAAAAGGACTACACTAATATATTTTGGTATGAAAGCCTCATTTCAATGACAATAGCAAAAGCTAGGGAGAAGGGAGTTGAAAAGTAAACTAAGAAAGAAAAGCATAAGATTGGAGAAACTTTAATCGAGATGAATGTGCCAACAAATCAGTCAACAAACATAAAAAAAAAATTAGTTAGCTCTATTGACTCAACGAATGTAGAGGTTAATTGAGATAATGTTAAAAACCCAATGCGCTATGAGAAAACATTTTTAGGACCACTTGCAAAAAAAAGAAAATGTCACCAACTAGAGAAATTCTAGCTAGAATATTCATCCAAGATAGCTAAAGATGATGATGAGAATGACATTAATGGTCTTTCTCCTTCAACATTGGAATTTAGAGTGTTCGTTCAAGATTGAAATTAAACTTCAATTACCCGTCTATGATTGTATAGCTTTGAGAAGTGTCAATATCTATTCCTTTGACTTAATTTTAAATAAATTTGAAGACCTTAATGTGAGAGAAAAACCATTGTAGTTAAGGAAATTGGTTGTATTTGAAAAGATTCAAAATGACTCTAATCAACAAAAAAAGCCTATGATTAGAAAATCTATTCTCGGTTGACAATAATACTACTAGTGACTTGAGTTGTATTTGAAAAAAGAAGAAGAAGATTCAAATAAATTCAAATCGTCAAAAGAATAAGCTTATGATGAGAGATATATTCTAAGTCTAGTAAATTATTGAACAATTTAGCATCAAAAAAACATCAAAATAGAAAATAACCTTTTCATGAAGCAAATTAACAAAAAAGAATAATTATGCATATTGAAAAGTAGCACATGCGACACGCACTGCTGCAAAAGGCATGCACATTAATGTGCCGCAGCAGGACAAGTGCTACAAAGCACGTGGGCACAATGCTACTCACAAGTGCACAACATTTTTCATACTTGGCATTGCGTGCTTGTAGAGTTGGGCACATAATGAAATTGCATGGGCAAAAGGACCAGGCCAGCGAGAGGCCATCATGCTTGCAAAACTGTGTGCACAATGGATTGCACTTGTAGATCTCGCAAAGCTTGTGTGATAGGTGCTGCACGTGGCACTGGCCGCACTGCTTGTGTGTGTTAAGTCCACCAAACTAAAAGTGGCCCATGTGAGAAAAAATGGTCAAAAGCATACAAAATGTCAAAAATATTCCTTATACAATTTTAAATAAGTGTTTGAGCATTCTATCAAAAGGTAGCAAAAAATAAGAAAAAACCAAACTTCTATTAGTCATCTTGAACTCTTTTCTCTTTAGAATGAAATGATATTGACATTAGCAAACAAGGGTTTCAAGCATACACCATGAATCTATTGATACACAATGCTTTCAAAAACTTAATGATATATACATTATTTTTTTCTCTATTTGCCTTTAAAATGAAATAATATAGATTTTAAATATATGTAATATGGCTATATTATATGGAATGCATATTATACAAATAAAAATTGCTTTCTCATTCATTCTGTGTTATAAAACACCATTTATATTCAAAAATTGGAATGAACGTATGGTTCGGATATATAATATCAATAATAACAAAATAGCTAGATTATGAGAAATGTAAAATGATTAAGTAGCATCTACAAAAGTTGTTGGAAAACAAGTAGACCTAAAATGCATCTAAGAGGATAGAAGCTTTCTGAAATTTGAGTAAATAAGTAAATAAAAAATAAAATAAAAGTAAAAAAAAAAGAATAACACTAAAAAGTTGAAAAATATTTCACTAAATTAGAAATTCAACATCATATGCCACATTAAAAAAGAATAAATGGGAAAAGAGAAATTATTATGCTAGACTTGTCAAAAGAGATAGATTAGTTATAATAGCTAATTGAGAACAGTGACATCAATGAACATGAGAGCCAGAGAATGGCAAAATAGAGAAAAAAATGAAGAACGCAAGCAATTCTATATGAAATACCCTAATATAGGGTAAAATCATGAAGCCAATAATGACAATGTTCACCATGAATTTCAAGGTTACATGCAATACATTCTCTTCCTATTTCTATTGTCATTTTTAGCAAGACAAATGTAAGAAAAATAGTAGATGATCTAAGAGATTTAAAGAGAACAAGAAAAGAAAATATCCAAGAAGAGATAAGAGTAGTAATAGGATGGTTACTTTAGGAATAAATGCAATCCCTCTTAGAGCTCTCCTGAGTCCCCTTTTATAAAGACCTTGGCACCCCCTTAATCCCCAATCACCTTAATCTCATTTTGTTTTCTTTTCTTCCTAAGTCTTCAATAATTTATCTTTATTGAATATGATGGGTCATTGATGATGTAAGCCTAAGACTACCATCACAAGATTAATGGTCCTTTTACTCTTAAATTTGTTGTCCTTATTAGCTTGTGCATGCCCGATAGGTTGACCATGCAACATAACAAATAGTGACATCAATTTAGCATTGAGTAGCCTATTTTCTAGCAACTAAAGTTGGATAGTATTGAAGACAAATAATAACTATGTGAATGATGCAAATTAAGCATATCTATTTTAATATCAAGGTTTTAAGGATAACTATCATAAGTATCATGATGATGATGAGATGACAAGAAGCAAACCTCCAATAGCAAGTAAAGTAACCATTGGAAAAAAAATTGATGTCTCTAGCCTTTAAGCTAAGTTGGTTTGCTCCTATGTTGAAGTAGGACAAGGGCAAACCTAAACAAAATTGTGATAGAGATCAAACCAAGTACCATGGAAAAACTTATATATTTACCAAGTTAGCTAACACTCACAAATCCACTTGCCATCACATAAATGATATATGCAAATCCTAGCAAATACAAACAACTACAACAAAGAAATACTTAAATGCAAGAAATGCTAAAAAGAGACAAAAAGGTGGACAACTAAAAAAACAAATATATAACTTAAAACCTTACAAAAACATAAGTAAAATAATCACCTTTAATATTTGAGCATCTATGTTTAGCCAATGAAAGTAGGACGACCTCGTCAACCTTCAAAACAATAACAACATTTAGATTTCTATCATAGAATAAGAAAAATATAATACGCAACAACAAAAACACTACTGTAAATAAAAAAGAAAAAAGGAAAATGGAAGAATAAAATTGATCTAATAATGCAAAGACATGATCCTAATAGCTCAAATGTAAAAGACTTAAGCAAGTGATTTCATCAAAAGTACACTTCAATACATAGGTACGACAATATGAGAAGAAAAGATGTTGACATAAGAGTAACAAGATTTGAATAATAGAATAATGGAAGAACTTACGTATATTGGCAAGATTAGAAATGCTATGGGACAATAGGAAGATTTGAGCAACGACAACTTGGTAGGAAACTATGAATATGGTTGGGATTGGAGAGATGGAGTAGCCATAGAAGCAACCTCGCAAACGACTGAGAGAGGGTAGGGCAAGGAATATATCCACATCACTATGCTAGTCTTTGATGCTTTGACATCCAATGAGGGTCACAAAAATTGTGGTGCAAGAGAGAAAGAGGAGAGGGCTGATAGACAAGTTACAAATCTTCTTGATACATGTTAGTATGGTCATGTAAAAAAAATAATAAATACAACCATTTTATAACCAAAATCATTATTTGATAAATAATACAGTTTCTTCATTCTTTACTTTCTTCTTGGATAAAGTACTTTATTAAATGATAACTGCAATTTTGTTTCAACAAAAACAAATAGAAAATTATCTCAAAGACAAGTTGGACAACTAAAATAGATAATATTAGTCAACTGATCAATAGATCCACATCCATCATATAGTTCAAGAATGGAGTAAAGAGATAATACAATTTCATTCAAGGTGGTTTGCCCCTTTTGTTAGGCAATATTTGGTTAATCAAGAGCATAGAAGGTTTTTACTACACCTAATAATGCAAAAATTGTCCTTAAGGATTTGGTTTAGCAAAGTTAAGAACACTTAAAAAATTGACCAAGTGAAGCACAAATTACATTAGGATGGTCTATTAAAAAAAGATTTTCAAAAAAAAAACAAGGAATCCACTATTTTAACTCAAGAGCAAAGTTTAAGAGAGGGCAAGCAGCAAGGTTACATTGAACCTTATGTTTGATACTCTAACAATTGGTGATGGCTGCTAGCTTATTATGGATCTAAAGTACGTGAGAGAGAGAGAGAGACAAAGAGATAGAAGGGAAGAGGATGGGGGGAGGGAGGAAAAAAGAGGATGATGATAGTCATTATACATAATAGTAAGAGACAGAAGATTTAACAAAAGTTAAGGGATGCAGGTTTAACTTAGGTTAACTTTATCTGAAATTAGATTACACTAAATGCTTAAATCATAATAATTAGTGACAAGTTGAACTTATCTAAAAAACTATAAATTAGGTACACCAATGAATAGTGATAATATAGTTGTTCGTATTTCAAGAATAAACAAGTGACTTCAGCAATAAGTACTTCAATGAAACTTAGGAAGTGGAGGTTACTGGATTATAGGTTTTCAAAATGTTAAAAGCTACAATTAGATCAAGTGACAATAATTTTTACATGATAAACTCTAGAAGAGGGAAAATCACGATATTAGATGTTAAATGATTCAATATCTTAGAGATTTAAGAAATTGAATTCTTGGAGAGTTTGACTCAATGTACCTTTATAAAAAGAATAGTACACAAGGTAGACAAGAATGGTAATAGTGAGAAGTAAAGTACATGTTAGTCCATAGATTGGAAGTAGAGAGGAATGGTTGCTAGTTTTTTGCATGTAGAGAAAGGAGGCTATTAAGGTCAGAAGGATAATGATATTTCTTTGTTGAAGGGGCAACCATTTATGATGGTCAAATCTAGTGAAACAATGTTCATATGTCAAGCGAGTTCTATCTTTCACCTTCACTAAAGAGATTTTCTTATTCATTACTTTTGGCATCAATTCCACTTGCATTTTGATGAGAATTCAAACACTAGCATGATAGATAAAGATCATGAGACAACACACATAATAATCTTCAATTCATGACCATGTTGAAGAGTAGCATACATATTTTCTAGTAGATGAAGTGGTTTGGAGCCTCCCCAACACTCATCAAAATATCTTCATATGACATCAAGCATCTACAAGTGTTGCAAAATATTACATATAGATTTTTGTATTTGCCTATAGTTGAAAATATTTGTTAGTTGTATATCGTATAGGATGTAAATTTTGGTCACAATACATAAGATCACGTATGCTAAGGTTATTTAGTGATTTACATGAGCACTACATATATGTATACTGAATAAAATGTTCTGGATTCATTGCTAATCATCCTAGATACAATGGACAATTATCTACTTGGATTTTTTTTGAAGGTTAAAGGTTAATCTAGAACTCCTTGGATAATCCAAAACTTGTCTTGAATGATTAGGCAATAGGCATGATGACTATCTCATTCAGATGAGTAAGTAGGCATGGACCAAACTATCTTATAAGGTTGGTAAGCCACAAAATCTTATATAAAGCAAATTGCCTCAAAAGATTTGTTCTATAAAGCTAAACTACACTAGATGTTTAGCCATTAACTCGGGGTGATGTAGTTTCCTTTGGTTACTAGGGGCATCCCCTCCTTCCTTTGCCTTTAAACCCTTAACTTTTAGAAGAAGAATTGATCCATTTCATGATGATTTCATGGCCCTTTGGAAAGATTATCCTAGGAAGAACATTCAAGGCACTCTAGAGTGATGCTAAACTCCTTTTTGTTGGAAATCGATGCAATGCAAGTGTGGTAGCGTGATGTCATAATGCTACAAAAATTATTCCTTATGGCTTCTAAAGCATCCTCACCTTTCAATACCTCGGTTCCACCATTCTCCCCTCATTCTTTCAACAAAGTCTTAGTTTAACTCAAAATATACAAAAAAATTTGTTCACATTTAGAGAAAGCCTTATGTAAGACTTATTGTGTTTTGTACTTTCTTGATGAACATCACATTTCAGGCTTAAGTTTAAAATTTAAATTTGATTCAAGCTCAACAAAAAGTGAACTTTCAAATTGGATTCTCTACAATTTGAAACAATCATAAGCTCTCAATGTTATTACATTTTACCATATAAAATATGCTTTAAATGGTGTTAACTTTTATGGAGTATAATTTCACATAACTAGCCATGACTTTCATTCTGAAAGTTACAAATGATAAAGTAATCTTAGTGGCCTCAATGTTGAAAGCGCAAGGAAAGTTAGATCAATTAATTTTGCAATCTTTATCTTATCTTCTTTTCATTTTTTCATTATTTACAAGTCTTCTTGCTTCAACCAACATTCTGATCATGAAGAACTCATGTTAGAATAATTGGTTCCCACATAGATTTTTTGTATAATGCTTCCATAGTAATAAAATATGGTTAAGTTCTCACCACCTTCAAAAAATTCATCTTAGTGAATTTTCACAATCTCTCACATAACAAAAACTTTCATGTTCTATACTCCATAAGATTTACCCTCCATGCTTATGTTTTTCCTCTCTTAGACTCAACCCAAAATATGACAAAATTCCCTTTTTTGTAACCTCCCACCACATCCTTTTTTGTATTGCCACCACCACACACCACCGCTAGTAACTTATCATTATTGCAGACATCACATCAGGAATCACACTCCTTCATAGTCACATTTTGATTATTGTCCCAACATTTTGATCAACTATGGACTAATGACACGTCCATGCAAATGTCAACTATGGACTTGAAGCTACATTTGGGTGCTCTAATAGGGCAGATGGGGTAGTGCTTGTAGGAATAGAAGATATCATGATCATGATGAAATAGCTTATTAAAGAGAAAATAGTAGAAATGCCCATCAAGGTACCCACAAAGCCCATTATGAGCACAATATATTTTCTAATGGTAATGAGGTTTTACTTTGAGAGTCACTTACTTTGCAACCTTTGTAGTTGAAAGGACATATGCATCTATTATTTGTTGGTGCAAGGTCAGCTTCCAGATATTTAAGGATGTTTGAACTAATGTTGGGTACATTATTGATGTGATCAATTGTAGCAATACCAATAAAGCAAAGAACAATTCCATGCTGTTCTTCATACACAACAACTAGAAGGTAGATAGAGATGGGCCACCTTTTTTAGAAGGACCTTTGCATTTTTGTCAAGCATTTGGAGGAGAAAAAAACTTGCACCTAGAATCTCTAATTAGAAAAGGAAAACCTGCAAGAAAAGCTTCAAGAGTTTAAGATGTAGATGAAAGAAGCCTTGCCAAAAGCATTCTCGAGTAAATCTATTTGTGGGGTAAGGTGAGAAAAGATTTGTCTCATCTCTATCCAAGGGATGCAGAATCTACTCAACTCTACCTTTGGAACATGGATGCATACGATGCTTCGCTCAAGAATTTGTTCATAATTCTTCAAAAAAGATAGGCCGATGATGTATTTCCTCTCCCGAACTCCATACTAAACGATCATCAAAACTTTTCTTAGGCAGCAAAGCATTGAAATTTGAATGGAAAATGTAGAACAATGGATTCAATACTATTTTACCTAAGGGTGACTCAAGCCTAACATCGATAGTGTCAGGATTTGAAATCTATAAGCCCTTGGTGGACATATTTTGTACTATTATGTGGGTAAGGAATTAAAAATCCATTTTCTAAACTATGTTCTTCTAAATTCCATGTTCATGTTTGATATGTATTCGGTGCATGTTCAATATTTTGAATTTGAAGTGACACATGATAGTTACTTGGGCTTTAAATTTGAATTTGAAGTATAAGGTGATACAGTCATCAAGGGATGCTGAGTGCATACTGAGACATAACTCTCAAAAGACAATAAAGAAACAAGAGATTATTTGACTAAGCATGATATTAACATCCTAGGACTTGTATGCTTTGTTCAATGAATTCACTCATTAGGAGGAAGTGAATTATCATCTCCAAGACACACAAGGTTTATTATACAAGGAACCTAAAGAGGGGGAGGGAGGTCTATTTTGCTTTTCTTCCTTGGCATTCTTGTGTTTCTCTTTGAGTTGTTAGTACTGTTTGTCGAAAAGTTGGGTTTGAAAGAGAGATTTATGAGTAACTCAACCTCTTTTGCCACAATCATCAAAAGCAAGGACATTTTAAGGAAAGCCTACATATGTAGTTTCTCATTCCAGAGATTGAGTCAACAACATTCTACTAGAATATCATTCTAAAATGTGTTTTGATTAGAAAATTGATGTTTTCACTCTGTTTTTTTATGAAGTCTCAATCTCTCCATTTAAGATATTTTTGCCTCAATGCTGATCCACCATGGATTGGTGCCAAAAAAGCAAGGGCCAAATGCAGCAATAATGATATTTTGTGTTGCTTTGGTGTTGTCAGTTATAATCCAATGCAATTTTAACTTGAACTGGTATTGCTTTGTTTATATAATGAAGAAGTGATAGATATCCTTTGTTGTCCTTTTTCCATTGGTGGCCATAAATAGAGCTCTTCACTTTATACACTTTGTTTTCTAATTGAAGAACCAAGTGGGTCTTTTTCAAAGGATGGGACCACAAGGATAAAGGTTCTATAAATGTTGATGTTGACCAATTTGCCATTCTACAATTATTAAGGGAGGACAAGACGTTGCAAAGTAAGATGTTTAAAGAAACTTTAATGCTCTAATAAATCTCTTCGTTGAGGTTGCAAATGATTATAGACCTAGAGAACTAGATAGGTACAATACCAATTTCTTGGCGTTCAACAAAAGGAGTACAAGTTGGCAATTGAAAGAGTTAAGGATAAGGCTACATTCATTCTTCTTGACTACTCAACTAAATAAAAGAATCCCCAAGTCACAAAAACAAATGACCAAGCAAGTCCCCCTTCCAAACATCACCAACTAAGTTGAAGAAAAATTCAAATGTAAAGGCAATTACTTGAGATGTTGACAAAATGATTCCAAAGGTCCATGGTGAATCTCCTGTGAATCTAGTGGAGAACAAGAAGTGAAGAGGAAATAAAGAACAATGAAGATGGTGAAGAGGTTAGATAATGATTGTCTCCCAATATTTCCTTTGTTATCTTATAGTGGCCAAGCCAAGTGCTTAACAAGATGCTAGTTGTTTCTTATTATGAGGTAGATTGCGCAAATAGTGCGCCAAAGGGCAATGGGCAACCTTCTAACATTGAATAAGTACAAATAACAGTTCAAGGGGTCAAGAAATGGTTGAGAATGTGTTAAGAAGCTAGACTTGATGAATCTTAGAAAATGATAGTTTTGGGTGCCTCGCCCTTTAGGCCTACCATGGTTGAGTTCCCTCTTAAACCTTCCAAAAGATAACTAGCATGTTTTTGAGGTATAAGAAGAAAATCAATTCTTGACATTTACTATCAACCACAATTGAGTTGTAACTTGACTACACGACCTTTGAAAGAGTATGCTGAGGAGCACTAAAGAAGCTTATTCATGAACTAAGGGAAACATGGATAGGGAACCAAGTGTTGACAAACAAGACCAAAGGACTAAAAGCTCTGCAAGCTTTGGAAGGACCATCATTTCATCATGGAAGGCATAATAATGCTCTCGGGAAAATGGGAGACTAAAAAAGCTGGTAAATTGGATCGGTTAAATTTTTCCCCAATTGTAATGGAGGGGAAAGAGTAAGAACCTCCATGAGGCCATTGCAAGCATTTAAACCTAATCAAGGGTAGTTAAAAGGAGTTATAGGAGAGGATAATAGCTAAAGAAATCTTTGAGTGAGATGTCTTCGATCTGAAGATGCCTATCCTCTTTTAGGACTTCAAAATGACGTGTTTCTTGGAGAAATCCACAAATTCCATAATGAAATTTTTGAGGAAGAACTTTTCTTAGTAAACCTAGTACCTAGACATGACCAATGAACTCATTTCTTTTGAATACATAGATAATGATTATCTTTAAGCTAATAGATAATGTTCAATGGTTTAGGGTTTTGTTGAAATAATTTTTTAAATTTAATGAATGCATTGTTGTGTTTGATGTTTGAGAAGTTTTCATCTAATATGTCATCATATGTTTGGCTTGGTTTCTAGCAAAAACTTGGTAGTGATAAAACAAGACAATTAGGTGTCTAAATGTTAGAGGAACCTACAAAAGCCAAATCTCAGTAGGACTGAACAAGTAACATGTCATGGAAACAATAAGTTAAGTGAGTCATGATGAGTACCAGTGTAGAGACAAGCTCAAACTTTTTTGGGATCTCTCAAATAGGCCAAGGATAAATAAATGTTGATAAGATAAGCACATAGATAAGGGAAGTGGGGCTCTTAGGTGTCAAATCATGGGCTTGAGAGGAGGAAATAGCCATAAAAGTTTAGTCTTCTACTAAAGTTCAATGAGTACTAGAGAAGTACCAGTATAATAAGAAGCTCAATCATAGATTAAGATTTTAGGCTACTTAAGCAAGCCAAAGATAAACAATCATCAATTAGTCAAGAGCACAATAAGGGGATATCTCTTGATGGGACTCCTTGAGTGTTGGACTATAGCTTGGGAGGAGGAGATAATCACAAGAAATTGACCCAGTACTAAGACTCAATGTGATTAAATGAATAGCAATGTAGTAAGATGCTTGAGCCACAAATTGGTTTGTGAAGTTATAGAGAAATGCTGAGGTCAAAGAGATGTTAGCAAAACGAGCAAATAATGGGCAAGAAAATTCTTGGTAGGACTCCCCTAAGTTTCAAGCCATTGAGTTAGCTTCAAGAATTTATCCTTATTTTAAATTTATTAAAGTTTGAAGGACTATCACTGTGGCAAAAGGCTTGATCCAAGATTGGTTTTTGAGAAAAGAATCTAATAGGGGAATGAATCATGAGTTCTAAACCTTCGATAAGACCTAGCCTGCATCATGCTATAGATTTAACTTGTGAAGAGAATTGCACATCGTTATATATTGACTCTTCGCGTGGTCTAGAAACTAAATGTGTGCGACTTCCTAAAAAGTAAAGAGAAATATTAGAAGAAAAACAATTGTAACATTCAACAATTGAAGTTGGATGCAAATCGTTAAGTCTCTACTACATATTCGAGATATTTCCTCCTTATCCTCCCTTTACAGTTTGTAAGCATTTGGATTGACAACATTTTTTGGTAATGTAGGGGAATGTTTAATTTTGAACAAAATTTTTCAATTCCTCGTCAATACTGCACATTTGTGCAACACATGGCCTTTAGAAAGGAGTGTGCAGTTGGATGTGTTTGACTAAACTTTCATGATGTGCTTTTGCTCTTTTTGTCTTAACTCGACATGGAATCATTGATCCTTAAGTATGCCATTCTCGAGAGATATGCTTCCTCATTTAATTGCTCCTACTCTGGCCACAGTTTCTTGTTTCTACAAAGCATAACTTGGATTCAATGTGTTGAAAGAATGAGCAAAATTTTCAATTCCTTCTCATCCCCATAACATCACACATTTGTGCAACACATGGTCTCTAAAAAGGAATGTGCCTTTTTCAGCATGTTTGTTGAACTAACATTGTATGATGTGTTTTTGCTCTTTTTGTCTTAACTCAACATGGAATCATGATCTTTAAGTTTTCCATTCTCCAAAGCCCATGTTTCCTCATTTTATTGTTCCTACTCAGGTCAAGGCTTCTTGTTTTTGCAAAATGTTTCTTACACTCATTGTGTTAAAAAAATGAGCTTCATCAATTTAATAATCATTGCATCATAAACTAAGGAGAAATGTGGTTTGCTTGTCATCATTGAAGATGTTGTATGAAAGCTCACAAGACATCCAAGAGCTTGTCAAACCTTTTTCCTTTCCACTCATCTAATCGGGTTTGAGGATCAAAATTCTTATTAGGTGCTTCCATTTGACCATTGATTCATGGATTTCATAGCAAGGCAAACTCGACTGTTCTAAGATCGATTCAATTGGGTGAAGGACTAACTTCCATAAATGAGTCATTGAGACTCAATCAAGCTAAGATGAGAAATAAAATGCCTTGTTACTAAACTTGGCTACAATAGCTTAATTGTCATTGAAGGGATTTACCATATGTTGGTTTCCCAATGCAAGGAGATTTTGTGCCAATCATCAACTCCTATTTCGAATTGGGTCTCGAGTGTCAAATAGTCCATTGATCTAGTAAGTTGACTAAAAAAAGTTACAACAAACCATCACTTGTCCACAATCACCTTGGTTAAACAATCTTGGTAAGCTAGCTTCCTTCTTTTCTTGGTTATTGGTCATAATGAAACCAAGTGAATGACTTCTTTGGCCTTGAACTATTGGAGATTGGTTAAGGAAATCCCAATCCCAAAGCTTTCTTATTTGAAGCACCATCAAACACTAGTTTTTAGGATAAGGGATTTACCATTGACAACTTTCTAAGACCACCTGATTGCCTATGAAGTTAATAAGCAATTGAGATTTAATAGTTGTCTCATTATTGATTTTATAGTCAATGAATTCCACCACCTATTTTCTCAATTTATCTAACACATTTGCTAGTTGCAAGATGTGGTAAACAAGCTTTTGATCTCAGAGCAACATGGAGAAAATGTGCCCTTAAAACTTAGTCCTTACCTCCTTGATGCTACCTATACATCTTGGTATCAAGTGTTTGTCTTTCAAAGCATAATGGGTACAGTAGATGTGGAATTGGATACCACAAGATCTCAGATAAGGCAAAGTTAACTACCACCTCAGTTGCAAAAGTCTATAATAAGTACATTTCACATTCTTGCAAATTGTTAAAGAACAAAGCAATAAATTATCTTTTAAGCTCCAAAAATGCTTACATTACATTGTCCATTCCGTCTTGGCCTTTTTTTCCTCCTAAAGGTCTCTAAAATTTCATTAATGTCATCAAATTAATTCTTGAAGTTTTGGATCTTTAGCAGATCGTTAATATATGCATGTTCTAACCAATCTAACTCTTGAAGACAAAGTCAACCATTCTAATAATTTCCCACAACATTTGTTTAAGCCAAAAAGCATTACATAGTAGCATAAGGTGCAAAGTTTAATAATTAAAGCATTCTTTGCTCCACTACTTGTGCAAGCAGTTCTAATGTTGCATTAAGAATGTAACTAAAAAATTGAAGTATAAGAAACCACCAGTAGTTAACACAAGATTGTCACTCTTAGTCAAGGGGTAAAAGTGCTTTTGACATGCTATGTTGAAATTTTTGAAGTTGATATAAAACCCCTCATTTATTATTACTCTTCTTCATGAGAGCAATATTTCCAACAACTATGGATGCTAAAACGAATGAATGAAGCCTACCCCTAGTCATTTTTTGATCTTTAAAAAACGATTTCTTGCATATCTGAGATATAAGGACCTCTTCTTTTTCTTAGTAGGAATGAATCTGAGCTTCACATTCAATCTCTACTAATTTTGTTCTTATGCCCAGCAATTTTTTAAATGTCCACCAATGACATCAATATAAACAACCAAAAACTCAAAAATAACAAGTGTTTCTTTGATAAATTCATATTTCAGCTTTGTAGATAGCCTTGCTAGGGCAAGAGCAAAAGAAATCTTAAGGGCAAGCCCTTCTAAGAATACTCACCTAGTGTGTTTAAAAGTCCCATCTTCCTTCTTGAACTCTTGGGCTATGCCTTCCTTCAAAATTCTATCAAACAAGGCCTGTAATGCTGTAAAGTATTAAGTGTCATGGATGGCATCTAAGTTTTACTTGCATTATAAACTTCAACCACGATTTTTTGCTCCATCACTTGAGGGAATCAATAATGGCCATCTCACTTTATTATTGTCATAGGCATGCAATTAGAGGGCTCCCACCAAGTCTTAGTTAACGTCTATTGTTCAACCAAGACCCCATCTACTTGTATTGTGTTTGAGCTCTCTTATTACTCAAATAATTATTTTCCTTGGAATGATGGGCCCCCTTCTTCCATGAGATTGTTTTTTCAAAGTTTTCGTCATATTTCATACATATGGCATCTAGATTTGATCTCAAACTTACTCGAAAGTTGTCAAAAAAAACTTAAAAAATGATTTGGTGAGATCTCGAGGCTTAAAGTCCTCACTATAGTCATTTTGATGAACTTTGCATTCATGAATCAGCTTCCCACAACTCGTCGTCCAAGCATTATCTGTATACTTGGATAGACTAGCCTTAATTCTGTTGGATGAATTTTGGAAGAGATTTTTTAAAAAAGGTTAAAAATGCAAACAAATCCAATTATGAGATCTTTAAATCCATCAAGTCATTGAATAAAGTCATCAACAATAACTTGACCTTGGAAACCTCCTATTAAGGATCTCCATTCAAAGAAATGTCAGAGAGAGGGGTGCTATTGAATAAGTGCAAAGTGGAGCAATTAATCTACTTCTTCACTCTGGCAAGAGCTAAGGTTGGGTCCATCAAAGGATGAGGAACTCCATGTGCAATGGTCCTGGGGAGCTAATGGTTATTCTCAATTTCCAAGGGAGAGATTTCAAATAAGATCAACTTTTGTCAACACTTGACTTTTTGTGGGCTTTGGTTAGGAAAAACATTGACAAGAGACTTGATAATTTCGATGATGGTCCGAAAGACCTCCAAGTATTGTTCCAAAAGAGAAAAATGCAATTTAGTGTTAGAGATGAGCTCATGTGCCATGAATTGAGCTTTGAAAGGATTGCACTTCAGAATACATGCTTTAATTGCTTACCCATGGTACCATTCTCACATGAAATACCAAAAATTTGATGTAATTTTATTGGATTGGGTGTGATGAGTAGGTACTCACCTTGAGGAAGTTCAGGTCCATCTCAACAAGTGAATTTTAAGGGACAAGAAGTATCAGAGAGAGTAAAAGATATAGTAATGGGGAAAACCATGGTGTCACATGTAGTAAAATTTATTATCACTAAATTACAAAATTAGCCTCTTGTGAGGGTTAACTTGAACCAAAACAAGGGGATGGATTTGAAGCAAATAAGAAGAGTGATAATTTGAAGTGAAGCATGCATTTTCTACAACAGATTGGTAGCTTCCAAATATCGACTACCAATCTTCTCTTGATTATATGGCCTTTGTTTTAAAATTAATATTAGTACTATAAATAAAATTTACTAAAAAATTTATTATATACTTTTCTTCAAAATAGCTATAATTTTCTGCAATATTTTGTTGAACATCAGGCCAAGCAACAAACATATTTTTAAAAGTTCTTAAATAACTTCAATTTTATCCTTTCCCATCCAATGCTAACGTCAGCAATTGCAAACAATAGAGTCTAAAAGATAGTCAACTGAAAAAATAAATGAACCTGGGAGATTGAAGTAGCAAATCTAATTGAAGAGCAACTACTAAGCTGTTATAAGCATGTTAATTATTGAACAGATGATGTTAAATTAAGAGAGAAAAATGCTAGATTCAATACAAGAAGCAAATAGAATTAGAGTAAGATTCAAAAGGCTAGGAGTAGAGGAAAATATAACATGCATGACATCCATTTTTTTCTTCGAGGCAGCAAGGGTCATAACATGATTTTATAAAGCAAAGTGAATAGATTTTACATAAAAGCCAAATATTTTAATGGGAGTTTTCATTAGCAAAAATGTTGCACCAAACAAAAAATCTTACAAGAAGTGGGAAAGTGGTAAAGAACATAAGACAAGGCTTATGAAGTTAGTCAAGCTATATTTCCTTTCACTTATATCCTATGAGGCAATTAGAAGATGAACTACCATAGGAGCAAAAGATAGTGGCTCAAAGGTCAACAACTGGGTGGGAACCATAATAATGTAATTCAAGGAGGGTGTTAAGTCTAACATCTGAATGATGAACCAATAAAAGAAAGAATTTTTTTTGTTTTATTAATAATACTAATAGGGAAAGGGGAAAGAGACAATCATGACTATCTATGATGTTAGTTGGACAAATCACCGAAGGAGACTAGAACAAAAGTAAAGCTATCCAAGAAAATGTGTAGGTAAGGTGATCTCGCAAGCTAAAGGATAGTGCCCAAAGGTCATTGAAAAGCTCAAAGTTCAATTATAGATCACTTTCATTTTGAATATGAAAAATTAATATCTATAAGAATAGAAGTTGGGAAGACACAATTATTGTCAACTTCTATGTATGCATTGCAAAAGCTAAGCTCAAAAATAAATGACACTGAGCTTGTTCATCATAATTGTCAACCTCTTCTCTAGCTACAATACTTATAAGTTCTTCTAGATTCCTCTATAAATAGTAGAATTAACCGGAAGATGATGATTTTGAACGAAGTTTGAATTAAAGACCATATTGCCGATCAATATTCATAGAACTTTTTAATCATGAATTCTATGCCTTTTAGGCTGAAAAATTAGTTACAATATTTCTAAAAAAATTAAGAACATAAATTAGACATCAAACTTTTAGAACCAAATGTTTTAGAGTTATGGATGGATTATTGCATAATAATTGGCACAATTGTTGTATTTGTATAAGATAATGCAATTCTAGAGTAAAACTTTGATGTCAATGCATTGTTTGAAGAATATACTATTTGAGTTGCGATAATGACCACTTGAAAAGGATGATGACTTTTGATAACATATCCTTTCAAGTTAAACTGCCCAACATTGTTTCTTTACTATGTTTTTTAGACTAGCAACTAAACAGCCTTTACTTATTTTTATTTCTCAAGTAAATACAAAAAATTGAAACAAAAAATATAGAATGACAACAAACATGTCAATCCTTTCCATGTTTACACTTCAAACTTTCAAGCATGTATTTCTTGTGATAATTGAAGCATTACAAGCTTAATATGCTTGCCCACTATGTTAAAATTCCAACAATATATTTACTAACAAAATAACAAAACTTTGACAGGCATAACATTTCAAGTTTTCAACTAATACTTCTCAAATTGTTAATATTTGTATAAAGGTTAAAAATGTGTGTTTTTTGTCACTTCTAGCTTTGACATGAAACTTAAAATTGTATACAATGAACATATTTATATTTGATTTTATATTGGTTTCTATCAATGATAACACCCTAAAACCCTTGAAACAAACACGTGTATGCACGCATGACATTCATAATTAAATAACCCCAGGTGATGCATTTCCAATAACATTACCATGCAGAACACATAATTTCCAATAAAGAGCAAGCCAACTTCTCTTCAGAATGACCTCCTTCTACAAAAAATTTATATAACATCAGGAAGTTGAAATAATTAATGTTGCAAAAAACTATTAAATGTGCGTGTGTGTATATGTATTTGTTACCATCTCTTCTTGATTAAGAATCATCTTCTATGCCACTTTTCTCAAAGTTTTTATTTCAGATTCAGCTTCCAGAAGATGTTCTACTACAGATGTTGCTTTATCCCTTGCACTCTAGCATGCCACAAATAGAAACCTACTGTCAAAAGTTGTAGCGAACAAAATAAACAAATTAACAAATATCAGGGGAATTAAGATTTATTTTAAAAAATGACCAAACTTTTGCTTCCATCTGAAGAGCAGCAATCTCCTCATCCTTCGAACCATTAGCAGCATTAGCCTGCAATGAGCTATCTCAAAAAACCTGGATAGTTTAAGGTATATATTCGAAGACAATAAAAGAGCTTTAGGATGGTGTTAATTATGAAAACATGAAACTTTCTCATTCAAAAAAGAGCATGGTACTACACCATAATATCACTTTAATTGCAAAATGAACTATTTTGCACTAGGAAGATCAATAATGAAGTATCTTTCCACATAAACTAGAAGATGTAGGAAGAATCTTCACAATATTCACCTTGAAAATGCATATGTTGTATCAAGAGAACCAAATTTTGCCACATTCAAGAGCACAGGTACGTATCAAAAGGAGTGTTGAGCGGTGTTAAATATAAAAAATAGTTAACAGGTGATAAAAAATTTCAGGTCACGTTATCACTACAACAAAACTTGATTAATTAAATTTTGCATGCCATGGATACCATACATAATAGATTTGAAAGAAAAAGTTATCATGTGTGCCATTTGAAAGTAGTGTTCTTCTAAAAAAATTGTTAAAATAAAAGTAAAAAAAAGTAATAGTATTCAAAGAAAAGAAGACAAGTTTAATCAATGAATCAAATAACAACATCATGTGTCCAACTCAATTTTGGGGAAAATATTATTCAAGAGAAGGATAAGGATGAGGATATAACTAGTGGAGTAAAATAGAGTACTTAGAAGATGATTCTCAACATCACAAAACATTAGAAAGTTTTCCACGAAAGCTTATTGGTAACCATGAAATTAGGTAAATTGCATATAAGTCTATGAGGTTTGGCCAAACTCTCATAGGTCCCTCAATTTTTAGAAAAGGTAAATCAATCCAATAGTTAGATCCTTAATTCAAAAATAAACTATTTTTCCTTATAGAAATAATTTATACAATTTTTTTTTACAAATTATAAGGATCTCTATAACTATTTTTAAGATTAATTTAGAGAAGAAAATATGATAATGTCTAGTAGCACTTTGCATGTCTGATTTTTATTTAAATTTAAAGAAACTACATGAAAATTAAGGCAAAGCACAAAAAACTAAATGCAATTTTTCCTTTAAAAATCTAAAATAGAATTGTATAACCTCAAAAGACCTCCAAGCTTCACTCTTAAGTTGCCTTCAACTTCGAACTTCAAACTTTTTTACCAGCGTTTGACTTTGAAGTCATTTCCTGAACAATTAATTAAAGACTCTTATCAAATTTTGACCTCATTGTGTTGATTAACTTTCAATCACATCATCAAGTTGTGAGGAAATTATTTTTTTTTGTCACTTACATATTTAAAGTCATTTGTCATCGAAGTGAACATATTTTTTTGATGGACACTTGTGCTAGCTCATATGCTGGAGCATATCTATTAAGCATAACAAATCCAAATCTACTCAAATTTAGCAACAAATTCAATAAATTTAGTGAATAGCACCTTCAAACCATCAAATGACATCTTCAAACTAGTAACAACTTGCCTTCTAGTGCTGTATATAAGGTTGGCAAGGCACCAAGTGAATGGATTTGGCCTAATCCTTAAATCTTACATGCAACTTTAAACTCCTCTCTTTTACGTTAACCCCGTTTCAAATTACTACTTGATTTTCCAAGGTTTTTTTATGAGCAAAGCTCTGGCTGGAACTTCTAACAAGCTGAATTAAACCAACGTTATCCACAACGTTGCTACCAATTTTGTTTACTTCAACCAACTATAATTTTTCTGTCTGTCATATTTGCATTGAACATTCTGGTATCCCATTGAGCGAAGATGATTAAAAGTATGGGTCAACTGAAGTAAAAAAATCTCCTCCATAAAAACAATTACTCACACCACTGAGAAAATTATGTTATACTTCAGATCATAAGATAGAAAAAAGAGAACAATCAAGTGAAGTTTCTAATGTCTGTTCTAGGTGCCCTAGAAAGATTTCCTATCGTTGATATTAACATGTTAAAAAATTACCTTGCCAAGATTTGCTCTCGAAAGTTTCTAACATTCATGTTAAGTCTTTTCAGTTTTACTTTTCGTTGAACTAACCTCCCAAGATTTTTAATAGATCTTACATCCTTGCTCTGCAAAGTTCTAACCACATGCAATCTGGGATGCTAGTTTGCAATTTGTCCACCACAACAGCATACCAAAATCATCAGTCATTCGTGTGTTTCATCACACATGGATGATGGTGATGACACATGGTTGTGATGTCTTATGCATGGTGCAAGAAAACGTAAGCAAGATTTCTGTCAAAAATTTTGTTGTGTGAATTGCTATATATATATAACAAAGCCCGTAGTTTATTAAACAAGTCACTCGTGGAAAATGGAATTTCTAAACTTACATGATACAATGTTAGTACTACATAAACAACACCAGAACAATAATTTAGCAGCAACAATCATACATAAGCAGCAATAACAAAAAGTTTACTAATCAAGTGGCATTGGCTATGTAAGCCTCTAATGCCATAAAAATCTATTAAATATCAATCTAATAAAGCTCAAAAATAATAGCCCCTTTTGATAATTATGCCAATAACTTGCTTCTTTGTGCTACAATTATGTTGCATTGATAGGACCACCTCTCATAAAGATGGCCTTCTCAACAAATTGTATTTCATTAGTTGTGAAATCATCTAACGTGATATGCAATGTCAAATGTTCTACACACAAAGCTTGCAAAACAAGCTTTTTCACTAAATAAATATGAAAGGAATATGTCCACCTGTGGATGCAAGGAAAACATTCTTTTGGACTAAAGGACATCCAACATGTGGCAGTGTAAAACTAAAGCTAATCTTCAAAATAAAGCAATATTAATGTCTTTTTCATTTGTTACAGTGAGCATTAACACAAAAATACAACTTGCTACCCTGTGACAAGTAATAGAAAAATGATACAAATTTGACCTAATAGAACCAAGACTAAGCAAGATCTGACTCATTTAAGAAAGGAATCAGATAAAATAGTTATTAGGTCAATTATAGATTCTCTAAGCTCAGTTCTTAAAAATATGGGTCAATTCTTTATTGTAAGATGTCATGTAAACTGGGACTCTTCCAAACATTAAATTTCAAAAAAGAAAACTGCATTGCTGTTACACTTAGAATAATGATTTGCAGGAGAAATGCCTCTAACCAATGTCACTTTTTTGATAGCAACTAGTGTACTACCGTGACAAGTTTGTCTTGATAGTTTTCTGTTATATCCAAATAAATTCCAATACTCGCTTCCCTCCACGGTACATCCTATTGCAATGATTTCAAGTAAGCCCCCTCTACCTAATCATCAAACTTGCTTGCATTGTCTCCTATCTCCTTGCTCTTTCTCATTTTCCAAACCTTGCCCATTCCACACGTTCCCCATAGACCTTGTTGTCCAAATTGCAGTTGTGAGAGGACTCCATTACTCTGTAATAGCTGTTGGTACCACCAAAATAATCAAAATTGAGTATCGTAATTCCTGACCTAATTTCACTCAAGTCCGTCATAATCAATTTGGAAACCAGTTCCTCTTTCTAAGGAATCAACATAACTCGGATCGCTTCCTAGATCCATTATAAACCAAGGAAAATTGAGCCGAATTATAGTTCAAACATAAAATAGACAGCTTTTGGCCCTATCTTTTCTTAGACCATATGCTTGCAAGAGTTTTCATAGCACAAAATTACCCCATTTCAATTGCTTAATCTGAGTACTTATTAGGTCATTGATCGGAACAATGTTTCACACATCATTAACATATATTCAGCCAAAATAAACATAACTATATAACACTTTGTAGGGAATTCAATGGAAATGGTTTTTTACATTGCCCATGGGATGAAAAAAGTTATAAACCTGTAATAAATCCAGAAAACCATATTTACAGAAGTAAAAACCCAATTATTGAGAGATAATTTTGAAAGGTCTCAGGTACCCACAATACCACCAATTAATTCTCCAACTATAGGTAAGGATATTGACATTATCCACTTTCCACTAATGCTTGGAATATAGAAACAATCTCAAAAATGATTTGTTAAGATTTCTTACGGAGCATAGTGCCTGAACGTTCTCATATTGCTCTCCTTCCTAGCATTATAGGTAAGACAGGAAATAATAAACTTGGAACAAAGATAGAGAGCTTGTAGTTTGGAAGATAAGTAGAAGAGTGAAGACAACAACAAAGAAAATTGTTGGAAATCACATACAGTAAAGCATTATTTTATAAACTAGCTCAAGTGTGAGAATGAAAGAAATAATAAGATGGTCATTTGAATCCAGATATTTGTACTAATGGGAGCTAATCTGCCTCATTCGACTGTATCGCACTTATAAATTTCATTTTTTATAAAATCTGGCCATAGCTATAGCTTGTATAAAATTGCAAAAATCAAAGTACATTAACCCTTGCATGAAAATTAGCAATGGCCAAAACAAGGCCGAGGGCATGTCCTCATTCATCAAAAGGACAACACAAAAAATAATTTTTTTTCCAGTCCAACTCTCTCGCATTCCCATTTGTTGCCTCCATCAAGCTGTCAAGCTACAACATCCCACTGTCTTGTCTCACTTTGCCATGCTCCATCGACTTCCACACCACGAGCACTCGCTCTGCCACCACAATACCTAATGAGCTGGTTCCCATAGCTTCCATATGCTACCTTGTGCTTACCCTACTCTGTAGTCCAAAGCACTACACACCATTTTTTTCCACCTAGTCTAGGCCATCAACATGATCTTTCAATCCGAACCTCAACCTCAACCGCACAATCTTGTCATTGTGTTCTCCACCTTCTCCAACCTAGATGCCAGCTTCTTCCCTTCTACTACACACTCTAATCACTTACTTTGGCCACAACTACCACCTACACTTGGCATAGAGCAAACACTAACCACCATCAACACCATCCATCCTTCCTCAACTGACCTGCTAATTAACATGCAAAATAGGGTATTTCAGCTAACAAGGCTAATCAATGATCGCAGCTACATTTCTAAAAGCAATCTCTAGCTCTAAATCCACAAGGGCATGCACTAAAGCTAATTCCACAAACAATGACAAGTGAAAGACACTACCAAAATTCGAGCTTAGGATTCAGTCCTACTGTTTCATTGGAAACTGTTGTTGAGGAGGATGAGTTGTTGATGGAAAGATAATCTTAAGTATTATTGTGAAGGTGTATATCACCTCACCAATAGTCATCAGCAAGCATGTTCCTATGTTGAGTTGTTGGAGGTGATTGGTACAATTGAGAATGATGGTTGATTTCAAATTATATTGGCGGTAGATTTTCAACTGCCAAGGCAAGCTGATTCTCTCTAACATTGAGGTCTCAAAATGTAGCACACAAGTTGTTTTTGAAAATACCACAACAAAGGATCCAAAGAATGCTGCTTACATTTTGATTATGGCTTCAAGCACCAATGGGAGAAACTTTCTAAAAGCTTTGCATGAGACTAGGACAAGATCTGCGCAAAGTGGCGATAGTGATGCATCAAGTGCACATGTGGGAATTGCTAGGAATTTTTGCTTAGGCCTCCAAATGAGGATATCTCAAGGACAATTGCTAATGATAAATCACTTTTCCAAAATGATATTATCACTATGTCCACCCTTGTGTGCAAAAGAGAAGCAGTAGCCTACACCAATGATTTGGTCGATGCCTTTATGAGGAAGATTCTTATTCTTATGACTTGATTGGGAGCTAAAACAATAGTGGGACCACCTTGCTTGATTCCATATTCTTGATCTCAATCTCGACTGCATGTTGCTACACTTTGACAACCCTTATAACAATGACTTCGTTTAGTATGGAGGGCCATAAACCATGGGGTGTCAAGTGTTAGGCCTAAACACTTGGTCACATCTATTCTAGCCTAACCTTTCTGTGATCATATTTACACTAGTTTAGGTCAAACTTCTTAAGATACAATTGTTGTACTAGGATAAGGAGAATATCTCACGAATTACAACAACGATTGACAATCCTTTATTGATTAACGAATGGGCAACAAGCAAGGAGATGTTAGCACATGCCAGAGCATATGTTAAAATAAATTTATCTCTTTTTCTTAAATTAAGCATATGGTAGGAAGTTACCATCGGTCATACTTAACAACACTTTAAGTATGAGAGTTTGCCCCATATGTGCTTCACATGTGACTAGATTGAACATAAAATTACAATGTGCCAATAGAAACAAATGACTATGGATGTGGATCCAACTATGCAACAAACGATATAGGAGCTGGTAAAATCCAAACCGATGGCAAAAATTGCTTTCAATCTCTCATAAAAGGTGGAGGTGAAGACACTCACCATGTAAGGCCTTAGGCCATGGATGTTAGTCAAACCAAGGACCAAATGAGTAGTCTGAATGAGTGTGCTTGGCACTGAAAGGCATTCTAAATATAAAGGCCCCTACACTAAGGGGGCAGATAGGACACCTATCAGTGGAGGGGAAGGTGTGTGTTGTATAATCTCCAGTGAAGACAAAGCTACGTTCTTTGCATAGAGGATATGGGAGTCAGATGAGTTTGATAGGGAGAGAAAAGTTTGGATCGTAATATTTGATATCAGATAGCATACAAGTACAATAAATTAAAAGTGAAAATTTAACTAAATACATGTGAATGAAAGCAAATGAATAAACCTTAACTTATTGTACATTACAATTAGAAAAATTTTATAAATATGATGATTTTGAGTGAGAAAGGAATACAAATCAGACATATATGATAAGAAAGATTATACGATACATTGACAGAGGAACAAAAGAGCTAAATAGATAAATAAGAATCGTACATGTACAACTAAGACATCGTATAAGTACAATAAAGCTAGAGGAGCTTCATACAGGAATATTGTAAGTTATAACGTAAGAGCAATGCATAGGAAAAGGTATCATACAAATATGATTATTTCACCATCACATATTAGTACGATCAGTAGAATTTATAATAGACTAAAATAAAACTCACACATCATATGATACAAAATTATCAAATCATACAACACTCATTTTGTATTATATGTTGTCACACAACCAAAAGATTTTCAATACTAAAATAACGAATGGCCAGGGAAAATGCCACAGAATGGGACAAATCAATGACAGATAGTTGAGGAATGTGGAAAGTAAAGAAAGTGAAGATTCACAACTGTTGGAGGAAGATAAAGATTCGATAGAAGATGAATTGGTGCCGGTCAAGTATAAAACAAAGTGAAACCAAGGCCTACAAAATTTTTGGAAAAAACTTTAGCAATTAGCTTTAGCCAAGGCACTAGACAGAAAGGAAGAAAGGAGGCTTCTGAGAGAATTAGAAGGAAATCGTGTGAGTTTAGCTTAAGGCAAAGGCGTGATCAAGAGATTCAACCATAGTTCCCATTACACCCAAGGAACTAAAGCAAAGATCTAACCCTTCACAAAACCATAAACATAATTTGAGAGGTAGGCAATCTTAGACTATATGTTATGATAGTGACAAATGGTAAAATATCGAGATTGCACATATAGGCAATTTTATTCTTATAGGTTAATGTTTGATGCATGTTGCCTGTTAGTAGGAGAGAACTTTAAGAGATGACTTTGAAGAAATTGTTGAGGATGCTTGATTCTTCACAATTAGCAATGTTTTATAACATGTTCTTCATATATTACTAGAGCATGAAATGTTGTGATGATTTAGTTAGAAGCTTCATCTATTTTCATATTTGTGTAACGATATTCACAAAAAGGAAAAAAATGAAAGTAAAATTATCACTTGTGATAACAACTTCAAAAGAAAGAGAATACTAGATTGTGAAAAGAGGAATATAAAGATATGGAAAAAAAAGAAAAAGATTTTGATAAAGACAAAGTTCAAAAAATGATAAAATAAATGATTGTGCAATGTGATAGCTATTTTTTTCATAATAATGGTTTTAGAGATGAGTCAAAGGAGTCATTCATCCGAACAGCTTATGTTGAAATAAAGGATTCCTAAACATGCGTAATCATTTATGAAGTATAATTCTCCTAAACTAACTCCTAAAGAGATAAAAGAACAAAAACAAATTTGTAAAGATGATAAAAGATAAAGTGATAAAAGTTTTCACATGAAAACTTATTTTACATTTTATTACTCTTTCACATGATCCTTTCACACTATAATATTTGTAATGACCTATGCATGTATATATATATACTTGTATTTCTCATTTAGCCAGTGAAAATAATTCTTCCTTTTTTTTGCTTAATGCTTTTAGGTTAAAATGAGACACATTATTGGACTATTAAGAACTAATAGAAGCTGAAATATGATGATACAATCTTCATGATGCTTTTATTAGTTTAGTCATTTCACTTTATTTAGAAAATAAGGCATGTAATAAAAATTAAATCATGATATAAGTTTAGTGCTTCAATTGTTGAAGCTTGAAGAGCAATGTTATAATGTTCAAAGATTTCAATATCAATGATGGTGTTTCTTATAAATAAATGTGTTTCTTTACATGCAAATTAAATTTTCTTTTGCTTCTACATGTTTTAAATGCTTTTTCATAAAAGGAGTTTTATGTTTTATTTTAAAACTTGTTTTCACTACATGATTTTAGAAAAAGAAAGATAATTTTTCATAGTTTCAAAAATTTAAAAGGAAAATAAATAAATAAATTAGTTAATTTGACATCGAATTTTGGGAAAGGCCAGTGAGGGGTCATCATATTTTCACTACAACCTCCCCCATCCTTCAAAAACACATGGAATGATCTTATCTAGAAAGGGAATACAACTTGACATCTCTAAAGTGGCACGGACAAGGCTATGGTGATGTAAAAGAGAGGTGAATTAACCAAAGCGACCTCATAGATCAACAAGTGAGGCCTTATTCTCAATGCTTGCCAAGGATAAGCAAAAGCTCATACAAGACATGCGTCAGAAAGGTCAAATTGGCCATTTAATGTAAAAAAATTTGGGCGACGAATGTGGCCTAAGAACAAAAGATTTATAAAAGACCAATCCATCATCAGTGAATGAAGAATGTAATGAACATCATCCCTTTCAAACCATCCTTCACAACTTTTGTCAATAGCACATGAAAGGGAAACAACGACAGCATACAAGAAAGGGGATAAGAGATTATCTTGTCTAATGCTGATGGCATAAGAGAATAAATCCCTCTAAGAAGATAATGATAAAAACAGAAAAGTGATTGTCCAACATAGTACTTATGCTTCAATCAAGTTGATGAAGTGGAGATGGAAGCTTTCAGAGATCTTTTTAAGCAATTCCTCCACAAAAATTGGTAGAAAAATTAAATTTTGCACACAATATATGCTTGGAAAACTAAAGATGGAACCCCTTGAGCAGTTCAAGGCATCGAGGACTTGGTCTTTCAGCAACCTACTGGACATAGAAGATGCCAAAGCAAGGTGAGATAAATTCAGGAATCATCATATACTTGATCCAAACTACAATGACTTCAACAATAACTTTATAAAGGATATTGCAAAAGAAGATAGGCATGTAATCATTAAAGATGAACATAGTTTAAGATATGTAGATCAAATTTTAGTAATAACCTTGACCCATCCAGATAGTTTGCCTGATTGAAAGAACATAATGACCTCGAAAAGTACTATACAATATTTTCCAGGAAGTAACTAACAAATTCTACATTAACACCATCAAATAAAGAAAATTAATACTAAGGGAAGAGCAAACTGCCTCCATATTTCATTAGATGAGAAATTAGCAATGCAGCACACACTAATGACAATAAGAGTTGGGTATTAGAAAAAATATCCCTAGAATGACGAAGTCATTGCATCTTATAAAGCAGTCATAAATGGTCAATGGCAAAATCACCAAGATTATAGACAGCCAAAAATAGTTTTGATAATTGTTCATGAAATTTTAACTACTGATATTTTAGCATAAGAACTTGAAATTGTTCTCCCCATACGCAATGAGCATTGGACTTTTGAATAACCTAACTAATTTTTTGTTGTTTAAATTTTGTCAACTATTTGGATAAAACAATTTCCCAAAGCATGAGGTCCAGGTGGAGGGGATTTACAGCTAGAGTAGCTAGGATATATGCTAGATTAGACCCTTCCTTCTAGACAACTTTAACGATTAAATTTGCAAAGATGCATAGAAAATGGGTTGCAGGAAATTGATAACATCATAATAGCTAGAAAGTATGCACCAGTTGTTCCTAAATCTGAAAGAAGTTTTTCTTTGATATTTTTGCAATTAGAAATAAAAATGGTGTAGTAGCTACAGAACAAATTATCTTCACTAATTACTGAGCATACAATAAATAGGATTCTCAAGATATTTATTAAACTAAGTGATCTAAGCACTAATTCTTGGACTATCAAGGACATAAGTGGATGGAGTATTAGAGTGTGATTTTCTAGTATGCTTATGCCAAACTTATTATAAGAAAAATTGATATAAATAAGATCAGAAAAAGTGACGACGGAACCCAAAAATAGCAGGTATTAGTCCAAGAAGTTTCTCATAATGAGAACATCAAGCAATCGAGTAAATGAGTCTTACAATAAAAATATAAGTATCAATGGTATACTCCTCATCCTTGTCAAAGCCACTAAGATTCATTGGAATTGACAAAAGAAAAAAATATCATCCACAATTGATAATATGCACACTCAAGCAAACCTAACCTTTACAATATTTGTTGTGAGCTAATCTATAGTGATTAGAATGTCAACCATGTTTTTGACCATATTGATGCAGTTTGCAAATGCTTCAAACATATTTTCCAAGAAACACTAAAAAGGAAGAAACCTTTTTCAATAGCATAAAGATCTAGAAGTTTTCCTTATAGAAGTCCCTTGAGGATTGCACTCCTTGACCCATGGATCTATCACCTCAAAGGGAAAGGAGATAAAAATAAGTAGTAAGGAGATTCCTCCCTCAAGAAGAGAAAACTACTTTCCAATCAATAGATCTAAGGTTTGCAAGAAGAAGCCTAACACTAATGTTAGTAGACACTCCAGTATATGGCTTAGCCTCAAGATGCAAAAAAGGGAATCTCGAATCCAACGACCCATCACTCACTTGGCACAGCAAAGATGGAACTTATAACTCTTATAGATGACCAGGAAGCTACTGGCACGAAGAAGTTATGCAAAAAAGTGTTAGAGGAGTCTTCAAAGAGAGGATCAACAACAATAAGTTTGATCATAATAACAAGAATAGAAGCAAACTTACCAATAACAGCTCCAAGGATATAAGAAGGTACCAAGCATGAGTGGAAAGAAATGAGAGACAGGAAGATCTTCTCTCAAGGACTTTTAAGAGCCATTCTCATTGAAAAACATGAATGGAGATGATGAACAAGAGCAAGACAAATGAACCACTGTATGATAGCAGAGAATCATTGTTGAATAGGGCACTTTTAGGATCGCATTCATGCCAAGATGCTTCTAGTAATTCAGACGGATAGATGTCCTGAATCCAGAAATAGAAAACTTAGAATTCACCTTCATGGATACCTTTGACCCACAAAATAATTATAAGCCATTTCCATTCCCCAAAAATGGTGTTTTTTCTTATGATTAACAAAGGATCATTTCAAAATGTATGAAAGGACTACAGGACAGAGTTAGAACCCTTCAAGAACAACAAAGATGTATGGATTTTCCTTTCATGTCATGATATCTCAATATAATAATACCTTGATTTATATCTTGCATGTAGAGGTAAATGCCCAATGCTCACATGGATGGGAATTCCATCACCTTTTTTCCAAGAAAAGGCTACATTTTTTGCAATGACCTAACATTAACTAATGGAAAATCCTTCATTTTCTTCTCATGATATTTAGAGCACTCTACTTTCTTAATTTCGCATCTATGAAACAATTTGCAAATCAATTGTATTAATAACTTTTTTATATGATTGTAAATGATGATGGGCTACAATTGTCCTTACTGTCAAAATGCTGACAAGAAAAGCTAACAGATGAAATTTATCAAATCAAGTATTTTTTATTTAAAAAGACCATTTGAATTCAAGTTTGAAAACTTATTTCAGAATATGGATTAGATCCACTTAAAAAGTTACAACTTTGATAATTCTTTAGGTTTGAAAGGTTTTGGATTCTATATTTAGTATTTACTACCAATTGCTTTTAGAATATTTTTAAATAGAGCAGAATAATTTTAGTATGATAATCTATTTCTTAATTATGTACTAATAGTTTTGGAGATATAATCTGTTTCTTAGTTATGTACTAGTTTATAATATCCAGCAATTTAATTTAATAATAACAATTCCAAATACATTGAATTAAGTATATAGCCTAAATTTTTTTAATATGATTAAAATTAATTCCAATATAAAAATCAAACAAAGTTTCTAAGCAATCAAAATATTATTTTAATTTTACATAGCTAGATTAAACATTTGATACCTAATAAAATGGAATCATTGGCTTGGCGGTTGACTTGCTATAAAACTCATAAGTTTAGGGTTCCAAATATGTAAATTCCATGGTAGTTATGGCTTCATAGTTGACCTGCTACGAAACTCATAAAAGGTCAGGAGACCAAATGTGTAATTTTCATTGTGGTTGTGTAAAGCATAGTACTAAACTAATTAAAAAGTTATCAACCCTATTAGCATGTTGTTTCTAGGTAGTAGTTAACATGTTGAAAATGTAAAAATAATGTGTTCAACCAATAGCAAATAATGAAATTATTTTAGCTTAAGTTTCTATCTCCATCGTCTATTTAAAACTTACTCAAATACGTTGAAGGACATTATGTCAACTAGAATGTACCTCTCTGTATTGCAAGGCAGCTTCTTTTCTGAAACCAATCATAAATAAGAAAACATGTTGAAACCTATCATAAATAAGGAAACAAGAAATAAAAGTATTACTAGTGATACAAAACTTATCGGCTCAGCAAAGGAGCTTTATGAGATCCACCATCACCTAAGGAAGCAACCTAGGAACAAAAAATTAGTTGTCAAGAGAAAATGAGTAACAAGCATGTTTGTCTACATAATGAATTATTTTTTCAATAATAACTATTAGTACAGATAGTCAAAATGTGGCGGCACCTATTACATGATGTCGCTCAATAATTTTCAATAAATGAAAAAAAGGTAACCTACTTCTCAAGTTGTTTAGCTCTTGCCTCAGCCTCTTCACACCTCTCCTGCACATGTCAAAGCTGAGAAAATGCAAATTAGCAATAAAAATACAGAACAAAAATTCTTTTTAAGGAAAATATCATTAAAGCTTGATATTTTATTCTTGCAGCATCTTCTCAAGTTGTTAATCTCACCTTTTAAAGTATATTTTTATTTTATTCTTGCATCACATCAATTTGAAGATCACAAAAAAGAATTACTCATTGAAAAGGTTAGAAATCACAAATTTTGTATAAATTGAAGTTGGAAACTATAAGACCTAAGGGCATAACTATGCTATAAGAAGCAAAAAGAAAAAGAAAAGTTTACAAACAGCTTTCTAAAGAAAATAACTCATCATGAAGAGTAGACAATGAACGTGGAGGACCATACTGTCTCATACTTAAGTTTCCCAAATCAAATGACATCCTATAAAACATTTGGAAATTGAAAAAAAAATAGCTACTACAAGAACTGAGATTTACAAAACATGTGACAAAGATTATTGCATTAAAAAAGTTCATAATGGGGCAGTGCTAGCACCAAAAATTTTATATCAGATGAGAAGTACCACCTAACCATGTTTGATTGTTTGGACTTCAAAAAATTACAAGCTCACATGAGTATCTGCACAAAACTGTACTAGAGAAACCTTGCAAAAACCAATTTGGCAGCAAATACCACATTAATGAAGTTCAATTGTTTTTACTGTTAGAAAAAAAAATAAGAGCCGTGGTGTTTATTTTTGTTGATGAATGTATTTGTTGATATGCAAGGTAAATGACTAAAGCAAATGTAAGGTTATGAAGAATTTAGAGTCAAAGATCTTTATTTTAATAGATCTAAAATTGAATGTATAAAATATAAAATAATCAAATTATGATTAAAAAGACAAACAATGTAATTGGTGAACATTAAATTAATCAATGAAAATTTCCATTATCTCAAGTCTATATTCCAAATAATGCAAAGAAATTGATGAGAATGTCAATAATATGATCTAAGAATATTAAAGAAAAGAAACATCCAGTGTGTTGCATGATAAAATTCCACATAGGATTAAACATAAGTTCATAGATTACAATAAGACAAATAATAATATATGGCAAATGACATTTGAAGTTAAGACAAAAAAATGAGTCATTTAGAATTAAAAATGTTGACCTAAATGAATGAATATACTCCAAATGATATAACAACAATTATTGCATATTGGAGAAAAAAATTAATCAACATCCTAATTACAGATCTAGGGAAACATATCCTTTCTCTATGGAAAATTTTAAAAAAGAAAATTAATGAAGATTAATTCTAAACCAAGCAATTGTCCATGATTATAAATTCTGATGAATTCACTGGCTATTTCCAACAAAAGATTTATAAAAAAGTTAAGAGAAACTAGGATGTGAAAATTAACATATAGTAAAAGAAGTTAACAGATCCCTATTTGGTCAATTTGTGAGCTGACTTTTATGTATATAGCCCACCATGCCATACTCCTGGTTATTAAGAAATATCCAACCCATTTTTGAACCATTTAATTCAGCATTGATAATGCTGGTTGGCTCAAACTAGCTCATCATAAATCCATTAATTGCCACTCAAAGTGATGGATGAAGTTTTTTTTGGAGGAGCAAAGAGCATAACAAATATAAATTATTCCAAAGAAATGTATAGGCACTTCCCTTCCATTGAAATTGGAGTAAATTTAACTATTTTATTATTTGAAGTTTGAGAGGAAATGTAGCCTTAAAACTTTAATAAATATTGGGCATCTTTTTGGTTAGTTAACAATCAAATCTATCAAAAAATTGTAAAAGTTCAAATCAATGGATTAAAGATAAAAAAGAAAACCATGGTTCGCATGTGATTGGCAAAATATTCATTCATAATAAGATATTCAATCACAAAAGCAGCCCAGAAGATTAAGGAACTATTTGACTATACTTTAATGGAAGGAAACAACAAAAATGGGAATTGTATACCAAGGAGACCATTA
Organism: Vanilla planifolia; assembly: GCA_023846275.1. Taxonomy (NCBI): domain Eukaryota; kingdom Viridiplantae; phylum Streptophyta; class Magnoliopsida; order Asparagales; family Orchidaceae; genus Vanilla; species Vanilla planifolia. The sequence continues at coordinate 2,559,975 of JAIUJO010000054.1, forward strand.
AGTGAAGAAAAACATCAAGAAAGAAGTTAAGAAAAGAGAGTTACTTCATGTATTTGTTAGTGGAGAAAATGCTTGTGGGTGAGTAGGCCCCAATAATGGGAAGTCAACTAATGTGCTAGTAGTATTTAATTGGGTTTTTCTTAACAAAAAGAACTTTCTACCCCATATCTCTAATGTTAAATCACACTTCTGTCACAGTGCATGTCTCTTTCATAGAAACAACAATTTGATGACAATTTCTACTGTTACCACAACTTTTGCACTCTTATAACTACAGAATTCCCTCATTCACATGCCATTATTTTTATTTCTCATCACAACCAAAAAGGCTTCAGGAAGTCAAGTCTTCATGAGTAGCAGAATACTATCACTCAGTGAGTTTCAATTTATTTCTTCTCATAACAGGTTATTCTACACCTCTTTGAAGGAAATAAACTAATCAAGAAAGAACTAGTTAGAGGAACCCAGAATTGAATGTACAAAATAATATCCCCAATAATCTAAATAATAGAATCAATGTGAGTTGAGTGCCAAGTTGTGCATGGAAGGATTGGTGGGATTAGATTCCTATTCCTTTTCTATTTTGCATCTTTTGCCTTATTATATCAAACTTCTATAAAATTCATAAACTTACATCCAAATTAAAGTAGCTAAATAACTTTAAAAAATTAGATAATTAAAGCAAAATTTAGTGATTAAAATACATTTGAGGATAAAACTTGCAACTATGAAACCTAACAAATGTTAAAAGATTAGTACAAGAACTAGAAGATAATAGAAATATGGTTAGACCAAAATAGTTAAAACATGGATGATGAAAGCTACCCAAGTCAATGCTTAGCAGAAAGGAAGGATTCACAAAAGCTGATGCAAATAGACAAGACTAGTGCACATAATTCAAGCAAACATATGTACTAAATGTATTTAGATTTATACATGTGCTTGATTGTATCGATGCAAATATGGACCCATCCATGAATGCACATGTACTTAAATCTCTTGGGCTGCTATGGAATCAATGATCTTTCATGATTTAAAAAACTGGCTACTACAATTATAAAGGATAATTTTCGTACAATATAGTATTTCTAGAAAATGGAACCATTTCCTAGATAGAACAGGTTAAGGTTTAATGCATTCAACCTTAGGAATTTCATTAACCAGAGGAAGAAACTCATCATTTTAATGGGAAATGATGCAGAATTAAATGCAAATAATAGTAGAAATTTGCTTAAGAATTGGGGAAATGAGATTTTGTGAGCTATCTTGTTTGATAGAGTGAAAAAAGTGAGTACCAAAAAGAAAACATAGACAAAATATTTAGATGAAAAAACTTGACAAGAAAAAACATGATAAAAGCATGTGAAAATTCGCTAAATCAAAATAACACTCATGAAATGAATGAGAATAACATGCTATAAAAAAATTCAAGAAATAGTGAACAGTCTTATCTGTACACAAATAACGAACTCCGCAAGAATCAACGTTGTGCTTATATCATCAATTTAGGAATCAGGTTCAAATTTTCCCTAGCCCCTTTTTTCATCAATGGACTCTTGATGTATACAAAGCAGTACAATTTATTTAACAAATTCTTACTTCTATATTTATCTCTGAGATGTTTGAATTTTTCAAAACTCCATAGACATGTAGAAGAGAAATATTATCCCCTCTCAAACCAAAACATAACTTTGACAAAAAGTGGACAAGAGTGGCTTCTATGAGAGGGCCAAACAAAGGTCACAAGTGGCTGAAAGACATGAACTATAGATGATTTTGAGAGTAAGTAGTAGGCTCAAAAGCTTTTGCTTGCATATCTTTAGGCATAGGTCTTCATCCTACTTGAATAGGATGTTTCATACCCAAGTAGTGACCAAATTAAAGAGCATGGAGAATTGAAGGCAACTACTTGCACCAAGTTTGTTTCACACTCCTCAAACATGAAATAGGAAAACATCCAAATAAGTTAGGTCCCACAATGACTATCAATTGCTCTGGCCTTTGGATTTCTAAGCTATGAAAGAATAATGTACATAGTTCATCATCACTCATAGCTATTATAAATTTCCTAAAATGGGGAGCAATAATCCTAACTTTTCTACTAAAATTTGATATTCAATAAATTGGTGCCCAATCATAGGTCTTTTTTCAAGTCATTCCATTTTGTGTTGACCAAAAAACAGATCAAACTAATGTACACAAATTTTAACCAATAGCTCAAATTTGTTGACAATGGATTTTATTATAACATTCTTGAAAATTCTCTTTGTGGACCAAATCACTACCTAAGATGATGTGACCTTAAATGATATGTGATGTTATCTACTGTCAAAGCAATACTTATTTGAAAAATTTTATCATGTCACTACCAAACCACATATTGAGTTTTAAGCAAAATTAAATTTAAAAAAATTGCATTTTGTGATTACTAAATATACTTTTTCTCTCACAATAATTAATAAAATAATAGTTGCATATCCGAAGATTTTAAAAAAAATTAAATTTTGTCAAGCCATTCAATGTGGCTTAATAAACATTATTTAAGTGGTGAATAAAAATGTTTTATTAATCTCTAACAAAAAAATTATAAATATCCCATGTTTTTTCTATTCACCTATACCTCCAAATGAAGTTTCTCTCTCACAATCAATCTTTATCTTTGACTATGTATTTTCAAATATTATGCAAGTTTCATCAAAGATAAAAAAACCTGTTTAAGTACATAATTTATTGAGCTAATCTTTGAAAAGCTAAACTAAAAATTATTTTGGTAAATGTTCTAAAGCTCGCAAAAATATTCTCAAAAATGGCATCGATATTCTTGCCCAATAATCAGCCTTGGCACAAAATAAAGAAAATTAAAACCATAATTATGGATGTTATGCATATAAGGTTTTGCTAATCCCTTGCAAGAAGAGAGGAATCCCACAATAACTACATTTTTTCCTTACACATTAATGCACTAAATTATCTTAATATGTGGTGTTGTTATGTTCCTTGTCCCACCACATCTAATGGAGATTGTCAATTGTATGCCTCCTCTTATTGTCCAAAAACTAAGGAAGCTTGATAGTTTTCAACATGACTAGCACAATTCCAAATAAACTTCTTCCATGATTGCCATCCCAAGGCTCACTTCCCATTTCCTTATCCTACAATTAAAGAAGTCAAAGTCATCTAAGGAGATGTCTTGAGGCCTAAAATAATCGAAGCTAAACTTATGCAATCATAAGCAAGCACACAGCTTAGTTTACCCATCATCATGTTCCTAAATGACCATGTATATTGTCAATCCTCCGACAAGACATTCTATGATCACTTGTAAATCTAATAGAGAACAGTGTGTATCAGTTGCATGCATCATGATAGGAAAGTCTATCCAATATTAAGGTTATCATATAATAATACACCACATAAGTCTTGCAACCAACAACATTATAATAATGTAACAGAAATTGCTAAAAACAAAACCAAACTCTTCATAAAATAAATAGTTAATGTATGTTGACATGGTATCATACTATCATATGAATTAATGTGAGAAAATTGTGCACATGGCTAAAGTATTCAATCAACTTATAACATATAAAGAAAATGTTAGACCATATAGACTAAAACAACATAAACTAGGTTTTGCAAAAATTGTTGAATAAACTCTACACATAGGAAACTAGCAATTCAAAACTTAAAAAACCTTTTATCTCTTCGACCAACAATTGGAGAATCAGATGGTAATGACGTTACAAATCGTTTTGATGTGGGTTTAATTGGAGGAATCAATGGAGATGATTTCATCATCATAGACCGACAGTGGATGTGGATCGAACAGAACTTTGCTCAGCAAGATAACGACCTATCTAAAAAAAAATAAAAATACAAGGCATTCAAAAAGTGGGCCCATGTGTTTCAATATTAACCTTAATATAATATGATAAACCATTGTCATGATCATAAGAAAATAATTTAAAATTTTAAGTTGCCTAGATTTGAGCATTATCTATCTTCAATATTATTTTGAAGATAACAAAAAAATAAAATCACTTAAAGATATCTTAGTATTTGATTGTACAAAATTCTGCTTCATATATTATATTACTCGCTATCAAAATCCAATAAATTATAAAAGCATGTGAAAAAATGCATTATTTGCTTTATGATATCACCACTATATCTAAAAAAACTTTTTACCGCCATGTTGTAATCAACAATTTGACCACTATAGAGCAAAATGATGATTAATGAAAATAATATGTAAAAGGAAAACATGTCATAAAACAACAAGTAAACGATCTTTTTAAGCAATCGTATGATGCAAATTTCACTTTTGACAAAAAACATTATTAATTATCAAAATTGTGAAAATCTAAAATAATAGATACTTAAAGATTGCCAAAAATAAAGTAAAAACTTATTAAACCCAACACAGAGACAAAAAATGAAAGCAAATCTAAACAATATTTTATAAAAAGGAAATAACAAAATGTAATAGTATTTGTTATTCTTTAACAATTTGTTATCTTACTGACGTTTATGATTTTGTTTTTTGTTATTAGCCTTATAGGAATATATATATAGTTTTATTAATGATATTTAAAAAAATAAAAGATCAATTCTTAGAAAGTAGAAGGAACATAATGGTACATGCAATATTATAATGATATTATAGATTTATCACTACTTCCTAGCTTTTCCATCAGAAATTTCCTTTTATATTTGATGGTGATATCTGATAAATTTTTCGAGAAGCATGCACTAGTATGCAGTTACTAAAATATTTGTAAACATTGCAAACTAAAAAAAAATTGTCTTTTAAAAATATACAATCAATACATATGTTGTCTAAATCTCCTGTTTTAATCACCAACCAGTATCTTTTCTCGATAGAACATGGGATGCTCTGGTGTTAGAACCCAAAAGTTATTGTAACAATTATGTGCTAATGATCTCCCTGCTAATTCCTAAATAGTTTCTTGATGAATTACGTGTCTTGAAGAACTCAAACAATGAACTGTCTCAAACTTGCAATATAACAATTATACTTAATAAAAAATTTAGAGCTGCAAAGTCAACGATTCATTCAAATCTCAATAGCAACCTATACAATGTGGTAACGTTCTAAAGAAAAACTAATAACAATCAGGCAAAACGAAGCACGTGTACAAGAAAAGCAAGTCCATCGCCTAACAGTACTAAATGTTATTACAACTACAAAGAATTACACAGACTGATGAAGCGTCTTAACGAAAGGAAAACATAATTGTCACAAATCGCATTTTTTCCATTTAGTGCGAATGCCAATAATAATATGGCCACGCTTTCCTGTGATTTGACGCGTATCGCGTCAACAAGAAGGCAAGATGCAAAAATGACAGAACGAGACGGAAAACCGAGATTAACAAAAGCTACCGCTGGGGAAGGCGAACGGTTGGCTCAGCACGTGGTGGACAGCTCAATGGGCGGGGGGAAGAGCTGTGTCGTCATCCTCGTTGCTCTGGTGTTGGCGTGTTGGTGTGCCATGACGCGAGCGAGGCATTGGGCCGGCTCCCGCGCAGCCGTGTTCTGCGCTCGGCGAAAGTTGACGACGCCGGCTGATCCCGATCGATTGTGGCGGTTCATGGGCGACATGCCCGGCGACGATGTACCGGTTGACGAACCAGACATGCTCTTCTGCCGCGAGTAAGTCGGGCTCAGCGCCCTCCCGCTCTCCATCAAACCTTATAATAGAGAACGGCCTGTATCTCCCCGTCCCTCGATCTCGGATTGTCTCTTTAACGCGATGATGGATGGGGCGGAGAAAATTCTCAACGGATGTAGTTCGCCGCATGGATGTTGGCCCACATTAACGTCCACGTCCACATCGTGTGAACAAGGTGTAGCTTTAATAACGTAAATGCTTTAACATAATATTTTAACAAGCGATGTCATTTTAAATAATTTCCTTTATATTATAAATTAGGCTTGTGCATTGATTTAACTAATAAAACAATACAAAACTGCCTTGGAAATAAAAACTATAAAAACTACTATATTTAGCTATGTATGATTTAAGTTTTTTAATTTATAAAATTTAAATTTCATGTCATACTAATTAGTTGAATGAACTTATTAAAAATTTTAAAATTTAATATTTAGGATTTTTTATTCAAAATTTAATTTTTCTCAAAAATTAATTTTTTTATAAGATAAGTGACTAGTGACTAATGAAAATAGATCGTGATTTAAATAATAAAATTTTTAAATTATTAAACTTAGAAATCAAGTTAAGTAAATCATAAAATGCTATAAGAAAATCTAAGATGTCCACTTTTTTATGTAATTTTGATTAACTTAAGATATAGCTCATTATTTCTTTTACCTTTTGCTCTCATTTATCTCTCATTGTTCTCTCTCATTTTCCTCTCTTGTTGGCATCTTAGTTGCTCTTGCTGCATTCCATTAGGCTCCTATTTTTTCTTGCTTGTTGCTAATTAATTGAATTTGTTTGTCTCGTAATAGAATAAGTACATGTAATTATGATATTTTTGATATCTATAGAATTTATAATTAACATTTTATTATTATTAATCCATCAAGTGATGCTAACAATCATATAATAATAATTGGTTAATTAATCATGATTTTTTATGATAAAATTTAAGATATTGTTACTTCAGTTGTATGCAGTTAATTTCATAATTAATATAACATTTTAAATTTTTACAATTAAATTATGAAGCCTATTTATTTAATATAGCATGTGATCTATAATAGTTCTTATTTTAGCCGTAAATTTTAAATTTCAAATGTTTAAAGCTACAATTAATGATTTCCATAAGAGTTCAATACATAATTTATCTTATTTTCTACATAAACTTTTACAATTTATTTGAGTCTAATAAGATGCCCAATATATAAGTGTTCTTAAATACTCTTTCATATCTATTTTTAATAACCTTTATAGAGCAATGAAAAATTTGTGAAGTATTTGAATTTCAAATTAATAAGAAAATACATTTCTATAATGGTAACCATTTGAGATCATTGGAAAATTCAATCATTTGTTTTTTTTGCAATTCTGATAAATGCACTCCTCTATTTTCTTATATACTTATTATCATCAATCATTTTTCTTAAATGACAGAGTTGTGTATATAAATGCAGTTTTTTGTGAACACTCTTCTTGCAACTATGCAATTTTCTCAATTATATGTATTACAAAGATACTAAAATCATTTATCAACTTGATTTATCTTAGGTAGTTATCAAATTTTTTTAGTTACCATAAGGCTTTTTATTGGTATATCATCACTTTTTTTTCATATATAAGCATAATATCTTAGTTTGGAATGACAATTTAGGACATCTAACCAAGCTCTTTAATAAGAAGCATCAATTTCTAATTTTAAACCCTTATTATTTGTTGTTAATTGTAAATTATAAGTTATTTTGATATAAATTCAACTATTAAGACCATCATTATATTGTTAGGATTAAAAAAAAACTTTGTGATTATTCTACTATTGTCTTTGAAGTTGGTGCTCTCATTTGAATTAATTTGATTATGACTAAACATAGTATTTATCAAAGAATGTATAAACATGAATTTTATGTTGTCCCTACAAAATAGTGTATTAGTTGATGGAGACCTTGTGAAAATTCATCCATTTCTTTGAATACTATAATTTCAATTATTGTTTGTTTATCTTACACCAAAGTTAATATACATGCAATGGAGACAACATAACGTTATACGCATAATGTGTCATTTTTTCATCTTTATTATTTTACCACATTTCCAACTTTCATTATGTGATTTTTCTAATTCATTTAGGAGATCAATTGGCCATGTATCTGGTTAACATTAGATATCAGCAAACTTAATTCACATTAAATGTATGTTTTAGTAATAGCTCTTATTGTGAGCCATGGTCCATTATCCCTACATTGGCTTAAATAAAATCTCCGAATTTTGTACACTATATCCTCATCTAAGTATTAAGCTTATGTGATCTTACAATGCCTTTTAAGAACTCATTAAGTTTACATTGTTACAAATATCTCCAACCAAACCTTCCCTGATAAATTAACAAAATCTTGTGACCAATGTCTTTAGCTTAACCTTAGCCACAACCCTCAAATAAGAGTTAGTCCTAAGGGCTTCTTGATATTACCCTTAATACTCTCTACACGGATCTTATCTTGGCAACTATTCTTGTTATAAGACTTGGTCCTGTAGCTCCACCCCCAACTTGAGTATTGGGCTTATGTGGTCTTATTATGTCCAACGTAAGGCCCATATTAATAAAATCAACCATGATAAATGTCATAACCACTTAAAACTTATTGTTTGTCAAAGTTAATGCTTCATTAACCCATACAGGAAGGTAATTAAATATGCCAAACATTGATAAAATTCAATGGTCTATTTATCATGAATGAAAAAGCAAGTATTTGAGTGCTTTTTATTATGCTTTCTTCACTTCAAAACCAATGTTCTTACTTTAACTTTCTTAAAAGCTCGTGCCTCTCTTAATTGGCTTATTATCAAATTTGTCAACCTTTAATATTAGCACATTTCAACTTATCTTATTTTAACTTAATGATAAGCATCTTTCATCCCTATAAGATTCTTATCATTTATTTTTATTTATAAAATAATAATTAACAAAAATATTACTTAAAAATTCCATTTTTTTCAAATATTTCTTCTTTTATTAATTTAAAAGGTCATAATATATGTATAATAAAACTCATCTTTTTATTTATAAATATATTTTCTTAATTTAAAAAATATTGATTGAAAAGAACATTTTTCTTAAATAATCCTTTAGAAGAATGTTTATCTTACAACAAAAATATCACATATCTAAAATCTACATTTTCATTAAATTTGTAGTAAAAAAATGCAAATTCCAACCAAATTATAACAAATTCTCATGTTAAAATCAAGAATGTGAACATATATTTTAAAACAAATGAATTAATTATCATAACAATTTAATCCCATCATATAAGTTTAAACATAATATCTAGAAAATTAATAAAGAAAACAACACTAACTTCTATTTTCTCACTCCTCTTGAATCTCACGAAGCGCATCAGAGTCACCTATAATTATTAATGGAAAAAATGTTAAGTTATTGTTATATACTTAATAGACAATTAATTATTTATAATACAAATTATTATACATTTGGGCCAATTGCATCCTTAGGTCACAAGCTTAATAGACAACCATGTATGTCCTAAATAATATATACTATTTCTTTTTTCTTGTTCCTTTTAATTTATTATTTCTTTATAGTTTGTCCCCTGACCTTTTTTTTTATAGTTTAATAAGATTTTGAATTTTTCATTACATTAAGTTTTATAAGATAATTCTCTCACCATCAGTTTATACATTTAAAAGCCTTTCCCATTTGGGTTATGCCTTTTTGTGAATCGTCTTGTTTGTCTTAAAACCTAATAGACCTAGTAATTTTTTTCATAATGATGATTCTAATCCTAATTTAAAAATATTTTTGTAATAGTAGTCATGTATTATATAATTAGAACTTATTGAAGATGCAAGGCACTCCAAGGTGGCATGGGTTGTGAATTGGTGATATAAGATATTTGCAAAGTCTTTTTCAAAAGTAATAACAAATAAAGCTTTTTTGTATTAACAATATTTGAGCAATTCTTGTTTTCATTCTTTCCTTGAATATACCACACCTTCTTTTGATTTTCTCATTAGATAGATATAATTTTAAGGTTTCATTAAGGTATTAAATAAGATGTAAGTAATAAGTGAAAATAAAATATAATAACAATTTTAGGAGGTTTAGTTTAGCCTTAAGCCTACCATTATACAATAAGCGTAAACACTGCTAATAAAATTATTCATTTATCACAACGGAGTGAAGAATCCCAAAATAAATTGAGATTTTCATAGATTAGCTGCAACCAAAAAACCATTTCACAAGATACGATCAAGAGCATGGACAACCCTCCATACACAGTGTTAGGAGCATTTTTAAAGAAATAAATATGACAAATAAGTATACGACACAAGCTTACTTGCATGTAAACAAGATATATAAATATAATCAACTCAATCAAATATATTGTGAAAACAAAGTTATCACTTGAAATGGAGCTTGTGTAATGCAAAATACTACATGATGTCAGCTTGCATGGCTTTTATCCTTTCACTCAATGGAACTAGTTTTGCTAGATAAACTTCTAGCTCTCACAAAGCACACACAAATGAATATGGAAAACAATTACTAAAATAAACTCTTAGATTTTCTTTCCAATATTTACCATTTAGGTCATAAATGAATCATCAATCAATTTTTCATATTTAAAGAGGTTCATATATTGTTTGTATTGCATAGGACCCTCACACATGATTATTAATGATTTTTTAATGACTAAAATTATTTTTAGCATATATTATCTAAAAAAAATTTGGGATAGTGCAAATTTAAGACTTAGTTTAAATTCTATTTAATTTCATTTGTCATATTATATGATTTATTTATTTTTACAGTTTGATAAATACTTTAATAGTCAAATATTTTCATTTATTTATGATATATTTTCTTAATCCAATAATATCGTATGATAGATAATATTTTATTGCATAAAATTTTTAGAATTCCTACTCTAAATTAGTCGATCAATGTGCATGCTCCACTAAATCATTTGATCTCACTTGAATAAATCATATCACCTAATCATATGGTCATATCATTCAATCACTTAGAGCACTAGTAGGTTAAATTGTTAGAACTTTTGATCGTATACTCTCAATAAGGTACTCATACTGTACTAGATAAGTTTTATATTGTATGATCAGTGTAATTTTAACTACTTTAAAACTAAAAGTTTCATAAATTAAAATTTCATTATTCATTATTGATTGTTTCTTATAAACTCGTAACAATCACAAAGTGAGTGTCATTGAACCTAATTAAGTTGTTATTTAAGTTTTAGCAATCAGAGTAATTTCTTATAAATGATATGCTAGTGATCTTATGAGTAAAGTGTAATCTCTTATGCATGGAAAGTAAGTTTCAATCTTTCATGTTTCCTTGAAAATTATGAAACATTAATAGCTTCTAAGACAAATTTTCTTCTTCAAGTGATTAGTGGATGATACTTTTCTTCTTACATTTATCTCAACTTGTTAATTCAAGAGTTTTATTTATCCAAATCATAACTAGTAATCGAGTTTATCTATTTATCTTTAAAATAACTTATAACACATTAAGTATGCATGTAAGATTACAAAAAAATATATTTAAAGGATTTATTAAAATATATATTATTTTTGAAGTTTTTAAGATTTAACAAAATGAATAAATTAAAGTAATATTTGATGGAAGTAAACATAGTATATGAATTAGCAAACTTATCAAATAGTGAAGTATACCCTAGTTGCTCTTTTGTAATTTAATAATATTAAAACTTAATGTCTTTTAGCATATCAAACATCAAATATCATCACATATGCACAAATATTTTATGGTCCATAATATCAAATTTAATATTATGATCACACATAGATTTGAATTGTTTCCAACAAGACCTCCCATATGATTCAATAAGCTCATTGTTCCATTCTTATTGTTGTTCCACTTGCTAAATTGCTCAGATTAAAAAAAAAACCCCAATGTGGACGCTTTGGTGATAATTCATTCACCTAATACCCTACATAATAGCTTGTAATCTTCTCTAATTTCTTTATAGTAATGTTATAAGTTCTTCTATGACCAAAACCCCTTTTTATAGCCTTCAATTTGGACATTCAATCTTCCTATTCTTTCTTGTGTTTTGGTTTTCCCAAATTATCCAAACCATCATTTACTTCACTTAAATGCATCAAAATTAAATATAATTGAGATTATACCTTTGTTAATATTCCATTTAAGTCTTCCACCATTTTCATGCCCAAAAATGACTATTTTTTGTAAATTCAATCATTGATTCTATTAAATATAGGTTGATTAAAATAATTAGAACAAATAGAAGAAATATTTGGTTTTTAATTAAAATCTTAAACAAAGTTTTAATTTTTTAAAATATTTTGATCCAAATTAGCTCTAAAGAATCTCCAATAAATTTTAAAATACTTTACTCATAAAACTTTATCATTTTTAAATGTATTATTTAATATCACAATAATTTATCCTCTTTAAAAATAATATGTTTTCTCTTATGTATGACCTCATATACATATCAAATTTTTACATAGTTTATACCATTAGATTTTAAATAAAATGATCTATTTTTCACAATTTTAAAAAATTAACATTTCATAATTTTAATATTTTTTTTAAATTATTTATAACAATATTCTTCTTATAACTTTGACCATTATTCTATGTTTGTCTCATATCTAAATTCAATGAAATTTATATTATATGATTTTTAATAATTTGAAATCTTATAATTGATATTCACCTCTCCTTTTAGGACATATTAATTTTTTCCTAATGACATAAGATTGTTTAGAAAAAAAAATTATATCTAATATAATTTATAACTTCAAGTATGTAGTAAACATCTAAACTAAATTTAGAGAGAATGTCATGTATTACTTTTCTTACCTAATTAGAGAAAGCAACAAAAATAGTATAAACATGTGGTTAAGTAAGAAGTTCTATAATCAAATTTATATAAATTTTGGCTTCAAAAAATTGTTAGGAGTTGATTATACTGATGTTTACCAAAAACCACAACTATGATATTTCACCTTCCTATCTCACATACCGACACTTATCAAGCAAAATGCCATTTGTAATGAGTTTATGTATATTCGCAAATATCACACATTTATGAACCATATGATTATACTGAATGATGCATTTAATGTCTTAACAGTTATGTGAGAAAACCTTGAAGAAAGTAATCATATATAGATGATCAAAGGATCATACATGTTTAAATGAGAGTTCTCTTATTGCAATAACTCTTATATAAGAATCATGTCAATACAATTTCATAATTATATGAGTTTAACCTTCACTCTGTCTGTAATGTATATGGTTATAATTTGATCATTCAGCAATGAGATCCAACATGTACTAATCTAATGACTAAGTTTAGACCTTCTTAGTTAGATCACACAAGTCTATAATGTAGTCATATTAAACAGACTAAAGAATCAAATGATCATCCTTTTAATTGACAAGGATTGTACATGTGGGATGGGATAATCATGTTTATGAACAATATAATATTTCAACCTATATTCCTATGGACTAAATGTAACTTTGCATGCATTATGGGAGTGTCATACATCTACAAATGACTATAATTTTGGTTTCATAAAAAACTCATCACTTCATTAAGTGCATTAAGATTTTAATTCCAAGAATTCTTCAAATCATTCTCAATCCATAAAGCTATTATCATGCATTCTATTCACATGAATAAAGTTTTATTCAACAAGTCTATCGACTTAAGTCCTCCATATCTGTTCACATAAGGTCAAATAGAACTTTCTTTATCATTTGTTTTTTTTGATAAATACTACACACACAAATACTCAATTGATTTTAGCATTAATCCAATTACTTTCTTAAGGTAAGATCATAATTACTCAATCATCTGACCATAGATTCTGACATGTGACCTATATGCAAGACTCACAAGTCAAGGTTTGTCTCCATAAGTCCTCATTATGGTGAGATGCCTATATAGTTACCTAATATTTGATTCTAGAAACTCAAGCTATATTGGGTTCAAGTTTTGTACGAGTGTAGAGAAAATTATTTTGCATTTCTTGTATATAGAGAGAGATACCTTTATAATTCAAAATATATTTATTTGCCTTTAAACTTATGGATCTCCTAACTGAATAATCAATAGAAATATGACTAGATTTGCAAAATAATTATAAACAATTTTGGATGTTGTAACCAAGTTACTTGTATAAGTAAGAGTTATAAGTAAATGAGAGAAATTCACATGTGGACAAGTATGAGCATGAAAAGAAACATGTGAATGAACTTTAACAAATGTTCCCTTTGAATCTCCAAGTTCTTTTTTTAGCATGGCAAAATGAATTAATTTTTCTTTAGTTTCAACATTTTTTCTTAGCTGAATATTCTCATATTTCGAATCATTAATACACAAGTAACTTACAAATAATAACTTTTCACAATCAACATAGTTATATTTAACATAGAGAAAAAAATATGTGACTTTGCTTCTTAGAGTTATTTATTTTTTACTCTAAGATCATTACATTGCTCTCATAAATCTTGAATATCTTGTTCATGTTTGTCACACCTCTCTTTTAAATCGATATGCATATTGATTAACTTCTTATATTTATGTGTTGATTTTTCAAAGCAAACAAATAGGCTATGATTAAAATTAGAGAATGAACCATCAACAACATAAGGAGTGAATTATGTAGCTTTGTTTGAAAGACTCAACTTAGAAATTTTTGAGGTTACCGTCTTCTTCTTCTTATTTTTTATAATAATTAATAGTTAGTAATTATCATACAATGTGTCAAGTTCTTATAATGCCTCATAATACATGGATAATTGACAAATATTTATTCTAATTTTTTTGAGATAGAACACGATATAGTAGATTTAGTCCTTTTGCATTTAGCTGGATTATCATATATGACACACTATCATTAGAATTAGGAATAGCACATGGATTTCCAACAACATCACAAAAGTTGTAGTCTATCTTATGAACAAAGGCTTTGAAAACATCTTAAAAAAGCATAGTGCTTTGCTTGAAATAAAGGAGGACAATCTATATTGGAAACAATAATAATTCAAGTAATCACCACACACACAAGGAGAAAGTATTTGATCTTTTCTTAAAAATTTCTTTCTTTAATGCAGTTGAATCTAATAACAATTGAAGGAACAATTCAACCTATAAGAGGGTGAACTATGCAATTTAAATTCCTTAAAAAATACATTTTTCCAATCGATGAAAGATTTTAAGTTAATGCTCAATAGTCCAATATTTTAATAAAGCTCTTAGCTACTTTAAAACTTGATTCAAATGGTTGGACCACAAACAACCTACATCCATCTTTGATCCTACACTAATTTTACACACTAAATGAAAATAGTTTTTAAGAACATGATAGATAAATTGCAAAAACTTATAAGAACTTTATTAGCATTGATAAAAAATAATTTAAACTTATAAAAACTGGCCAACAATAGCCATAACAAAACAACAACTCAAATGAGTTACAATAGCTAAAAAGAAAAATTTATATATATATATATATATAAGCAAACTATGCCTTGAATCCTTTAAAACACAACTAACACAAAATATTAAAGATGTTTAGAATAGAGTTATCAATGCAAGTTAAAGAAAAATGAACTAAAAGTAAATTGAGGTCCATCAAGATTTTAGCTCACTAGCTTTAATTAAGTAATGTTATAAAAAGTTATGCTATAGGTAGTTGAATAGTATTTACAAGTGAATCTTCCCCTTAGTCAATTCTGAATGCACTCCTATTTATATCTTTTATTAGTCTATTGTTGATTAGAGTAAGCACAATGACTATAATTTGTTTTCTTGAAATGATTAAATTAATCATTATAGCCTCAGTTTGCATTTGTGTATGGTTAAGAGATCATATCAAGGTGATAAATAAAGAGAATTAATCACCCCAAAAAAGCTCTTATCCAACCTATTAATTTTACTTATTAAAACTTATTGTATGATTATGATCAAATACATTGTATAATATAATTGTCACTCAACAAACATTGTTAAGGGTTTAATAAACATCATATAAGATAAAGATCATATAAGTACGATATAATTATATTAGTAGATTTTTCAAGTGATTTAGAGATCATGCACATTTAATAATAGAATTGTATGTGTATAATAAGTTTTGTGTTGCTTTAGGATTTTTTCTTAATGATATTTAATAGTATCAATGTAAAGATGTGAATGTTAGACTTAGGCTTTAACTTGTTATAGATTCTATGTACGTGTATAATAATTTTATCGTATAAGTATGAACATGCAATAAATGTATTACTTGATTTATTGTTGTTTAGTCATACTTATATGATACTAGGGTTGTACATGTATGGTCCAATTACAATTTATTCATGACATAGGTTGCAAGAAAGAAATATGATCATATAATTATGAAAATTAGTTTTTTATATATATCATATATGCAAAGTCTTAACACTCTGAATAGTATTAATAATCATAAATATGTGATGCTAAGCATGACAAAACTTAAGCTTCTCAGATTTAATGTAAAATAATTATAGCATATATATGATTATCACATCATACAGATAAAATATCTTTCCAATTTTGAATTATATTAAGAATGTAAGTCAAAATGTAAATAATGCAAGTACAATATCAATTATCATAGTATACGATCATAACATAGTGAAGAATAATGCTTTGTTTTAACTTAATTTCTTTAACCGTAAGGTATGATTTGAATCTCAAATATTCTATATCAAATGAGTATATGCTTTAGTACTAACCATGACTAACTAAACTAAAAGAATAATAATTTAACACTGATGCATAAAGGAAAAGTCTATCTATAAGTGCTATTTAAGGGAAAATTTTAATAATTCTAAGCTGACAATGTATAAACGAGGAAGCTTAATATGATTTAGCCAAGCCATTTGAATCTTGTCCACTTGGCACAAGTTAGTAGGTTGAGCTATGTTTTGAGCAAAGGTTACCAAATATCAATCCACTCCAAAATGTGTCCCTTTCCCTTTCACTATCGTTCACTTCCTTCACCAACAATCACTATAAGTTTTCATCAATTAAAACAACCATTAGATAAAAATAAACTTAATTTTGTGATTATTAAACTCATAGAATCAATATTCAAATTAAATTTGAATTCAATGAAATTTGTATCATATGATTTTTAATAATGTAACACTTGATAACTTATATTCATATCTTTTCTTAAGACATATATCACCTTTTTCTAAAGATCTATAATTTTTTAAAAATAAATAAGTTTTAAAAAATTTAAAAATTTATTCAAAATTACAAATAAATTACTATAAAACAATTTTTTTACATTTTAAAAGGTAGCAATACTCCCATTTTAAGATCGTAAATTAATCCTAAGATCACAATTCTTTGTTATTTTAAATAGTCATTAATTTAAAATCTTCAAAATAATTATTTAAATATCTTCAGTTTTGGGATGCTACAATCTCTTTCAAATAATCATGAATTTTTAGCATCCACTTTTCTCACTTTTTATTTTAATGAGGCAATATGGATATAATTTATCCTATATTTATGATAAGTTATCTTGATAACCTAATTAAGCTCTAAAAAATTTCAAGTAGTTTTCTTATTTAAATTAAGGATAAATGTTCCATTAATTCATTAACCAATTCTTTACCGTGTTTGCTAATCTATTTTGGGGACTTTTTTTCATAGTGTTGAGAGACATGCAAATTTTAGTTTAGCAAATTGATTTTATATCTCGTGTATTACTTGAGAATGAAATCCTTTCGTAGGGTTTTATGTAAAATCATGCCTTTCCTTACGCTTTACAAATTCACATACACAATTTTGAATACATATTTCAAAAGTAAATATTACAACGTGAAATTATAAATTTATTTAGAAGGAGATTTTTTTATATTTTCTCTATAACATTCCACACATTCATCCTTTAAAGCTTTCATTAGCAAATCTCTGTAATATAGAGTTGACCCTTTAAAGAAAATTATCTGATGTATATTGATCAACCATCTATCCATTTATAAGAATTGAAAAAAAAATTGATATTATGTTGTTAAATATTAATCACTAATCTATATTAGATCGTATGTGTGAAGGTTATATTTTTTATATTCCAAACTTATATGAAACAATTTTATAATCTTAATAGTGTCATGCCTATTTTATATAAATTATTCATCTATAACATACAAGTTATGTATGGAACTTATACAACATATTAGATAATACATTTAACATAACTTAAATTTTGTTGATGAATAAAGGCATTACACTCTACTAATAGTGCTTGAAATTATCTAATTATTACAATGTTTATGTTTCATATTATATTTTATGCATCGATGTGGATTGGATGTATTTTTGACTCCCTTAAAATTCTATGACTTTATTTTTGAGCCATTTGTCTACTAGCAGGTTTTTGAACTGAAACCTTTGATCAATAATAAATAGTATGTTTTCATTAATTCTTTAGTAACTTAATTTATAATGTTTATTAATAATTATATTTAGTGGTTTGAATAGATTATTGGTATAGCAACAATTCCAAATGATTTAGTCACAAACTCTTATGGTTTATCTTATCATCAAAAATATGAATTATCATATACAAGGTTTGTATTATTGTTATAAAAATTATTAATAAAATTATGAACCTTTTGATACTTTTACAATTTTTAATATTGAGAAACTTTTTATAGACCTTCTCACCAAACCACTATTATGAAATTATTGATTGTAACTTATAGAGTACTTAAATGATTATATTTCTTAGTAGATGCAAGAATCTTATAATGAGATACTTAGATAATACTTGATGTAAATGGGGTTTGCTTGTAAACCTTAAAAACAACTTGTAAATTATGGATCTATTGTTTATTATTATTATATATAATAAGTATAATCTAATATGTTTGAAAAAATTAATGGAAGTTTTCAAACAAATCAAGCTTTAGTACTACATTTCAATAGCCTTTTTTTATTGCAAGCATTTTGACAAGATTTAAAACCGACCCTTAGCAAAATAAAGTTTTTAAAAGGGAATTTTGTATAAGTAAAAATAAAAATGTTATGAAAACTATTAGATTTTTTGTGTTGTCTTTTTTAGATTTAATTAAAAAATAGTTGAAAAGTGAAGAAAATAATATTTTTCAAAAGTTTTGAAAGGTATTTTTTATTGGAGAGTACTAAAATGGATTAAAATTATTTTAAAAATATTTAATACTTTAAAATATAAGTTCCCATTCTTGAGTTTACTGGGGCCCTGATCTCTATCATGGCCTCTCCCTTCTCCCTGTTGCCTCCGCTTCTACTGCACTCCTCTTCTCCTCCATTTGCTCTCGCCTTCCTCTACTTGCCCTTTATCCTCTGGAGCCATTGTGGGCTACCGTCGGTAGGAGCAGATAGCTACTACTGCCGACGACCTCAGCTGGCTCCGCTTTCAAATTCGCCTCAATTCTCTTCCTGAGCCTCACAATACTCACTCAGTCTGGCATTCCTTATGCAAAGGAATTAATCTCCGTACTTACACCAGCCAGCTCGAGGATCACGTATGGTACTGTTTAATATACTTAGCTTATTAGTGTTTCTCTGTCCATCGAATCCATTTGACGAGTATGGTGTTCTCTTATCCTCAGCTTCCAGGGCATTTCACACTACGATGGAGATTTGGGGGATCACACATCTCTCCTTTGCCCGACTGAACTGCTTGTGGAGGAGCACCATAGCAACTATGGTGAACCATGGGCTGGCGGCCATGATGTCTTTGAGTTCCTTGCTCTCAAATCTTCTAACCTCGTACTGGAGGTTGGCTGTGGCACTCTTCATGTTGATCTCCACTTTATTTGGTACCTTTATTCGGGCCATTTCCATTATTTTGAGCGAGATGAACTCTCCCTCCTCGCAGCTCTCCGGTATGAGCTGCCTTCTCAGGGTCTCCTCAAAAAGCGCCCACTCATTCATAAAGCGGATGATATGGATTTTTTTGGGTTTGGGAAGGACAATTCCTTTTATCTGATCTAGCAAGTGCCATTTTTCTTCACATTCCTGATCAACTTGTTTGGGTGGGATTAGAGAGGCTTGTTCTGAAGTTGATGCCAGAGAAAGGGAGAATCTTTGTATCACATAATATCAAGTTTTGTAATAGGATAAAGGAAGAATGCTCGAAGAGACTTGAGAAGATTGGATTGGGGTATAGTGGGAATCACACATATGATAGCTTGTTGTTTAATCATTATGAATTGTCGTATGAATTCAAAAGACATGGGAACAAATCTTACCAGTAAACCATTATGATGACTTTTTTGTTATCCAATGTTTTGGTTCTTGGATTGAAACTTGAAGCCTCACGACGTTGAAGCAGTGGTCGAGATCCTTTCGTAATGGGATATGGTCACAGGATTGTGGATACAATAATTATAAATTTTTTTCTTCTTAGGCATCTTTCTAAGCATCAACTATGCACACCTGAAGAACTTGTGTTGATTTGAGGGTGTAAAGGAGGCTACCAAAATTGTAGTTTTCTTCAAACATTTATACTATTGGGGGTGACATTGTTGCCATCCTTTGGCTCAAGCTATCTAGGAAGAATTCAAGTTCACCTTTTATTTATTTGGAATGGTTTGAAAGCACGTGATTGGAGGAGCTTATCTTCAACTATAAATCTTTGATTAATATAGTTATCGGGGATCCCTACCCCTACAATGTAACAAATCCTAATTCTTCCAATGATGTATTTTTAATGAGTTTCATATAGTGTTTATGAAAGAAATTTATTGTTAAGGTGTTACACAGGTGATTACAACCAATTCTTTTTATTTTACACTGTAATAGGGCTAAATATTACATCTTTTGGTGGTGTTTTGTTGCTACTTTGTTGACTAAAATAAAATCATTGCCATTATCTCAAAGATAGATTATTTTCTTCTCAAGTATGTTACACATGGGTGTGAATCCTAGGGGTTTTCATGCAATATCAAGCTTTTCACTATGCATTAACCATATAAAACTAAATGGTGTTCCTAGTTTTTCAAAAGTTACCATATTGAAATATTTTGCCAAAAATGGCCTCGGAGTAGTCTTTCTTTTTTGTGGATGTCGAGGTGGTGTGGGGGGAAGAAACTAGATCTTATTGGAAATGCTATTATTATTTTGTATGGTTAACATGAAATAATTTTTTATCCTTGTTTATTTCCTAAGTTGTACAGATATTTGTGTTAATCATTGTAAATTGTTAGTTCCACTTTTGTGGGCTAGCTTCTTAATTACTATTATGCATTGTTTAATATGATCCTTTTTTGTAGAGGTGTTAATGATGTAAGAAAGGACTTTCTTCTTGTACATTGTGATTATGCTAACATATTTATACCATGTTTCCAGCACCACAATATTTTGTATGGTAGTGTGAGTGTGTGTTATTTAATTTAAACCTAAAAACCGAATTGAATCAACAATATTAGGTCAATTTGATTCAGTTTGAAAAAAAATTCAAGGTGGTTTTGATTTATGATTTAATATTCTTTTTATTTCAATTTAGTTTTTCAATTTAAGGAACTAAATCAATCGTAACAACCGAATTATTATGTATCTATGTTTTCTAGTTCTATGTTATAGTTTGTTCAATTTAGTTCTATAGTTTTTGGTTTTGATCTAGCAAAAATTTAGTTTATGAATCATGAATTTGATCGATTGATCAAGCCCAAAAAAGAAGTTTGGTTTTTTCGATTCTGTTTTGTTTTCAAACGATATTAAATTTTTTGATTTAGCCTCATTGTTCAATTTAGTTTGATTTCCAAATTTACTTAACTGGATTTGATTTCTCGAGCTGAATGATTTTCTTAACTAATTGATTTGGTTGAATACACACCCCTAAATAGTAGAAATCTAATGCGCTTTTAGAATTTGTTATGTTTTTTTATCTATTGTATTTCATTGTATATCACTTGGTTCTTGTTTCATCGAGCATAACATGAGTTTATTCTTCTTTAGATGTTTGATCCCATGCTTATGATCTACTTCAGAAAATGGCATTTCAACCTTTCTTAAAACTCTTTTCCTGTTTTTAGAATTGTCTGATTACCTTATTAATGAGAAGATAAAAATTTTGTTTAAAAAATTAAGTGGTTAGGTGAGAAAATCATATAAATTATTACTTTAAGATTCCTGGTTTTCTTAGGTAACAGCAGAATAGGAATAGAAATGTCGTTATTATAATTTTGGAGAACAATTAAAACAATGATGTAGCAGACGTTAATCAACGTATGAATAAAATGTTAGATTTAGAGTTTGTTATAATAGGGTAAGCTATTAGTATTATTTGAATGTATGCCTCCAAAGAGTAAGATTAGATGCCAGTTTAAAGAAAATATTTTGGATTGATTTGGATAGTCAATAAAAGAAAACCCTTTATATGAAAAGATTTTTTAAGAGAAGAATTATATAGGTTTTTAAGAGTAGGGCAATAATTTAAATGTAATCATGATGTTTATACGTATGAGGAGCTAATAAATAAGATAAAAAGATAAAATAAAGTTTGTTTTAGTGTGCGATATTATTATTGTTAAATTTTTTGTTGAAGAAACAATAAGGTGAGTACTTGTAATAGTGGAGGTTGCACAACACAAATTATTTATATAAATAAAAGAGATTATTTAGATTGTAAGTATTATATAGTCATGCTTGGAGAAGATTGGACTACTTAATATTAACCAAATATCATCCACCTTAAAATTATAGAAGGTAAAATAAGTCAAAGAAATATTCTAGGATTAAGTGTAGAATTCAAATGATGAAATAAGGACTTTATTTAAGAATAAAGTTTTTCAGCTATGTTTTTGATATATTTATTAGTGAGAAAATGTTATATAGAATGATGATAAAAAAGTTATGGTTAATCATGAGGATACTAGACTTTGATGAATTTTTGAAGACTTTTCAATTAGATTAGAGACATTTAGTTGTTCAAAAGAAACATTAATTTTAATTTTTTAATCAATGTATTCACAAAAAGAAAGTAAATAAAACATTAAAAAAGATGAAATTTGGAAATGTAGTTGGATTAAAAACATCTTTTGTTGTTGGTTGAAAATTTTAGGAATAACTACCATATTTTGGCTTACAAATCTATACAATATTTTTCTAAAGACAATATATTAGATGAATGACATAAAAGTATGTTGATATTTATTCATAAAAATAAATGTGATATGTGCAATAATGTAATTATAGAAAAATTAAGTTTCTAAGTATTGCTTTTAAATCGTAGGGATAAAGTCATTGAACATAAATAATAATATAATACTAATATATCTCATAATGATTTTTACTTTTATATTAGGAAGGTTGATCATGATGCTACGTATTAAATGATTAAGACAAGAAAAAAGAACCCTTAACTTTTTATTAAAAAAGACATAACATAATATTAATAGAAGTATATTAAAAGATTATCGTAAAGAAACAAGTTAATGCTTTATATATTTAAGTCATTAAGTATGTCTAAATGATTTGTGTATGCATTGTAGGAGAACAGTCGAAAGAATTTGTAATTATAGTTAGATTTATGAAGACTTTAGAATAAATTTTTATTTTTTTGTATTATTTATAAATTCTTTATATTTTCAAATCTAAGATTAAGAGCTTTAATGTATACATTTGTTTTCAATATTATTCATTTTGATAATACTAATAAAGAAGTTTAAGCTAAATTAGACATAAAAAATATCTTTGGTGTCAAACATAAAATAATGATCATAATTAATAATCATAAAATATTAAAGAATAAGGGATTTAATCATTTTAGATTTATACTTCAAAATAATAGCTAAACAAATGGAGATGTAACTAAAAGTGGTGTTATGAAATGGGCAAAATGGGTGATGAATCTTATGAAAAGAGAGAGCTTGACTATTTTATTTTCGATGTTTAGTACTGACATCTTTTTTGCTTATGATAATGTTGTTTTTAATTTGTTTTAGTACCCATGTCGCTTTTGCTAATCATTCTTAGATTCATATGGCACACCTTCACAATGTTCTTCGTGGGATTAATTGCCATCTCTCCAAATACAATCTCGAGTAGTTTTGTGTCAAATGATGGGACTTTTAACTCAATTGCCCTTGCAAAGGCATCTCTTTCATCATCCATGATCATCTCTTCTATCAAACTTGAACATATAAAAAATGTTCAACAGACATTTAAGTGTTCATTATTATTCAAAATGACTAGCAGGTCCTTTTTTACCTATTATGGGGATTACATATTTGTTTTCTTTTTCTACTTTCTTTTTCTGCATGCATGTTGTGAGTTCCTAATGTCAAATTTTTGTCACAAGCAATTTAATTTATTGTTAAAGGGATTTAATCAAAATTTTCATTTAGAGGTTGTAAATCTTGCTTGGGGCAATTGCAACTACATATAATTTCACTAGTTTTTTTTAAATCCAGTTCACTAGTTGTAATGTTTTTAATGCATGGTTACTTTATGTTGCCGATTGAATTTTCTATGGTTCTGTTGAAATGATTTCTTTGTAAGTGATTGTTCTATGTTCTTCAGGCCATTTTGTTGCTGCAAGAGGTAAAGAATGAGAGGACCATGTTGCTTCGATTTTTCCCAACAACCAAGACTAGTTTTGACATGTATACCTAAAGTTGGTATGTACATATATTATACATGTTATGTTTTAGATGAATACATAAAAAATTAATTTTAAGTTTATGTTTCAATTATCCCTTTAAAACTTTTTTTAATAATATTGACCACCCAAATATAACTTACATTCATGAGACTTGTAACTTTGCCCACACATGACTATATGATTTGTTGACCATTACTTGATTTGGCGCATTTATCATGCAACAAATCTCTAAACTTTCCAATACCTATTAGTGTTGAAACACATATGATGTCATTCTTTTAATTTTGGGTTTTGTAAGAATGCTTGAGATCTTTACTTTATCATTCTTTTCATTCAATAATGTCACACTTGAGCATATAATAGAAATTTATTAGAACAATATACTCATTTTTCTTATTTTTTTAAAAAATTTCTAACAACAAATACTACATGAAAATGAATTCTTAGAACTTCCTTAGCTTTTAAACACATGCATTTATGTCATCCAACCGTTACTTGATATGACACATCCAATTTTAACAAACAACCAAAGCATAGTTGTGGAGGAACACATCTTCTTGGTCTGACTCTTAACCAAAACCAACCCATGCCAAGCTCAGAATAAAGATGAAGTATTGGCTTATTGCTAAAGAACCAAGAAACAAGTGTCAAATCATCATTAATGAAAAAGAGGCACTCCTCCATCTTTTCTTTCCAAACTCATCATGTTAGCATTTCTTGTGGAGTTAAACTTACAAATGAAATCACTGCAACTCTCTCTTTATGAAATCAAATAGCCAGAGACCGGGAGAGGTCCAGCTCATCATCCTTCTTTCACAACGATCATCTCTGCTACAGTAGATCGGCAGTGATCGGTTCAGTTGTATCCCGCCCAGGATCCTGGTTTCTCCCCAACAACAAACTGACAATCTTCACATCTCCTATAATGGACACAGATCTAAAAGAGATATTTTTTTTAATTTATATTTAAAATTGGTTAATCAAAGATTTTTTAAACAAAATAAATTTGTGTTGACCAATCTTGATTATTAGTCCAAAATGTTGTTAACCTTTATTGACCTTGACAGCCAAACTTAATTTTTCGAGACATCCGCCCTTTGGGCTATTTTCCTATTAGCATTTGGGCCATTCTCTTACTAACTTTGGGCATTTCTTGATATGTCAATGGGTGTTATTTGAACTAGTGGCAAGCAATCCTAGTAAGTCTCCAAACTAATTTTTGTGTCAATTTTGACCTCATTGGAGTAGTATAGTAACTCTCAATAACATCTTATATTTTACTTACTTTAATAGAGCCACACAAATGCTATAAGACTCATAAAGTTTTGTCCACTATAATTATTACAATGTTTGTAATTAATTTAATTAATTTTTTTTAATCAATATCAATATTGTAAAAGTCTATAATTAATCATAGATAAATGATTCTATGTCTAATTATAAAGGTCCTTATGTGAGGATAAGTGAAAGATGCATTTGGATCTAGGAGCATTCTCTAGATTCTATTGTATCAGTTAGCACTTGTTAGTTTTGTTAGGGGGAGTGATTCACTAGATATGACTCTACATTCAATACAATTTTTTTGTGATGTTTTCTTCTCTCTCTCTCTCTCCTTAAGAGATATTTCTCTTTGCATGTTGTTGGAGCTTAATATCTGTTGCTCATCTTCATCAGTTTCAAACTCATCCTGAATTAAAACTTCTACTATTGTAGCTTGTATTTTCTCTGAACAAATCTAGCTTGCATTCTCATCAAACAGAACTTTTCTACTTACCACAAACTTTCCATTTGTTGGGTTATAAAACCTGTGGCCTTTATTTTGTATACAATACCCAATAAATATGCATTTTTCTTATTTTTGATCTAGTTTACCTCTGTTGTGTGAACTGAGCAAGGTATATCCAATGCAGCCAAAGACTTTAAGATGTCCCACACGTGGTCTCCTCTTAAACCATGCTTCAAAAGGAGTTTGGTTTAGCACTGCATTGGTTGGTGATAGATTAAAAATGTATACTGTAGCTGCAACAGCTTCAGCCCAAAATTGATTTAGTAGCCCCTTTGATTTGAGCATGCTTCTAACTAATTCCACCACTATTCTATTCTTCCTTTCAGTGACACCATTCTGCTTAGGAGTATATAGTGTAGTCAGCTATTGTTGAATGCCTTCCTACTCACAATATTGCTTGAACTCTCCTGATTAGTACTCTCCCCTTCGATCTAACCTGAGCACCTTCAATTTCTTGCCAGTTTGTCTTTCAGTCAAGACTTTAAACTTTTTATACATTTCAAAAGTCTCACTTTTATTTTTCAAAAAGAACACCCATGGCATTTGGCTAAAATGATTAATAAACAATAGAAAATACTTGCTACCTCCAAGAGACATAGTCTCCATTGGTCTACATAAATCTGTGTGAACTAATTCAAGCACTTGAGTTGCTTATAATTGCATGATGTTTGGGAAATGACAGTTTGGTTTGTTTGCCATAAATACAGCCTTCACACAGTGTTTGGCAAACCAAATACCATATGCTTTTGACTAAGTAATTTAAGTCCTTTAATATTCAGATGCCCATACCTGAGATGCCAAATCTCATTCGGGTTTGGTAATTTGACAGCCATCACCTTCTCCTTTGCATGTGAAATCTCCAAAGGAAATAGTTTGCTTGTTGCCATCTCTACTACAACCATGATTTGTTGTGTAGCCTTGTTAGTAATTGTGCACTTCTTCTCTTCAAAAATGATAGAACAACCACTTCTAATCAACTGTTTGATACTCAATAAATTATGTGTTAGTTGGGGAATGAAATAAACATCATGCAAGAACCTTGTATTGTGCTGACTCGTTTGAATTGCAATTGTTCCTTTACTTTCAACTTGAATTAATTTATCATCTCCTAACTTAACCTTCAATTTGTGTGTCTCACCTAGTTGACTGAACAGGTTGAAGCCTGTCATATGATTAGAACAACCATTATCCAACAACCAAATTTTGCTAACATAAAAATTTTTTCCTGTTCAAGCCACGAACACTTTCTGCAGATCATTCTTTTCTTCTACAAAACTGGCGTGCTCTTCATCTCTTTGCTTCTTGTAACAATCGTCTTACACGTGCCTGTAGTTGTGACAATAGTGGAATTTGGCATTTTTCTTTGATTCATCTCTCTGCTTTTAATAACATTGGGCCTGCATGTGACCAAATATGTGATAGTAAAAACACTCGACATGTTTTTTTCGATTGTCCATCAGACTGCTTTTTATTTTCAACAAGTCTCAGTTTATTTTTGGCTGAACAAGGTTTAATTTTTGTCAAATCGAAATACCTTTTATTTTCGATTGACGTACCCCATCCGCATTGACTCATACTTCTCCCTCTTCCACGTGTGCTGCTGCATGCTCGGCTACCCAATAACTCTCTTCACATGTAGAATGCTATCGAGTCTTCCTTCTCTTCGATTCTGTTGAGCCGATACTCATTCATCTGCAATGATCCCTTGAGCTCATCGAATGTCTACGTCGCAAGGTCATTCGACTCCTCAATTTTAGCCACCACGTGATCAAACTTCGGTGTCAAGCTTCATAGAATTTTTGCCACCACAGTTTGCTCTGTAATCTTCTCTCCATATGCGCGAATTTGATTCACGATACTTGACTTTCGTGATAGAAAATCTTAGATTGTTTCACTGTGCTTAATGAAGAGAGTTTCAAAATCTTTGTGCAATCCTTGCAGTTTTCTTACAATCACTCATGAACTCCCTTGAAATGCTATTTTCAGTGTGATCCAAGCTTCATTCCCCGAATTTGCTGCTGCTATTTTAGAAAAAATCGCTTCATGCACTGCTTGCTAAATGATATACAATGCCTTTGCATCCTTTTCTGAACATCTTGCAGGTTGATATCTGAATCAAGGACATTTTCTACCAAATCCCACCGACATTGTGATTTAAATAAGCTTTTCATTTTTGTGCTCCATAACTCATAATTTTCACCTTCGAAAATTGGAATTGACGGTGAAAACAAGCTGCTTGTTGCTGCATCTGCCATTGCTTCCTTGTACAGTCAAACTTCTTTGTCGGAACCTTGCTGTCCATTTTCTTCTCCCTTCTCAGAGTCGTTGCCTCTGCTTCACTCGAAATTGCCTTGCCAAAATTGCAGTTTGCACTGTTCAC
Source organism: Vanilla planifolia (assembly GCA_023846275.1). Taxonomy (NCBI): domain Eukaryota; kingdom Viridiplantae; phylum Streptophyta; class Magnoliopsida; order Asparagales; family Orchidaceae; genus Vanilla; species Vanilla planifolia. The sequence goes on from JAIUJO010000054.1 coordinate 2,588,496, forward strand.
CTTCTTGTCTTCGAAAAATCCTTCACTCGTTGTCATTTGTTCCAGATTTCTTTCCCGCTGGTGCTTTCTCTACAGGATTCGAAGCCCTCTGGCACTCGGACTTCGTTGTTCTCCTCAAATTTCTCCTTACATCCTTCTCAAACTACTTCATCTTCCTTGGGTTTAATAGTCACGCTAACACTGCCGTGGCTGACGTTGATGCTGGTTCCCATACTGGTGTTGATTGTAACTCCTCCTTGCCCACGTTTACGTTTACATAGACGCTGCCATTGCCTGTCTCTCTTTGCACGAGGGACTTGAAGATCCACTTCGTTTCTCTGCTTCTTCCTTCTTTCATCACCTGGCTCTGTTAGAAATTGGTTCAAACGTGTTAGTCATGTGTGTTAAACAATTTTGCGTTTTTCCAGCTGCGTTAGGGGTTAGTGAGTTGGCGTGATTAGTGGCGCATTAATGAAGTTTGTTAATCATATTTAGCACTATTTAAAGCATGTAATTAGCCCTTGGTTAATTAATGAAAATGAAATTTGTAGTTTTTTTTTTATTTTTCCTGGTAACGCAACCAGGCTTTTCGTCGTCTTCCACCTTAGGGTTTTGCTTCCTAACCTTAACAATTGGTATCAGAGCGTGGTTTCATTTTTTTGATTGATGTTTCAACATTTACACTAGAAGGAAGAAGTAGAGGAGCCAGGCCACGGCAGAAGGAAAAAGCAAAGAAACGAAGTGTATCTTCAAGTCTCTCATGCAAAAAGAGACATTCTACGGCAGTGTCTACGACTACGTAAACGTAAACGTGGGAGAGGGAGAAGTTACTGTCAACACTTGTAAGGGAACCTGCGTCAACTTCGGCCACAGTAGTGTCAGCTGGGACGTAAAACCCAAGGAAGACAACTCAATTCGAGAAGGTCGAAGAGGGGAAACATGAGGAGAATGATGAGGTCCGAGAGCAAGAGGGCGTTGAATCCTGTAGAAAAAGAGCCGGTGGGAAAGAAACCGAGAGCTAATGGCAACGAGTGAAGGACTCTTCGAGGCACTGGGAGAATGATTGCCACAGGAGAAAAAAATAATTTGCAAGAGGGGAGAGTTTTCGATGACAGGAAGGTGGGCAGCGCGAACAGCAATTCTATCAAGGCAATTTCGAGCGAAGCAGAGGCAGTGACTCTGAAGAAGGGAGAAGAAAATTGATAGTGAGTTTCCAACGAAGAAGTTTGACTGTACATGGAAGCAATGGCTGATGCAGCGACAAGCAGTTTTTCTTCACCATCAATTACAATATTCAAAAGTGAAAATTATGAGCTTTGGAGAATCAAAATGAAAACCTTGTTTAAATCACAAAGTCTATGGGATTTGGTAGAAAACGATATCTCTGATTTAGATATAACCTACAAGACATTCAGAAAAAGGATGCTAAAGCACTATATATCATCCAGCAAGCAGTGCATGAAATGATTTTTTATAAAATAGCAACAGCAAATTCGGCGAATGAAGCTTGGACCACACTAAAAACGGCATTTCAAGGGAGTTCACGGGTGATTGCAATCAAACTACAAGGATTGCACAGAGACCTCGAAACTCTCTTCATGAAGCACGGTGAAATAATCTAAGATTTCTTATCACGAACGTCAGGTATCGTGAATCAAATTTGGACATATGGAGAGAAGCTTAAAGAGCAAACCATGGGGGCAAAAATTCTGTGAAGCTTAACGCTGAAATTTTATCACGTGGTGGCTGCAATTGAGGAGTCGAAGGACATTGCCACGTACAAATTCGATGACCTCATGGGATCGTTGCAGATGCACGAGTCTCTGCTCAACAGAACCGAAGGGAAGGAAGACTCGAAAGCTTTCTAGACGTGAGGGGAGATTTTGGGTGGCCGAGCATGCAGCAGCGCGCGTGGAAGAGGGAGAAGTATGAATCCAAGAAAAATGTCGAATGTCACTATTGTCACAAGTACGAGCACGTGTAAGCCGATTGTTACAAGTAGCAAAGAGATCAAGAGCAGGCCAGTTTTGTAGAAGAAAAGAATGTTTAGCAGAAAGTGTTCATGGCTAGAATCGAAAAACATTTTGAAATAAGCAAAATTTTATTTTTGGACAGTGGCTGTTCTAATCACATGATAGGCTTCAAGCACCTATTCAATCAACTAGATGAGACACACAAATTGAAGGTTAAGTTGGGAGATGATAAAGTAAATCAAGTTAAAGGTAAAGGAACAATAGCTGTTCACACCAGTTAACACAATACAAGGTTCTTGCATGATATTTATTTCGTTCCCCAACAAACATAGAATTTATTAAGTATTGGAAAGTTGATTGGTAGTGGTTATTCTATCATTTTTGAAGAGAAGAAGTGTACAATTACTGACAAGGACACACGATAGATCATGGCTGTAGTAGAGATGGCAATAAACAAGCTATTTCCTTTGGGGATTTCAAGTTCAGAGGAGAAGGTGATGGCTGCTAAATTGTCAAACCTAAGTGAGATTTTGCATCTCATATATGGGCATCTGAATGTTAATGGACTCGAGTTGCTTAGTCAAAAGCAAATGGTATTTGGTTTACCAAAAATTAAGGAAATTAGGCTTTGTAAATGTTCTATTTATGGCAAAAAAACCAAATTGCCGTTTCCCAAGTGCTTGAATTAGTTTACACAGATTTATGTGGTCCAATGGAAACTGAGTCCCTTGGAGGTAGTAAGTATTTCCAGTTGTTTATTGATGATTTCAGTCGAATGTCATGGGTGTTCCATTTGAAAAACAAAAGTGAGACTTTTGAACTATTCAAAATGTTTAAAGTCATGACTGAAAAACAAACTGGTAACAAATTGAAGGTGCTTAGGTTAGATCGAGGGGGAGAGTATCAATCAAAAGTGTTCAAGCAATATTATGAGAAGGAAGGCATTCAATAGCAAGTAACTACACCATATAATCCATAGCAGAATGGTGTCACCGAAAAGAAGAATAGAACAATGGTGGAATTGGCTAGAAGCATGCTCAAATTAAAGGGGCTACCAAATCAATTTTGGGCTGAAGTTGTTGCAACGACATTATAAATTTTGAATCTATCACCAACAAAAATAGTACTAAATCAAACCCCTTTTAAAGCATGGTTTAAGAGGAGATCAAGTGTGGGACATCTTGAAGTCTTTGGCTGCATTGCATACACCTTGCTCAGTTCCCACAACCGAAGTAAACTGGATCAAAATCAGAAAGTGAATATTTGTAGGATATTGTATACAATCGAAGGGTTATAGGTTGTATAACCCAATAAATGGAATGTTTTTGGTAAGTAGAAATATACTGTTTGATGAGAATGTAAGCTGGATTTGGTAGGAGAAAACACAAGCTGCAATAGCAGAAGTTTCAATTCAGAATGAGTTTGAAACTAATGAAGATGAACAACAAACTTTAGGCTCCAACTACAGCTCAGAATCAACACCCAGAATTCGATCTCCTAATTATCCTACAAGGAAGGTAAGAATAATACAAGAATTATATGAAACAACTTAAGTGTTGTATGTTGTAGATCCAACAACATTTGAAGAGGCTGTAGAGAAGAAAGAATGACAGGAAACGATGAAGAATGAGCTATTGGCAATAGAGCAGAATAAAACATGGTAGTTAGTTGAACCTCGTCAAGGGCGAAACATAATTGGAGTAAAATGGGTGTATAAGACAGTTTGGAGCTGATGGGAGTGTTCAAAAACATAAAGCTAGGTTAGTTGCAAAGGGTCATTCTCAAAAATATGGAGTTGATTATGAAGAAACATTTTTACTTGTTGCAAAGTTTGAGACCATTCGGCTACTGTTAGCTTTAGCATGTCAATTAAAGAAACAAGTATACCAATTCGATGTCAAATTCGTATTCCTTAATGGTGATTTGATGGAGGAATTGTATGCTAAACAACCTAAAGGCTTCAAGGTTGAAGGAAAAGAAGATTGGGTATACAAATTGAGTAAAGCCCTATATGGCCTAAAACAGGCTCCAAGGCCTTTGTATAGGAAAATTGATACTCATTTTCTAAAATCTTGATTTGAAAGAAGCAAAAATGAGCCGAATTTGCATGTGAAAAGAAAGGGATTTGAAGGACTACTAGTGGTGTGCTTTTATGTGGATGCACGATATACATGTGGACTAGTCAGGAGCTGATTCTATAGTTCAGATAGTGCCTGTTACAACAGTTTGAAATGACTGATCTTGGCAAGATGCATTACTTTCTTGGGCTCGAAGTAGAACAAGAGAGAGGGACCATATTCATTTCACAAAGAAAGTATGCAAGAGATCTCTTGAAGAAATTTGAGTGAGATGGTTGTAATTCTATTCCAACACCAATGAACCCAAATGAAAAATTGATGGCAAAAAATGGACTGAAGCAGCATATCCTATTCAATTTAGAAGCCTAATTGGAGGTTTGATGTATCTAACTCACACTAGACCTAACATTGCATATGTAGTTGGAGTAGTTTCAAAGTTCATGCAAAATCTAACAAAAACAACACTTTGGTGTAGCAAAGAAATTCCTTCGATATATTGCAAGTACTTATACCCATGGACTTTTGTTTACAACATCAGATTCATCATCTTTGGTAGGATACAGTGATAGTGATTGGGCTGGGTGGGTTGAAGATTGAAGAAACACATCTGGGCTTACATTTATCTTTGGCAACAATGCAATCAGTTGGAGTTCATGGAAATAGACAACTATTGCATTGTCAACATCAGAAGCAGAACATAATGCAGTATGCACAGCAGCATGTTAGGGAGTCTGATTAAGGCCTTTACTAGCCGAAATAAATCAAGAGCAGAACCAAGAAACTATTGTTTATTGTGATAACTAGTTAACCATTACAATTGCCAAAAATCCTATACATCAAAATAGAACCAAGCATATCGACATTCAAATGCACTTTACTAGAGAGCTGATTGAGAAAGGTGAAATTAAACTATAATATATTTGGACTGAAGATCAGACAGTAGATGTTCTGACTAAAGCTTTACCAAGAAGCAAGTTCGAATACTTTTGAGACAAGTTGGGTGTAGTGAAGTTTCAATCAAGAGGGGGTGTTAGAAATTGATTCAAACATGTCAGTCGAACGTGTCAAATAGTCAAACATCTCAGTCAACCATGTCAAACGATTTTACATTTTTCCAGCTGCGTTAGTGGGTTAGTTAGTTGGCGTGATTAATGGCACCTTAATGAAGTTTGCTAATCGATTTAGCACTATTAAAAGCATGTAATTAGTCCCTGGTTAATCAATGAAAATTTAAGTAGTTTATTTTATTATTTCCACTTTCCATCATCTTCCACCTTAGGGTTTGGAACTGAAACCGTAACAGGCTCCTCTATTTCTTCCTTCTACCGTGGCCTGGCTCCTCTACTTCTTCCTTTTGCCGTGGCCTGGGTCTTACACCAATTGTTAGTTTTGGAGCAAAACCATAAGATGGAAGATGACGAAAAGCCTGGTTGCTTTACCAGAAAAAATAAAAAATAAACTGCAAATTTCATTAGTTAATCACAAGCAAATTTCACACTTAAATAGTTAATGCACGCTTAACAAATGCCTAGCAAACAGCTCTAAATACGCAAACCTACTAACCCACTAACCCAACTAAAAAACTAACGATCTATTTTCAATGGTTTGATAGTTTTGAATCAATCTCTAACATACTCAAGCTCCTTTACTGGCCATATCCTTTATAGTGAAGCCTCTGAGGCCAACGGTACCAGCCAATCCAATTCTAGACTTTTTTTTGTAAGTTTTTCTTCATAGAATTTTCCATGGGTCAAAAGGTGTGTCATCCTCGACCTAGTTGGTGTGTTCTGAAACATTCATTTTATGTTACTCTTCTATTCTAAAATGAAAGAGAGGTGTCAATAGAGGCAAAGAATGTGGCCTGGAAAAAACAAACAACATTGGAGGAACCTAGAGCCTTTTTCTTGAAATAAAACATAGTAGAAGTCAGTTACTCAAAAGCTAAGATACCACGAATATCATTAGCACCTCTTCTAGTTGCAAGAGAGTAGACTGAACTTCTTGCATCAATCGAGGATACACGACAAAACGAATTGCTCGACCGGAGTAACAAGACGCTCCTTGAGCTTGATGCATGACACTTCGGGTTTGATCCTAAAGACTTTTGATCGAAACTAACGAGAAGCTCTGAGTGCTCAAAAAAAAGTTCCCCTATGACGGCCCCTTCTTATCTTGTGAAACCAATAAACTGATAAATGCTAAAACTACAACCAAGAGGGTAAAAGTTGACAGTCACCTCTCAACCCCTTTTCTTAATTCCTGATCTTCTAACATTGAGAATCTACCACATTATTCTCTTCTCTTTGACGAATTTAAACTATTTCTTCATCAAGTAATTGAGGCTTTGATGTTAGCAAATGGGGAGTCCACTCTCCGCTCGTTGGTCCTCGATAGCCTCAAGGAGATATTCAATCTCAGATTCAATTATCACGATGCTTGCTTTAGTTGACTCTTGTTAATGGAAAAACATTTCATTTCCTTTGTTGTCGGGTGTCAAGAATATAGATGGGTTTTATTGAAATGTTGGAAAAGAAAGGAAAATTCATGGACCTACCCCATCATGTCCACCACGGCCACCTAGAAGAAAGAAAGAAACTAAACTGTCCTATTCGAGAAAGGTCAAATAAAAAAAGCAATAACAATCGAATTTTTTTAATTTTATTTGTTTTATGGTAAAAAAATTCATTCATCTCGAGAAGGGCAAGAGCCTCCTTTTCTTCTCTGCCTTAGTTCCTGATCTGTTTCTTCAATTGAAGCATTTCTAGGACCAGCTCTTTTTGAACAATAAGGGCTTGGGTGCATTTGATAGCTCAGCCTTAGGGCCTCTCGTTTGGATTCTTCTTCTAGAAAGATTGCACTTTTAGCACCTCTGAGTTGTAGATGCCCATGCTTTGATTAGAACACGGGGTCAAAAGTGAATTATGAGTCGGGCCAATATGAACTTCTCAATACCCCTTCTTCGTCCCTCATGAAAGAGAAGGTCAAAGACATTCCATAAGCTAATTATGAGTCTCACTTGATGACAGTGTTCAGGTATCCTCTTTATCGAGAGGTTTCTGCTTCCTTGCTTAGTGCTAAGGATTGCTATGTCATTACTTTCCATTTCAATCGATTTTCTTTTGGGCAAAGATGTTCTTTCTTTGCATTTATTGTGATCATTTTTTTCACAAATATTAGAATTTGAATAGTCTCATTACTTCAAAGAAATCTATTTATGTTTTTTCTGTAGTGCAAAAATGGGATATGCATTTGAATTTTCTTAATGGATGACCTTCAAAACCATTGCATGATCAAAGTCCAAAACTGGATTCCGTGAAGGGGGAATAACTATTGAAGTGATTCACACATCAAGGTAGTTAGTATAAGGAAAGCATACTTCATTAGAAGCTGATGAGATAACACAACGAAACTAATTCTCTCAAATAGCACATTGAGCTAAATAAGTGGTCTATAGGAGGCTCGACCAAAAGAAAAAGGTCCTGAAGATGATTGCTCACCATAGGCTTCAAAAGTTCCCAAAAGGGATCACTCTATCCAATATCCAATGCTGACCAGAGGCCAACTCATTAGGCATACAATTTTAGCATGCTTTCTTTCTCCCATTCTAGGACTTTTTTGTGAATGTGTTTCACCATTATGGGAATGGGATCATTCCAGCACGACTTGATCAAGCTAGAGTTTTGAAGTGAAAGATGATCAGTAGTCCGTCAAAACAAAAAAGAAAACACAATAGATGGCTGCGCTCCTTGATCACTTTAAGCCACTTATGGTTGCTGCTCGTGCTACTGACCTAGATATAGCAACATCAATGAAAAAAATCACCCCTTTTATCTTTGAGAAGTTCCCCCAAAGGCCCTTGGGAGAAGCGGAATTAGTTAAGGTTCTATCCTATGAAAATGATACGTGAAAAACTCTCAGAAATGTTTTTCCTTTTTGGCAATAAAGAAACAATCAACATATTTCTACCTATTGGAAAAAACAAAAAGTATCAATAAAAACTATTTTTCTTTTGTGTTTGGCAATCGGATACCATTTGATTTAATATATTCTAGAATATGGCCTTCTTTTGGGGATTCAGAGGTAGAAAAGCCTCTCCCTTATGTAGAATTTTCTTTTTCTTTCTTCACTTTTTCTTTTTTGCCAACAATTTTTGGCCACTTCATGCTTTTTCTTTCACCTTGATTTTCGACTTGAAGTATGTGAGTTGGAAGTAAAAAGTAATTTTCTGCTTCAAACAGACAGTTGGCTGCACGGAAGATGCCTCTGCTCTCATCCACCAAGTCTTGTTCAAGTACTGCCAAGGTAGGTAGTTCCTCTGTTTAGCCTATTATATTTTACGTAAGGGGATTAACGATGGCACAGCACATACTTATATGGGAGCTCATCAATTGGAAATATATAAGTAGTTAGAATCTGAGACCCATCGTCAGTTCGGATTGTAGGTTGCACGGCAACGAAGAATCAAAGTATCACTATATTTGAGTGAAACTGGAAATTTTGTTGGGGGATTCCATAAATTCAGCTATCTTTATGTGTGCCCTTTGACTTTGAAAGTGAAATTCAATGAAAAAAGATATTATGGAGAGAGAAACTTTCAAGATCAACAGTTTGAGCATAACTTCTCCTTACCAGTCGGCAGGCATGATTGGAAGAGATGCCCCTCCCCGCCCCTAACTGCTTTGTGCACCTACTCTGCCTTACGCCATCCTGGACTTGAACCATAGACTTTGCTCGTTAAGTAAATCATATTGTCGATGATCCAACCAATTGGGAGAGAATCAATAGATTCCGAGAGGGTGAGGGTCGGAGCAAGGATTTCTTCGAGTATAATAAGGGATCATGAGAGAGGTCTCAATCATAAGTTCTCTTGACAAAAGAAGTTGCTGAAGGATTTGATTCTGAATACAAGCTAGCAAGTCAGCCAGGCAAGTAGTTCTTTCTTGCTCCCTCGTCAGGAGATGTTCCATTCTTCCCAATGGGTATGGGAATGTCTTTGTCAAACAAAAATAGGAACAATACTTCTTCGCCATCAAGGGGAAAACGTCTATGAAAAGTCTGTCTTATGGGGTTATGTAATGCATCCCATCTCCTTCGCACTCCTAGATCTTGGTGTTATCATGCAATCCACAAACATTCCAAAAGAAGATGCTCAAATGTCATTTCTACTAATATATTGAGTATTCATATGTTTTGGAATAGATAAAAGTCTAAAAGAAAAATATAAGAAAAAGGAAGAAAAAGAAGATTTTGATATTTATTCAAGAAGAACCACCGATGTGATAATGTATAAAGATATCGATGAGAAGTCGCCTATTACACGACTCCAAAACTCTACCTGGGGTGGGTGGGGATACCTATTCTTCGTCGGCAGTACGGCGGGTGCAGGGGGCCTAATTTTTCTGCGTGGACTTCCTATGCATTTCCAAATGGAACCTAGCTCAGCTCCATCGAGCATGGAGGATGCGAGTCGACAGCGAAGCCATCTTGCGTGAGCACTATGACTGATCAGCTAGAGTTTGCTGGTTCTATGTCTGCTTCAATCAAATCAATCATCTTTCTTTTCTTTTGTGAGAAGGAAAACTTCATCACGAGTTTCCTGTTCCACTTTCTACTTTTATAAAATGGTTTTCTTTTGTGTCAATTTTAATTTGAGCTCCGATTGGGTCCGAGAATCCTCGTTTGCCTTGTTTTTGTTTTGTTTTCGGGGCCTTCTCCAAAGTTTCTTCAAACCAAAAAGATGAAGAACTGGTTTTTTTATGTGGAAACCCATTTCTTTGACTGGTTTATGGAAAAAGGAAAAAGATTGTGACCGCTCTTGCAGTTGTCCTTTCCGAGTGCGATCTCTATATTATGTATGATCGTGCAAACAAAACCCATGGTGGAAGTGCCAGCGGTGCAATAAGATGTAAACAAGGAGCAAGCATTGTCAGTAGATCTGTGTCTGGAAACTTGGTATTACTTCGACTCTTACTGCTTTCATGACTGCCACTTTCCACCGCTTCATTGTCATGGTCACTGCTAACCAAGTTGCTCAATATTTGATGCTCTTACTATAGTTAAATGATCTTCTTCTTTACAGAGCTTCATCCATGGTTTTCTTTAAGAATATCCCTGCAAACAAAAGACTCTTCTACAACAAAACTAAAAAGAGCTCTAAAGTACTAGGATAACTTCAAAACGACAGACCACACATAGCTTATATGCTCATACCGAAGGATTATTCAGCCTTCTCCTCTTTACTGCTGCACAACTCTGAGAATTTGACCCTAAACAAGCCGTGGTTTCAGCACTAGTGTAGCTTAGGCATGTGACATCTAGAACACCTACAGCAGTTTGTGGTGCCTTGGAAACCAAAGAACTCCTCATCTCCACTAGCCACATGTCTTGTTTTACTTCGTAGCATTTCATTACTTTGTCCTGCATTGAACCAAGGAATAAAAATTCCAAAGCATATATCATTTGAAATATACAAAATGTAGTAGCTTACCTTCACCATGTTGGCACAATGGTTCAAGATGTTGTCTATTAATAGTTTATTAGCATTATCTAAGAGAACAAGTGCAACAGCAGTAGCCACCTCCAACGGCTTGAATTCTTTAAGACAATTTTCTGCATTGATGTTTACATAAAAGAATTACAAGAGCTCACTTTTCATTTCCAAATGATTCCATAACAACTGAATAAAGCAAACCAACCTCTATATGTATTTAAAATGAGCTCAATGCAATGGTTGATTTCAGATTATTTTGGGGGACACCATTACTAAACTTATGGACAAAGTAGTCCATAGAGGAGAAAGGTGTCGCAGAATGCATTCTCCATTCAAGTGTGCTCAGCACCAAAAGCTCCATCCTTTGAATAGTTTTTGCCTCAAATACATACTTGGCATTGCCAATCTATATAATGCATTGAGTCAAAGGTAGTAATTAGGAGAAAAAATAGCATTCAAGAAGAAGGTTTGCTTGTAAATCAAGACATAAGGGAACTTCAGTTTCCTCCATCTTGGCAGCCAAAGATAGGCCAGTAATGGCTAGCAATTGGGTAATCCAAGCCTTCCCGTTCTACACAAACAATTGAAATCGCTTTATTATTAACAATTGAAAGAAGATAAATACCAGTTGCATTGAGACATTTGTGCAAGTATTCGACATATAGATCCCAACAAACTCATATGACATGGTTCTTACTAAGAGCTCATATGCAGAGAGGAAGCGATCCAGATAATTTATAGATAAGTAGGCACTTAGAGGCTCAAAGCTATAACAGGCATGAACCTGCAAATGTGCATCCCAAATCCATTCAATCAACCATAAAGGAGCCAAAAAAAAGTGTTGAGAAGGGTAAAAGAAATCAGATAAAGAGAAATGTAGTTACATCTTTTACGAGGAGCAGATTGATGCGAATTGAAAGGTAAATTGTGTGCAGAATATGCTAAAAAATACTAACATAGAGGAACTGTAACCGTCAAAGAAGACAAAAATAATCGAAAAAGGGGGATAACGAAAAGATGAATCCGCCTTCATAATCCAATTGATGGCATTCTTTCTTATAGATATGTCCAAGACCCTCTCATCAACCACTGGGCATATTCCTTTGCTAGAGTATACTTAGATTCTTTCTTTAGCAACGTAAACAGACATTCTATGGATGTGATGAGCAAAGGAAGAAGGAATCCTGGAAAAAAGAAGTATTTTGCTCGCATATTTTTCCAAGCCCACTCCATTGAGCTTTCCGATTGATGCCGAGCTCCTTGTCCTCGTCAAAAATGAGGATGCTACTATTATCCTCGATGCATAAAAGGATGGAAGATGCGTAGTCACAACTAACTCCCATTGTAGCTGGATCGAAGATACAACAGAAATTACTTTCCTTACAGATGGGGATGTGCTCTCGTCTCCTTCCATCGTGGGGACTTCCCCTGTCATAGATGAGCCCAGAGGTAGAGCTTCTCCATTGTATGCAGGCTCTCTAGAGAAATGGTAGAGGAAAAGAGAAGACGGAAGAATAGTGATGGACAGGATAAAGACTACTACATATATGGAAGAAGAAGAGTTGCTGAAGTGCTGGACAGGATAAAGACTGCTGCATATATGGAAGAAGAATAGTTGTTGAAGTGATGGATGCTGAAGCTTTAGGGTATCTGAGGAGGGTGGAAAAGGAGGTGTCTTTTGTTAGAGGGATATTTAGTTAAGCCTTATAGAAAATGATGAGTTTATTATTTGATTATGGAAATATAATTATGCAAATCATGTAGATTTTAAATAAACTTTATGGTGTTACTATAATTTCTTCAATATCTAAAATTGGACTATTGTTTGGATAATTTGTGTCACATGAGATTTAATTTAATTAGTCTTTTAAAAAAATTATCATATATATAATTGTTAGTCTTTATGTCTAACAATTTTATTTTATCGTAAAAAATCTTTAAATTTAGTTTTATGTGACTATGTACAACTTTGACAATTAACCTTTGATCCAAACAAACTTAAAATTGAGTTGCGATTAAATATCGGTTGGTTTAAAACTATTATCTTACAATATCATGTAAGATTATTTAATAATATAAATTATTTTTTCAATTTACTAGAAATTATAAACTCACATGTAAAAAAGAGTAGATGTTGCATAAATTTGAATTTATATAGGTGTCAAATATAAAGAAGTTAAAAGGTATAACAAAACGTAATTGGATGACTTTATGTTCAAAAAATATAAATAACTTATTTTTTAACTATACGAATATGTTGAATATTTGTCAAAATTTTCTTTTTTTCTGCTAGAATTATATAGCGCTTTGTTTTTTATCTTGATAAAATCAGATAAAAGAAAAAATAAAAAAAGACGACCGTTTAACGGATCGTTAGATAGTGTTGCCGTTCAACGATGTGTAAAACGAAAAAGAAGATTTTGTCACCATCGTTCAATTAAAGAAATTGAACAAATTAACAAAAAAAATAATTGAAATGTTAAACTAATCCCAAAAATAAACTTCATAGCCAACTCTGCTATTAAACTTTTTCTTTAGAAAATAAGGAGAAGCCATGTTATGATGCCAACTTTGGCCTTTCCCCATGCATTGTCCTAGTCAACCAACGACTTTTTTTTCTGATATTTAAATTTGTTATAAGCTTGAAAACAATCTTCGATCATCATTTGCTTTATCTAATTTTACTTATATATAAAACAATTATTTTGAATTACGATTTTTGGATAATTTTACATAAAATATTTGGTACACTTTTTAAGTTTTGCTTATTGATATTGTTTAAATAGAAAGGTATTGAATTATAAACATAAATGAGGAGTATAACTCGCAAGTTAGATGTTACTTTTTTATGCTTTTAGTTGAGCCAAAAAAATTATTGTTGAAGAAGATTGTAGGAAAAAAATATTTTATTCTTTTACAGTGGTATTCTTTTTTTAATAACATAAATTATGAAGAATTAAAATCAGGCTCATCCTAACCCATAACTAAACTTATAAATTAATGTAGTATATTAGCCCAATTTTGATCCAAAATAATAATGAAATGGGATTCTTATACAATTTTATTTACTCTAAGTAAATTTTGATTATATCAATTTCTGGTTGTATTACAAAAAACTCCTCATTTATATGACTTAAATTCAAACAAATGGTTGTCAAATATATTAATAATATAGATACATTTATAAAATGAACGAGACATTGGTTCAATAAGATATAATTATGATCTCATCTACAAGGATAACATGTGTAAGCTTAAGATAAGCAAAAGAATATATCTCTTTTTAAGGATAGATAGCTTATAAGTTTTAATATATCATTAGCAAAAAAAGAAATAACATCTTCAAAAACATCTTTGTGCATATAAGAATGTGAAAGATAAGGCTCAAAATAATGTTCATTGTCTGGCATTTGATCAATAAGTGTACGTAATATGAGAATATATAATAGCTATAGAAGTTTTTGGATGAGCTTAGAAGATAAAAATAATGATCTTAAGAAAGTTATATTAAACATCAATGAATATAATATACACGAATGTATTGTTGGAAAGTTAGTTAATAGACACACACAATTTGTTAGAAAATCATGTTAATCATTTTATATCACTAATAATAAACCATCATATGCAAAACAATGATTTTAAATAGTTTATATCACAAACACGTTAATGCAATGTATGGATAATGATGTATAAGTAGCTAAGCTCATACAATTTTTATGTCTCATAAAGCTTCATTTCTTTATCTTAATTAGTATTTAAGAAAAAAAGTACTCAAAGGTAAATTAAAACCTCATGGAATCATTATTGCTATGGTTATATAATTATTAGGCAATAGATACAAAATAAGCACGTAGTATATGAACAATCAAAATACTACAATACAAATTAATATAATGTTAACAAAAGTTTCATATACAATATTGCACAAAGGAATGTCTCTAAACTTTTGAACACATAATGGTTATGCTATAGAAGGCAAAAAATATTAATGTATGTGTAGTCCAAAAAGTTCTAAATCTCTATAATAGATGTATGTTGATTAAGATCATTAAACCCCAATAATCAACCCTTCAATTCAACAAGTAAAATGTCCTCCAAACCAATGTGAGTAAAGCAAAATGTCCTCCAAACTCTTCCAAAAAACACTCTCAAATTAGTATTATAGCATTCCTACGACAACAATAGCAATCTCCATTTGATACAATGTAAGAACAAAGGCAAACAAGTAACAAAATATAGTGGACAAAAAAGCACGATAGTCAACATTGATTGTAATTTGAAAAATGCAAAGCAAGCAAATCTATGATATAAATCTATTGTGAAAATGGTTTATAGCATTCTTCCCTCATGGTCAATCATGGTCTTATCCATCATGATTGCTCTCACTTTGTAAAAGTCTAAGAGAAGGATTGTTGCATGGTTTTACATCCCCATTATTGTGAGGAGACAATGCATAGTGAAAGAGAGAGTGAGGAAAATGGCATGAGCAAGATGCAACCCATAACATAAATGCATATGGTGTTAGGATTAAAGGGTGGTTTAGTCAATTAATGTCAAAAGATTAGTTTAAAATTGCATTAAGGTTTGAGCAATCTTGATAATGAATTCTTCAAATAGTTTTTATTTGATAATGATTTTTACAAATAAAGACGAGCTTTTGAAAATATTTTTTTTAAAAAGGTTTTCTTTAAATGCATTTTATGTGATAATAAAAATGAATCATAAAAATTTATTTAGTAAATTTTTGATATTTTGAGGCTAAAAAGGATAAAGTAACCTCAATAAATAATTGTGAATCACAAAACTAATCTTTTAAGAGTTTTCATTTCAATAAAGAAGTAGTAATGGGGACTTGTTTGATAATATTTTGCTAAGAACTGATTGAAAATTAAATGTTATTATAGAATTTAATAAAGTTCTTAGATTTTTACAATCGTAGAGCAATAATATAATTGCATCATTGTTCATGAAAAGAAAAACAAGAAACCCAAATTATGTATTAAGGAAAGGATATGCAAATTGAAGACATATTTTGTAGGAAGAAGAAGCGAATCATACGGATGACTATCGCTAAGTATAGTTATTTTATAGAAATTGTTTGAATAAGATTGTTGAGTATTAACTTGATTCATTCACTTATCTTTCTTATTTTCTATAACCCCTTTAAACCATCTCTTTCACAATTCAAACCACTTAAGTTAGTAAAGTTTTGTCCTTAAGCCAAGATGTCTTCTCCGATAAGCTGTCTACGAGTGAGTTCTCTTCTTTGCCAATTATTTTTATTTATTTTTCCTTTTTATATGATCTCAAGTTTACTCGGTGGGTGAATGTTGGTCAACTTCAAGAAAAATATTTAGTTGATTTAATGTTGTTAACTTTACATATAATAGTCATTGATATAACCTAACTATCAAATATTTTGATTTGATGTTGGTTTAGAAAATTCAAGTTAAATTTAGTTCAAATCTTAATTTTACAAAATAATTAAGAAAAAAAAGACTATCATGAAGCCATTAGAGGATACGAATTTTGTTGTATTATGATATTTATATTTATATTTAATCTCCATGAACTAGATGACTTCAAAGAATATAGTTTATATTAAGATTAAAAAATATTAATTTAATTTGAGATTTAACTTAGCCTAAATTTTTTTATTAAAGTATAGTATTTTATTATTAACAAAAATTTAATCATGTGTAGTGTAGTTGGTATTGCGAACAATGCTCCATAATTTTTTATGATCTTAGGATTTGAATTGAAATCTTTAAATTCAACAATCATATTTTTCTATCGAA
Organism: Vanilla planifolia; assembly: GCA_023846275.1. Taxonomy (NCBI): domain Eukaryota; kingdom Viridiplantae; phylum Streptophyta; class Magnoliopsida; order Asparagales; family Orchidaceae; genus Vanilla; species Vanilla planifolia. The sequence continues at coordinate 2,604,817 of JAIUJO010000054.1, forward strand.
GTTAACCAAGTACATCTTCCTTTCAGTCATACTCTTTTAGCACATGCAATAACAATTTGGTTGGTTCTCTCTTCTTGAGTCTTTACCCACACACTTTAACGAACTGTTCTCATGCAAAAAGCCAATGGATCAAAGAAGCATGATGAAAACTTATGTGGTGACCAAACTTTGATTATTATATATTTTATATATGACTTTAGTAGAAAACATCAAATGAATTCAATGATTCTATTGATAAGATCTTTTTGTGAAGTTAATCTCATCATAGATAATCCAAACCAAATTAGACTAACAAACAACCATTTTAGATCAATGTTCCATAAATTATCAATATAAATATTAGCTGTGTTCCTACTTTCTAGTTATTTATGTAAAATTTTCATCACCCTTCTTACGAAGTTTCATTTTTTTTAAGATCAAACCGCATGAAATATCTATATTTTAAAATAATACTCATAATAAAAAAAATGTTTTATAAAATACAAAACATATTTAGAATTAGTACTACATTATAAATAAAACATAGAATCAATGGACTCCTGCTGGCTTTTAGATTATTAACTACTATTTCTCTCATCAAGAATCCATCAGATCCAGCTCTACGATCTCTTGCCCACCTTGTAGACGCTTTTAAGAGCAACTACTCTACCAAATCCATATTAAATACATCTCCAATATTTCTTTCGCTGCAATTTCAAACCCTCAAACACCTTTCAAAATCTTCTCACAGCTACACAGTAGCTTACTACGTAGATCAAGATGCCCTCCTCCCCTGGAGAACCATGGTAAAGGGGGATAAACAAAAAAAATATATCCTTTTTAACAACAATTCTATACGAGGATTAAACTAATTAAGCATCGTGCACCAGCTCATCTTTCTTTTGATTAGCTATCTGCCATCGAAAACATCATCTTTATAACAAGTTTTTCCATTCTGATCCCTACTATGTTGCTGTTTAATCCTCTAAAAAATATCTTCCAGTGATTCCTTGCATCGATATACACAGCAAAAAAATCAATGAAATGCTTAAAAAAATTGCCCGAGACCAATGCATACTTAAAACCTATCTCTCTCAAATACTATGTAGGAATTATTCAACAACTTCTTCAAGTCGATTCAAACAAAATTATCCCTAAAGAAAAATGACTAACCAGCAAAGGGAAAGATTATATGCAATGACACACCCTAAACCTAAATCGAGAAACTGTATCACTACATTGTATCACTCGATAGAAACATACACTAATCTGGGATGAAGCCAAACAACAAGGGAAGGCTTCAATGACAAAAAGGATTGGAAACATCATTTTGGGGGAGATTTACCCGTTTACTAGGTTGTGTAAAATAATCGAAGCATGATCACCGTTGGATGTCGACAAAGAAATCTTAGAAGAATCCATGGAGAACTGCCTATCGGATTCAGTGAAGGATTTGATGTTGGCGACAACCTGGACTGCCGTCCGTGAAGTGAGCTTGGACCTCGCGAGTTTCCCTGTACACCAACCGGATTCCATGCCTTACTGCTGTTGACAGTCAGAACTCGCTGGAGGGATAATCGTAGGGAAATAGAAGCCTTCCATTCCAAGCAGTGGAGAGAGAGGAGGGTTAGTGATTGTTGTAGGAGAAATAAAGGCAGAGTGGCACGTGTTAGGGTTTCTGATTTCCAAATTGTTCAACCGTCTGAAGTCTCGCGCAAAATTTGAATCCAAAATTGTATTGTGGTTTGTGGGACAGACATATTTTATTTGCATAAAAAAAGGCATTTTTGTTGATTCAAAATAAAAAAATTAAAAAAAAAGAATATCTTCCTTAGTAACTCATAAATGGTGTTGGAAAATTTTAAGAATAAAACATAGATTGTATGATAACCAAAAATTTTCTAAGAAAATATATCTTTTAGTCATAAAATTTCTTGAATCATTGAATTCATTTTTTTATATTTTATAGTTTATTTTGATATATTAAATTTATCTTTAACTATAAAGATTAGAGTTCATATGATAGTTATATGTTTCTTCACGAATCTCTAATAAATTCTAAGAATGTGAATATTGTGTTATTTCAAAATTTAAAATCAATATTATTAGCAAGAATTAATGTGAGAAAACTTATAAAATTATTGTCATGATGAATGATAAAGATTATTCATCAATGAATAACGTTATAACACTATAATAATTAATATGTTTTTATTAAGATTGTGCCTCTAAAAGATATGATAGGTCAAAGAAATAAATATAAAACTTAGGTTGTCATAAAATGTGTAATTTGTAAAATCAATTATTTTAAATAACTACTACCACTCAAATAATGAGAAACTTTTGTTGTTGTGCCTCATATTAAAAGGAAGGTGAATAACTATTTTATGCAAATTTTTAATTATATTTTATCGATCCTACTAATTACAAAATATATAATAAAAGCCATGTTACTTAAGAGTGTTGTCCAATAATTTTTTGTGCTATGGAGAAGAATGAATGTTGGTTCTTGTGCTAGATTGTAAAGCTCCTAATCACTTGATCTGAAAGAAATTGTTAGGTTTCATTACAAAATATTTATATTATGAATCATTAAATTTCATTAGCGTTTATAACAATGGATCATCTTTTGAAGAAGAGATTCCATGAGAAATGAAAGAGCACCAAAGCCTTCAATATAATATAACACTTGATGAGGGAGATGAGTGAATTGAAAAAGCAATATTATTATTTTTGTTAACAAGTCTCTAAGAATTTAGAAGTGAATTGTGCCATATTAATCATTAAAAAAATATCTTAATATATTTATATATATATATTAGATACTATGATACTAAAATATCGAGACATTTTTGAAAAAACCCACTTAACTCTAATGAATTTTTTTAGTTTTATATTCAATGATATGATATCGATTATTAGTTATTGTTTTTACATGATATCGATATTTTCTATTTTTATCTTTTAAGACTATTAATATCTCCTTTAGCTTTTATTATTAAGTTTTACTAATAAAATATGTGATGATTGATTTAACTTATTTTAGTTTCTATTTTTTAGATTTACTAAATTCACACAATATCTATAGTAAAATAACAAGTACTTATGGAATATCTTTTATCATTAAATTATATAACGATAATTGACTTTTTGTAAAAAATAATAGTATTTTTTTAAAAGATAATTTTCTTTTGTTGTTTTCAAAGTGTGAGGTTAAAATTATTCTACACAGGTGTTGTTCACTAGATATATTTATTTTATTGTGGGGTTAAAATTACTCTTGAATTCTTTTTGATGATGATAATCTCATTTTATATTGTTCATTAGATATATTTTTAATCTAAAAGATCATTTATACTTGATTCTACGTCACATTTATTTTAGTTTAAATTAAATTATTTAGGCATCACTTGATAAATTTTCAAAAAATATCATAATATTTATTTAGAATGTTTTTTGAGAAATGTAATCAAGATGTTACATTGTCATTTATTAAATACATCTATGGCACCTGATCAGTGTCAAGAAGAATACAAATCTTAATTTGAATAATTTTTAAATGTTTTTAAATAGTATTCAAATTGAATAATTAAATTATTTTAAAATGTAAATGCTTTTAAATTAGCACTTTCTTGCACTCCACTTCTATTCAAAATATTCGTAGGTAAAACTGCTTTATTAAAATACATTACCTTTCTTATGCAGAATATACATAATAATTTATCTCACACCAATGATAATAAGCACAAAAAATGCAACATTTTAGTGTTACGCAGTTTTGATGAATAAATCAAAAATTAGTTCATGCATTTCATTTATAAGTAGAACACAATGACCTGAATGAAGCATGACATCATTACTTGATTTTACCTACCTGATGGCCATTAACACACAAGAAAAACCAACTCTTTGTGGAAAAAGCCAAGAACTTGACCACCAACATTTTGCCTCATAGCTTTCTCATGGTCCAGTATTCCATTAGGCGTTGTGATGACAACGTAACCCCACTGCATAAAGGAAGGCAAACGATGAATTGCATGTACAGATAATACTATTTGATTGGTGTTGCATTTGCATAAGTCAAGTGTATTGATTAACCCACAAGAGGAAGAGAAAAAATAATCTCAACTTTCAAAATAGGTACCAAACGGCTCTTAGATTAAGTACATAACATTAATTCAATTTTAACTTTCCTTCACAAAGCCTAGAGAAGCACCAAACGAGATAATCATATAGAATAATTGTTAATCCAATCTATGAACATAACTAGTTTAGTACAATCACACTATTTTTGGCTTCTATTTAAAATAACAAAAATCTAATAACTATTATCGTAACAAAAAATACATAGTTTATGCCAAACTCATTTAAATCATCTACTAACTTTATCTATTACACTATAAGTGCATTGTTGAGAAGTGTTTTCAAAATATGTTGTTATAATGTGATAACATTTGATAAACAATAAGGATAAAGCATTCTTAGAAAGAAACAACCATATACGAAAATAAAATTATAATTTAATTTTAAAAGGACAAATAAAATATGAGCATAATAATTATAAAGTGAAGGAAAAAAAGGAAAATTTTATAATTTTTTAAGATGTGCAGGGGCATTACCTACAATGGCATGCAACCCCTAAAATGTAGCTAAGTCCTAGTGTTTGCGAACATTTTCTGTATCAAGTATATGCATTCACTAGCATGAAGGATAAGTAAAAGGAACTTTCATTCATGTTCATATTCTTCATAAATAATATAAAATTATTTTGGTATACTTATGTTCAAAATTTTGGCACAAAAATTCTCACAAAACAGTATAAAATCACTTGAGTATAGGTATTTTTCTCTATAGCATTTAGGCAGGTTGACCCGACTCGACCGCTGGTCCATCAAGGCTTTAGGGATTTTAAAAAATAAAATAAAAATAACTCGATAGACCGGAAGGGGCGAGTGGTTCCCCATGGTGAAGGAAGAAGGTTGCTGGGAAAGCTGAACGAAATAGCGCGAAACCAGCCCACAGGGAAAGTTGAACAGAATAGTGCGAAATCAAGTCAACCAGGACCAAGTGATCAAATCTTTGTTGAGGAAGGGGAGCCAACCCCAAGCGGCTCGAGAGACATGCGAATCAGAGTCCTTATAGAGAGCAATAACAACATAATTTGGGCAATATGGGATTAAATTCCCATCTGATTGTCAAAGAAGACAGAAGGGCATGTGTGATCCGATTGCTTAGGTTAAGCCAGGTAAAATACTACAAGTAAACAGTAAAATGACCAGCAAGAGCTTCGAATAGATTTGCGGGATGATGCGGAATACAGAACTACTACAGTAAGTTTCTAGTTCAAGTTATTCATACATTATTCTAATACATACAGGACAACCTATGCGTGATCCAATGGCCTAGATCAAGGCTGCCTAGATCCAACGTCCAGATTTGAACTCGGACGATAAAATCTGGATTCAAAAAAAAATAAGCATTTTAGGATTCAAATCGAACGGTTAGTACTATGTGTCAATTACCCAAATGTTTAGTTCATTTTAGAGTCATCGGGAGTTGATTTAGAGCTAAAATTTAAGCTCTATAAATAGAAAAGGATGAATAACTCGAAGATGTTACCATTGCTAAGTTTTCAAAGCTTTCAAATCATAATTTCAAGCTATTTCAAGTGTATACGGTACTTATAAACTCATAAAGTGAAAGTTACAAGAAGAAACCCGAAATCAGAGGTTTTGCTTCAACTATTTTCAATTTCTATTTCTCCCACTTTTTAGTTTTTCCTTGGAATTTTTTTTGTATTGAGTGTGCCTCATACTTCTTTTAAATTGTCTTAAGTTTATACTTTGTTGCCAATTTTTGTGTTTGTTTCCTTGGGGTAAGGGCATTGCGGCAATTAAGCAAAAGCCCGAGGTTGAGTTGAGCCCAAAAAAATTCAAGTAGGTTTGGGATTACCCGTAGGTAAAAATCCCAATTAGGTTTGAGGTGAACCATAAGAAAAACCTCGCTTGTGATTTGGTGATTTTAGTAGCTTTTTTCTAACACCGATTGGTGGATGTCGGCTCGATTTTGAGTCGAACAATCTCAAAAATCTTTTGTGTATTGTTTTACTACTCTTTCTTGTTCTTACTTAAAAGATTTATGTTTTAATTTTCACTTAAAATTGAAATAAAATCTCAAAATTTTATTTACCACAATTCACCCCCTTCTTGTGGGTTTACTTTAAGCATAAAGAATTTCAAAAACACATTTACTGCTCAAGCTAAGTTCAAAGTCTGAATTGAGCATTTTTATGATGACCATAGAATAGAATTAAGGAAATTGAGATTGATGATAATCTATTGTAAACAGACAAGTACTTAAGAAATATCTTTTATGATTAAATTATATAATGAAAACTGAATTTTTATGGAAAATAATAGTATTTTTTTAAATGAAATTTTACTTTTCTTGATTTCAGTTTGTGGGGTCAAAGTTATTCACACAGTTAATGTAAACATTGTTATCGATGCGCAGTGATTTTTTGAGTTAAACTTTAGTTTGAAAACTTATATTAAATTTGCATTACTCTTGAGCTCTTTTTAATGATGGGAATCTCACTTTATATTATTCATTAGATATATTTTTAATCTGAAAGCTTATTTATTCTTCTTTTTGTGACACATTTATTCTAGTTTAAATTGAATTATTTAGTCATTACTAATAAAGTTTCGAAAAATATGAGAATGTTTATTTAGAATGTTTTTTGAGAAATGTAATGAAGAGGTTGCATTGTCATTTTTTAAATACATCTATGACACTTGACCAATATCAATAAGAATATAAATATTAATTTGAATAATATTTATATGTTTTTAAATAATATTGAAATCGAATAATTAAATTATTTTAAATTGTAAATGCTTTTAAATAAGCACTTTCTTGTGCGCTACTTCTATTCAAAAGGAGCCATCGCCCTTCGATAGGCTTTAGATGATTAGTAGTTGGGTGCCAATGAGAGGAAGTGACTTAGAGGCCTCCTTAACTTGCTCAGATGGCTTCTTAATCCAAAGGGTTGCCCTTGTGTTGATCTAACTGTTCAACCCTACCATTGGAGTTTAATGTCTTCGGCTTGTCTTTCCATTTGCCTTCTAAATTTTTGATATTAAATTGCTACATTGCACCAAGCTCAATAGATTATAGATTCTCAATCACTGTCCATCCAGCTCATTTTACACTTGGGTTTGGCAATGTCAACCCACATTTTTTAAGTCATTGGAACAAGAAGGCGTCTATGAAAAGTACACATTATTGTAGTGCATCCCATGAGCTTTCAGTCAAACCTCAGGTCGAATAAGGGCTTCCTTATGAAGAGATTGAATAGGAGATCTATCTGCTCCTCGTGATGGCCCAAAACAATTTGACGTAGAGCAATGCATTAGGTGGATATTGCGAAAGGATACACTTTGGTGGTTACACTTTATATGGATGATCCATTGAGTGCAAAAAGGGAAAAGTAATAGTCCAAATTAGTAAAAATGTTCATTTTGTGCAATCTTAACTATTGATAAAAAAGTATGATTTTAAGAAATATTGTTTATTGATATAATAGACAACCTAACTTTTATTAAAAAAATAACAACGTAAATTCAATCTAGTCTACCCAAAGTCCCTTCATTATGTGGACACCACTACAATGTCCTATTCCCTTCTGCCCCAAATGGACAACCATGCAAAATGAGTAATGCACTCCCTTCACCTCTACCCTTCCCCATCCCTTCAGACACAAAAAATGAAAATGTAAAGCTCATTCTAACTAGGCTTCATGTTTAGATAAGGTTGCTTGACTTTACCAGCTTTAAACAATGAATCAACCTTGGCCATTCTTCGTAGCTTGTCAAAGTTTTTGGAAGCTCAGGAAGATCCTTGTGCTAGAATTTTGTCCAAGGCACCTACCATAGAGTTCGATCAATTAATAAGCTTGATCTAGCTATAATGAAACTATTGAAGCCTATTAGATCCTTACCCTAACAAAGAAGTTTTTTCTCCATCAGATTAGAGGAAACTTGTTGTAGATAATTTCTCTAAGTTTCTCAGGAATTCTCTCATTGAAGGTTCATGTAAGCATAGCCCATATTGACCCTTTTGCCATATATCCATTCTCTTGCACTGCATGTTTTGCTAAGTAGAGTATGATGCCAAGCTTGTAAGTCTACATTTTGCTTAGGATTGGGCAAGCATGTTGGTGCAAGTTGCTATTTCCTAGAGGATTGCTAATATGAGTTTTTTAAATACCGTAGAATATAAAGATTCAATTAAGCCTAAACTCACATTAAACATCACACTAACAATTAAAGAGAACATCATTAATGAAAGTACAGTCAGTTGATTCAAAGGAAATTAAAGAAAAGGGCTACCACTAATTTAAAAACATTTTCAATGCATACATTCATTCACACAAATTAGAGAATTTGATTTAACACAACTTATGTATTTGGAAAAATACTGAACTATTAAAAATAATATAAGATATATAGAATGAAAATAATGAAAAGGATCAAATGTTAGTGAACATGGGGATAAACACAAGTGATCTCACAGAAAAGTATCATACCACAGCAAACTTCTGACTCAACATGAGTTGTTAAGTGAGTTTAACATCACATAAAGCTTCATAAAGTTCAGTAATTATCAAGCATTCAAACTTATATAGGGTCAATCCCCAAAACTTTGTGTTGAAGATCTGAAATAAGGCAATTCATGGGAAGATTTAATGGTCGAAAGGCTGTGACGACACAAAGAGGTTGCTAGCATCAAGAGTTGCAAAACAAAGAAGTGGTAAGTGATGTTTGTAGTTGTCAGGATGAATAGTGTGGGTGAAGGTAGAATAAGTGAAGACCAAAGGCATTAGTATTAGGGGGACAAAATCGATGAGGGCCAATGGTCGGTTAGGCAATTGAAAGTAGGATACAGTTAGTTGATTTGGACAACTTTGGGAAAGGTTATCAATGTCACCAAGTGAGCTGAGGGTAGTGAGGTGGTAGGGTATGTAAGAAAGTTAGCCAAAAAGGTAGTTGGTAGAAGTGAGAAATTGGATTAAGAGTTGGCAATTTAGGGTTTAGAAGTGAGGGGTGACCAAATTTAAATTGGAAACTATTGAACAAAAATCATGAGGATTAATAGATTGGAGAAAAGTTGAAAAAATAGAAAAAAGATTATCAAAGGATGAACTACAATGAAATTTGAAAATAACAAAAACTCTCCATTTGTGTCATAATTTTCACCCTCTCAAGAGCTAATTCAAAGTTCACCAAGTTGAATTTAACTCATTAATAGATTTGTATCAAATGACTAATTCTAAAACTCATTATATTATTTAAAATTGGCTAAACATAAGAACCTAAGCCTCATTACATATAGAGTTTATGTATAAGTCATGTAATGTTGTTCATTACGTCGGACTAAAATTCAAAATCTTGAAGGAAGAATGATCAGGGGACCTTGCGATACAAATTTCAGCAACAAACCTAATATTTATTCAAAACAATGTTGTCTCATGATACATTTTTGTTATCCCAAGATGCATCATATACTTTGATCCATGTGTTTCTCATAATAAAAAAGGTTTTACCACTTTTTTATTTGTTCTATGCCTCTTTCATCATTCTAATAAAAATATGATCCATGTCCTTCCCAAAGTTGAGATGCCTACTTTAGTGTCATTAATATGTTCAAACTATTTTTTGTCTTAAATCCAATTACATGATTTAGTTTCAAATTCTAATTAAAAATAAATAGAATACTTTATTCTATGTTAATATTCAAGTTCATACAATAATAAGCGGAGTACAAATACAATAAGAAGTGCAAAAATAAGACTCATTCTTATAAGCCTTTTTCTTTCACTCAACCTTTTTTCGTATTTGACTAGTATTCAATTTCTTTATTGCTTTCACTAATTTTGAAACCATAAAAGATTTTCACTCTTTTTAAATCTTTAAAAATCAAGTAACAAAAAAAATTCAAACAATTTAAAGGAATCATTTTAAATGAATTGTAAAAGTGAATAAGACCAACAATCCATGCAATTCTATAAATTACAAGTCTTCACACTTTCTTTTAAAATCACAAATTCCATCCATCACTACTTAAAGAGATTATAATGCATGTCATTTTGATCAAATAATCCTAATAAACCAATAACAACACTTCTATGGCAATGTAATATCTTTCAAATCATTACATTCTAAATCTCACTTTTTGTCAATATTCCCTGGTGTTTCACATTTTGATCTAAAGGTGTTCGGACAAAAATATATTGAGCCAACTGTCACTCGCTTAGTGCCAATATATTTACATATACGTAAAAAAGTAATATTTTTGTAGCAAATTGCAAGGTCAATTGTAAACAATATAATATATTAAAAAAGTATGTAAGCACATGTATGAGCTACAAAAATAAAATCAATTATTGAACAAATACTTTTAGCACCTTTAGCATTTTATCTTTTGTTATCTTTATGCATTAGCTTGTTACTTTTAATTGTTGCCATCTTTTACATCCATTTAAGGTTTGGCTTAAAAATAGGGCAATTATAAACAAATTAGACATATTTTGAAACACATCATTCAAAATATAATTAAATCAAATGAAGCTCATTTGGCTCATTTGTAGAACTATCATTCTAAAGTACTTGTCACTAGTTTGGATGACAATTAGCTTTTTCATTTTTTTAACACTATCCTTTCTTTACCAAAATTCTTTTTTTTTTCTTTTTCACATTTATTTTTTATTTTTTATTTTGTCTATTATCACAAGTAATATTTTATTTCTTTTTTTCTTATTTTGTGATCATTATCACAATAATATTTTTCTTACCATTTTCCTTTTTGTAAAACTTTTCACATAATATGTAAATAAATAAGGCAATACAATATTTCATACTCAAGTAATATATGAAATTAAACATGTCGTGAAAAAAATTGCTTTTTATAAAGAATCAATCATCCACAATAATTTTCTTTTAAACCATCCCTTAAGGGTTTTACACTTCTAACAAGCATCAACATAATTTTAAGATTGTTCATTCTATTTCGCAATTATTCTTTTTATTCAATTAAGGTATCAAATTCATTTCAGTTTAAATAATAAGGAATCCATAAGCACATTAACAACATCACAAATAAATGAACAAAATGTCAAACTCAAGTAGAATGATTAAATTCTTTTTTCACTATGAAGCTATTACTTTTGATCAACAATGCAACCAATAATCTTATCTACACAACAATCTCAATTTACCATTTCATATCATCATTTAAGGCAACTCTTGTCTTCTAACATACATCAAACATATTCACTTATATGCAAGTTATTTATACAAGCATCATCAACAAGTTATTTCTCAAATGAATAAACCCTATAGTCTATAATAAACATTACATCAAAATATATACGCATAGTGTGAGATTTTTTACCTCTTAATTTCTATGTAATAGTATCTCCAAGAATCAAAATTTAGCACAAGTTCACTTTCATCTCTTAGGTGCTACAATACCTGTGACTAGATCCTATGGTTCTTGGTAGTGCTTTCTTTCACTTTTTTCTTTAGTCTAATGCATTTGGTTGAGCTAATCTCTTTGATTTTTCTTAGAAATTTTTGTCCAAGCTTGACCTCACATTTTATTATACATAGCCAAAGTTCCTTTACATGCTCATTAGTTCTACTTCTCTAACAGCTATGTTCTTTCATTTAAGTGTATTCTCACATTCATGCCTTCATAACTCTAATGGTTTCTCATCAATTATCCTCTCTTCATGATGATTTATTTAGTCGTTTTCTATTTTAGAATTAATAAGCTTTCAGTTATGTAGTGTCATACTGTACAATCCTTTCATTTCCTATCATACAAATTATGATATTCAACTTTGTTCATTATTAATTCTACTAATTAAGTTATACAATTTTATAATCCCACTCATAGGCTACCTTTTTAATGCACATTTGTTTATGTCATAATCAATGACATTCACACATAACTTTACTGTTAACTTGATCATACTTATATGATTATACTCATCTTATTTTATGATGTTTTTTAATTTTGCCATTCATTACTCATCTCTTACAATAAAGTATTCGTACCCTGATGGGTTATACTCACCTTTTATCATTATAGTAGATCTATATAGGTATAGATGAGTTATCCTTTTTATATATTATATATATTAAAATGTGTAAACATAAATAAGCTGTCCTTATCTTAGGCTTTTCTCACCTTATTTAGGTATAATAAACTATGTAGATGTATATAAGTAATTCTTGCTCTATATAATATATTGTAGAACACTATAAATATGGAAAGTGATATTCTTTCCTTAGGTTGTCCTCATTTTATATCATGTCTAATAGAATCTATATAAATATAGATGAGCTATTCTCATCTTGTATCATATATATTTGTGGTGTGTGAGGTTATAATATGGTAAAAGATTATTTGAGGATAATATATTTAGAGGTATATCAATAACTTTATTTTCTCAATTGATAATCAAGCATACCAAAAATCTATATTCCAAATTATTTTTTATTTATTAACTTATAAAAGTTTATATTATATTGCATGTCAATATCCTTATTATATAATACCATAAATTAATAACTCGTGAATGAAATACTAGATAAACAATGATAATCCAAGAAAATAATTTCATAATTATTACATTTGTATAAAAAGTTTCTAATATCTACGAATTTTATAAAAAGATAACATAAAAAGAACGTGATTTTATAAATAATATAAAAATAATTTATCAGCATATTTACATCATAATTACTAAGTTTATCTATTATCCATATTGCATAAAAAACAAAATAAAAAATATTATAAAGCTTATAAAGTTTATTAAAAGATAATAACATCAAAAAATTTATCACTTTATAAAAAAATTATAAAATAATTTATTAATATATTTATACCATAATTATAAAATTTATTTATCTAAATATAAAAGTTAACTTCTTTTTTTAATCTAAATCTTTTCTTGATTTTTTACATTATCATGTATATTTAATGCTCAACATATGTCCTGTATGTGGCATGTTTATTTAGGAATTTAAATCATATTAATTTCTTATAAGCCATTAAGTTATTGCCTTAGATTGTACTTTTGTAATTCTCTCATTGTACCATATTTTTTTATCAAAAATAAGCATTTTGAATTATATCAAACTGTATAATTTCCCAAACCAGTATTTTGTTATTTATATCCTTTATAAACATATAGTATGATCCCTAATATTGTACTATATGATTTTTATTCTCTCTTAATTTTGTTACCTTATCAGTCATTCATACTTTTATGATACTCCCATCATAAAGTATGACCAATTCACTATTTCTCACTTTACATAATGCAATCTTCTTAATCAAATCATCATTTCCATTATTAATCCACCACCAAAATATCATACCTTATACTAACACATGATGTACAACTCTAATGTAGTCTATTCTCTCAAGACTTAATCATTTATCCGTAGCATTAACTAGCTGTTCAGCACGAACAACTTAGTCACACTATATAAATTTTCATCGAAGACTTTCTACAATATTCTTTTACAATCTAGTTTCTTATAATTAATAATTTATTTTTAAAAAAAATGTAGCTTTGATTAATAATGTTATTGATCCCACAAGACATTATGTGATTTATGTTGGTATTTACAACTGCCTTCATATGATGAATCTCACAACTCAGCACATTATACAAATATGACAAATATATTGTTCTAATGCAATGAACTCGACACCTCAACCTATAACTTAAATTCTTCTTTGACTATTATTACCTCAAAAGTTTTCTAATCTGATTATCTTATACCATGTTTCATCACAACTTTCCTTACAAGATTAAATTGATCGTACCATATGATGTAGACCAAATTATTTGAATGATACATATTAATAATAGCTAAGAACTCTCATTCTATATGTCTTGGGTTCAATTCAAAATAGCATTGATTCACTCCACACCACATGTAAATTAATTTAAAACTTGTTCTTACTTAACTTATAACATAATCATATTTTTTATTTATGTAAAAATAAATTAAATTTAAAAAAGACTCAATTTAAATGTCTATCTTTTCTTTGATAACTACCACTCAATTTCCTTTGCTATTTGCTTGTGATAGTCTCTCTTCTTCTCATCTTCTTGCTTTTGATCTTCTCCTCAACCAACAACAAAGTTTTCCCAATGGTTCTTCATTCTTATAGTTTTCTCTCTATAATAGAGCTTCTCATTCACTCTCTCCTCTTTGCTCACAAAAATCATAGCATAGTAATGATGCCTTCCTTGACAACCTCCTTGACTCACTCCTTCTTGGTGGTTCTTAACAACACTACTCAACTTTGTAACAAGCTTCACACATTGATCCTTCAAACATCTTTTCTTTTATAGACTCAAACCTTAATTCACTCATCAAATTTTATAAGTGTATTAAAAACATCATTATTAATTTATAATTGATAAGATTAGGGAACAATGGATGTGCAATCATATGAAATGCATGTGTTAAAAAACATTTCTTCTATTCAATTATTTGTACCATTTTTATTTTGAAAAAATAATTAGCATTTAAATACACTTCTAACACCACACAAAATGGTCATAAGAAGCCAACAAAAATCATAATCATAAAAATTAATATTCTACCCGACCAACATTTTATTATTTACAATTCTATATATGTGTTATGAGTTTTAGAACGCAAAACAAGAACGTTATAGTTTAAAAAAATGAAAGATATAGATTGACTGGATAAGCTTAATGATATATATCATCATGAGAAATGTAAAAATTAGAAGATAATATTTTATCTATGACTTTATCTCATAATTGATCAATATGACTTTATCTATGACTTTATCTCTTGTTATTATTGGTACTTAAAATGAGGGGCATAATTGAAATGTGAAAATTAGAAGATAAAATTTTATCTATGACTTTATGTCATAATTGATCAATATGACTTTATATATGACTTTATCTCTTGTTATTAAAATGAGGGGCATAATAGACAGAGACCTCACTATCATTAGTACTTTATACATAACAATGTTAAAGGATGATTCCACGTTAGAATTGATATTTGACCCCATTTTTGTTGTTGTGAGCACTTCAATACTAGGTAACAAAGAGTAAAGACCTATTTCTATTAGTATTTTAGTAAAGGCCTGTGGTGGTAGGAGATACGCTTTGATGGCTTGGCCAATTATCAATAGAGGTCATGTGATATGATTGATACCACTTAGATATAACTTAATATAGAATCTTATGAAGTAAGGATAGTAGTCATATAAAAAATGCCTTAACAAAGAAAGAAAAGAATAAAATAAAAATATGAAAAAAAATTAAAAGTAAGAAAAGAAATAGATAATATTACTACTATATAACATTAGTATTATATGATAATTATGTATATACTTCATTATAGAACATACAAGCTCATATGCAAATTCAACATATTTATTATTTTTTATCATACATTGTTGTTTATTGCTTCATATTTATTTATATGCTATATATCACGATTTCACACTACTTCATTACTTAAATCTAATAGTTTATTTTTTATATATATTATGCTTATATATACTTATATTATAGATTAAGAATGAGATATTTATAGAGTTTAGGATTCCTAGAAGTTATAACATCAGATCCGTTATGTGAGGAGATGCTTTCTTTTGAGAACTCTATGAGGTGTTTCGTATGTATGATAGATATTGTATAAAAAAGCTATTTCAACTTTTATTTTTGAATAATAACTTTAAGAAATGAGCATAATTATTTATATGATTATTTAATTGGATTTAATATTTTAATTTGTAGTGTTTTTCATCATCTCTTTTTTACATGGTGTCCTCAAGGTTTGTGTTTCTTGATTTATTTATTTGCTCTATAATTTTGTATTTTGGAGTATATTAATAACTCTAATTAATATTAAATGGAGTAGTGCATGACACAAGTAGTGTATTGTTATACTTGAAGATCAAGGACTGTAAGGATCAATAATCACATAAGAAAAAGGAGAAAAATATTTGTTTTATATATGTAAAATAATAATTTTAAGTTGTCAAAATGAATTTTAGAAAATAATCTACTTTGATTTATGAGTGATGACCAAAGATGATTAATCCATTAACATAATAAATTTAGGTTATGACCATGATGCAACGTAGTTTTAAGATAAACTAAGTAAAAATGTGTTGCTTGATGATACCCAAGACTAAAGAAAGTAGGTAGTGATCATAAGGCAATATCTTAAGGTTAAAATCATTGAACAAGAAACATCCTCTAGCAAGCATCAAGGTAAAGTGGCATATATATGAATAGTCTTACAATAACAGCAATGAGAATGATTCTGGTTATGTATACAAGGCTATTATTTTAAAATATAAATTGTTTTGAGAAAAAAACTTATTCTAACTATCATAAATTGGAAATATGGGTTGATACTTCAAAAAAATAAAATGAGAGATGACATTACTCAGCTACTTACAACGAATAAAGAGTTTGACATTTTGGCTTTTGACATTAATCTTTGACTTAGTACAAGTTCTTTCCATTTCTTAAGAGTGGAACCCAATGACTTAATTCTCTTCTTCTAAGCAATAGATTTAACAAATGGATAATTTTCTTTACTCTTTTGCTCCAAATGATTAATAGTACTCTTTGATAAAAAAGAATTACCTAAATAATTGGTAACTTGCAATGTAGACCATAATAACACTATTTCATTTGTATCCCATTTAGTCAGCACAATTGCTTCCAAAATAAGTACATTTGGCTTCTTTGTATACTATTCCTCTTCAGTCATAGTAGCACTCTAACGTTTTTTTAGACATGTTTTCTCATTGTATTGGCTTTGAGAAAAGAAGGCCTCATGTTCGTTAATCATGTCGTGGTCAACTCTAATAGGAATATCAACAAGCCTCTCACTTCATAAGCCCATCATGATATAGTGCCATGATTTTTGTTTTGCTACCAACTTAGTTGATCTTCAAAAAATACAAATATGGCCATTGAAGTAGTAGCCATCTTTTCATTCGAACCACTTGAGATGTGGATTCAACTACAACTTGCTATGCATCAAATTTTGGAGGAGTCATTAGCTAAAGAACATTATGGGATATGATGACTCTTAATAACTATCAAGGTCATCCTTTAAAGGAAGGTTAATGGTGTGATCATTATGAATGGTTTAAGAGAAAACCAAGTTCAGTATTTTTCACTTTCAAGTATCTTGTCCAAGGCCCTAGTAGTGAACTTGTTGATTTTGAGTATACAAGACAATGGTAATGTCAAATTTGAATAGCTCTCATTTGAGGATTACACTTAGAAAAAGAGCAAGATGAATCATCAACCCATCAACACCATTATATATAAGTGAATATGCATATTTTTTGACATGTCAAATGATAAGCTAGTCATATAATTCTTCATTATTCATCATAGACATCCAAATAATAAAAAAATCATATGATAAATTAAAATATAATTTTTTTTTCATAATAATATTTGAATGATTTTGACCAATTAAAGAAAGAACACATATCAGACCAAGAAAAAGTTTCCCAACTCTAACAAAATAATGCTCATCTCATGAGTTTTTTTGTTGGCTAATTTCATTTTCTTATAAAGCATTTCAAAATCTCATATTATAATAATATTTTTCCTCTGTTTATCATTTGGGTACAACTTTTTATTTTAGTTTTCAAAATAAACTATAAAAAGCCTTTTTTTAAAAGCAATAATTGCAAAAAAAATATATTTTTCGGTAAAAGGCTCCATAGATGTGCATTCATTTGAGGACACTTGCTCTTTTTGTGAAATAAAAAGCAGGGGCAAAAGTTGTGCTTATTGTGGGAACAACCACTACACATCAAAAAATACTGAATCGGCCTCGAAATGTCACATCAAATGGTCCCCATATCAAAGCAACGTCAGCATGTCACCAAATCATCTCATAATTAACAATTTATACCTAATTAAATGAAAAGTTTTATTTTAATAATTATTTACGATTAACTAATTTTGTTTCAATAGTTAGCATCCGCTCGTCCGACAAAAAGACTAAACGTGAGAATTTTGTAGAACACCAATCGAGTAGTATTAAGAATTTGACACGTCTATTTCAGCGTGGCTTCCCAAGTGGAGAAAGGTCAAAAGGGGTTACTGCCATATGGAAAATACAAAGGTTATGGCTTCCGCAAAAATAGCCTTTACTTTCTGTTTTCGTATGGCCACACCTTTTCTTTGTTTTTTTAAGGCTAAATAAACAAATTGTAAATCAGAGAATATTTAATAAATTGAATAACAAACTGTTGGGATGTGCAACATGGTTCATTCATATTTTAATAGGGCTCGTTTTGAGGGTTTGCATGGAAGTAAAAATTGAGCATTCCGGGAAGGAATTTGAAAAAGTGGAGAGAGTGGATGTGCATGCTTTTAAAGATATACCAACCTTTAAAAGAAATTTCTTTGCTACATAAATGATACAAATTTAATGAAATGATATAGATATTGGTGAAAGATATAAGAATACAAAAAGAAACATAAAAAAAGACTTTTTTGTATTTCACACATTTAATACATGTTATAAAATTATGTTGTAGTGGAAGTTTTTCTTTGATCTATCTTAAGCATTAGTTTTCACTTTCTAAAAGATTTTCATCATAAATTTTATAATTTTATTTACTTATATCTTGTTTAAGATTATCTTATTATTCGTTGCATTTTGATAATGATCACCTCTTAATTTTATTTTTCATATCAACAAGATTTTACACATTTAATTATAAACAAATATGTGTGTGTACATATATACTCGTGCACATCATAATATTGTATATATATATATACACACACACACACGCACAAACACACAAAAGAAGAGTTGAAATTTTTTGAAAATATTATTAAGATTTAAAAGCCATATATTAACATAAATGGAAGGATGTGGATGTGGATGTGAACAACAAATATTAGCAAGATGTGTACATTAAAAGGAATGTTAGATTATTCATTACTAAAACATTAGCGAGTTTATTTTTGTGAAAGATATAAGAATACAAAAATAATCATACAAAAAAAGGATTTTCATTTTGGATACATTACATAGATGTTGTAAAACTATGTTGTAGTAGAAGTTTTTCTTTGACCTATCTTAAGCATACGTTTTTGCTTTCTAAAAGATTTCTATCATAAATTTTATAAATTTATTTACTTATGTCTCGTTTAAGATTATCTTATTATTCTTTGAATTTCGATAATGATTATCGTTCAATTTTAATATTTACATCAATAAGATTTTACATTTCTAACTATAAACACACACACACACACACATAGATATATATATATATATATATATATATATATATATATATATATATATATATATATATATATATATATATATATATATATATATATGACACATACACACACAAAGAGAGTTAAAATTTTTTTAAAATATTATAAAGATTTAAAAACTTATATAAACATAAAAGGAAGCATGAAAATGTGCACACTAAAGATTAGCAACATTTGAATAAAAGACATAACGAGTCTATAGTAAATGGTTCAAACTTGAAAATAAGGGTTCAATATAAGCTATGTTAAGGAAACAAATCTTTTTGAAATTTATTCATGAAGAATTGATATTCACTACAATAATATGTAGTTCTTTTCTGTATATGTTTACTTTTTATAAAAGTTTTAATTAACTGATTGAGTTGATAAGAAGAACAATATTCATTTAAATTTTTTTTGAAAAGTATTCAACAAGATTCACTTTATTTTATCAAAGTTTATTATGGTATTATTACATTTTTTTAGTGTATATGAGATGTGGTTCAGTAAAAGGAAAATAAATTATTAAGAATAAAGTTCTAGTTTTTTTTAAAAAGTTTGAGAAAATATCTAAAAATAATTTTTTGACAAAAATATGCAAAGGTAACGGACACATAGCATTCACCGTTTGATTTGGATCCTGAAATGGACGTTTTTTATTGAATCATGATTTTACCATACGAGATTGATCCTGGCGTTGGCTCGAGGTGGCCTTGTAGGTTTTCCTACCTATATTAAATTAGTGTGTCGAAAAACAACTTGAGTTAGAAACTTACTGCGATGGTTACGCATCGTCTGGCTCGAGCTCGAACCTCTTGTTTGGCATTTTATTGTGTTTACTTGTAGCATTTTACCTTGATTAACATAAGCGGTCAGATTTTGCCTATCGTTCTACTTTCATTAACCTCAGCCGCCCAATCATGCCTGCCCTTCCGCTTTCTTTGATAATTGGATGATAGTTTAGTCCCATATCGCCCAAATTACGTTGCCATTGCTTTCTATAAGCTTTTCGGTTCGTATGACTCTCGAGCCGTCCAGAGCTGTCTCTCCCTTCCTCGACCAAGATTCGAACACTTTGTTTCCGTTCAGTTTTCCTTACGGCTTGATTTCGTACTGTTCCGTTCCATTCAGCTTTCCCTGCAGGCTGATTTCGCACTGTTCCGTTTCATTCGGCATTCCCTACTACCTTCTTCCATATGATATTGGCATAAAGCTTGCTTGATGAGTAGTATATACTATACACAATGTAAAAATTAAATAATGTCAATTAAAATATCTGAAATTTTTTTTAATTAGAATAGATGCCTAAATGTCAACATCATTATTGTTGAAGGATCTTACCTTATTGTTGATGATGTCTACAACTTTGTGATTAGCATCCAACCCTTAACACTATCAAATCCCACCTATATTATTGTATTAAGTATCATTTTGAGTAATTATTAAATAAGAATTGTAATATAAAAATTTTGAAGAAAACTAAATCTCAAGTGAGAAATAATAGTAGAACTCTAATTTGCCAATCGAGTTGAAATTCCTCTTTAGTTAAACTAGAATGACAACTATTTAACTCCTAAAGCTACTTCCCAACTTTCCTTTCCAAAACATTAGTTGCACATTCTTCTTTGTTCCCCAATGAGCTTCTTGAAAATTTCGTAATCCTTTATATCATTCATCGCACTAGGTGAGAAGGATAATACAAGAAAATGCTCTTAATATATATATATATATATATATTAAATTCCCAAAACACTAATCCTTTAACTAGATGGACTAAATAAATATCAATATAAATAAGTGATCTATTACAAAAATATATATAACCATGCAATCCAAAATGAATACAATACTAATTTTATATAAAAATGCTTAAGAGAATCATTGTACTAGCTAATAAGTAAAATTCTTATCTATAACATCCAAATTTACATCTCATAATATAATTGATACATTACTTATGATATAAATACTAGTATGACTTTAAAGAGTTTAATAAGTAAACAAATAAAATAATAATATATAAAAATAATGATATAATAAAAAGATATAATTTTCTCATTATAATTAAAAATTATACACGTAATAAAATGTTATTATATAGAAAAGTTAATAAATTTAACAAAAGAATATGAACATGTATATGTATATATTTTTATTTTCATATTTCTTATTTGTTACATTTTGTAACACTAAAAGATAAGTTAATTGCTTCTTCATTCCTTTTATTTCAAATATATTTAGACATATCCCAAATTCCACTCACTTTAGATTGTTATTCTATTAAATCAATTCCAATAATATAGATGTCATAATAGAATATCTTTACCTTAATTAGATTTCATCCTCCCATATCATTTATAGTAGAATCATATTGATATAGATATGATATCCTGACTTCATATCATATAAAATAAAATTATGTAGCCATAGATGGACTAAACTCACCTTATGTCCTGTATAGTAGACTCATGTAGATTTAAATGGGCTATTCTTGCCTTATATTATGTATAATATAATTTTATAGATATAGGTAAGTTATCCTCACCATAGGCTGTTCTTATTTATTACCATGTGAAGAAGAATTTGTATAGATATAAATGAATTATCATTATCTTATATCATGTTTATTTAATACAAGTGAGGTCATAATATAGTACATGAATATTTGAGGATAATATATTTATGAGGTATTTCACTCATTCTACTTCATTTTCTTATTTGATAATAAAGCATGTCAAATATTTACATCTAAATATTTTTTTATCCATTAATTTATAGAATTTTTTTTATTATATTACATGCCAATGTCCTTGTTATATAATGTTATAAAAGAATAACATATGAATAATATGTCATATAGCAACGTATTATAAAAATATGATAACTTGAGAAAAAAATTACATAATTACTAGATTTGTATAAAACATATTATAATATGTTTGATGATGTGTAATCGACTTAGATTTTTATCATGGTCTAATTTGGAGTCTATAATATTGGAGATGCTTAATAAATTATTAAGAAATATGAAAAAATACTATAAATGATAAGGATTACATAATGAATATGATATTTTAAAACTATTTTAAGATTAGTATTTCAAAGTTGTAATATTGATTATTAAGTTCAGTAAGTGGTAATATTTTAAGTATTAAGTATAAAATATTACAAGATGATTTTTATTACATTCAATTTCATACATATAAAATAGAGAATTTAAGATAAACTCTACATGAAGTATTTTAAAAAAAATGATAAATTAAAGTTTAAATTACTATCTAGAAAATAAAAGTGACTAAAAGAATGTACCTTTTTTATCATGATGTGGGTGTTGATGGGAATAAGAATTTGTTAGGTTATCAACTATTCTGATGGAAGTTCTCATATATTCGATCATAGTCTCTTATAAGGTTTTTTTGTCGGCTCTCCTGATGAAATTTCTCGTAAATTTGACCCTTGTCTCTCACAAGGGAAGTTGGAATCTCTCTGACTAGAATTGGATGCACATACTTTGCTCACAAATATTAAAGTATACAAATAAATGAAATTTAATTACATCATTTTTTCTCTTCAACATAATAAATATCTCTATTTATAAGGATCTCAATGGTTCATCAATAATTTTTTAAAAAATAAAAGATTAAAAGACTACAAATTTAAATAAATTTAATAGTTTTCCAAGTATCCATGCATTTTGGGAGACAATAATGATGAGCAACAAAATGATGGGGCAAGAAGCACAGACAAAGCTGCTAGTCTAATTTTTGGGTAGTCGAAGATCACGATGAACTAAACTGGTTGGCAAGGACTGCTGGGTTGGTGTAGCTTGATGCAAGTCAACCAGATCAACTAATGTGCTTGAGTAAATTTGGGTCACATGGGTGTCATGTTGGCTCATGTAGCAATAGTGGGGGTGATGGTGGCAGATCGCAAAAGGCGACAAAGTCAAAAAAAATTTAATTCTAAGTATTTTCAAGAAAATTTCAACAAAATTTTACACCGATAAACTTATGAAACTAGTGTGATGCTAATAGATGTATGTTTGTGAGCTAATATTAGATGCTCCTATGTCATAGATGCTTTTCAAAAGGATAACATGAAAATATGTCATTTTTTAAATAACATAAAAATTCTTTACTAGTGTATTTAGATTTACCTGTCATGAATAATGTATAAACACCGAAAGAAAAAAATTTCAATACTTATAATCCCTATTAAAAGATATAAAAAATTTTATCATTTTATAGATAAATTATAAATTAATTTACGAGTGTATTTGTATCATAGTTATCAAGTTTATCTACTTAAATCGATGAGTTGATTTCCTTTTCTAATCTTATTCTTTTGTTGATTTTTTATAATGTCATGTATATGTATTGGTCAACATATATCATATATGTAGTATGTTTAGCAAACAACTAAAATCATATTAATTTCTTATAAACACTTAAGTTTTTATTTTGGAATGTACTTATATGGCTTCTTTATTATATCATAAGATCTATAAAAAATAAGCATTTTGAATTATATTTAACGTTTATAATCTTTCAATTGTATCATCTAATTCCCAAAATTAGCACTCTATTATTCATGTCATTATTGAACATGCACTTTGATCACTGGGATCATATTATACAATGATACCCTATTTTAACATAATTCATATTTCCCATTAAACACACAATACTTCCCATAACATTGTACTATATGATTTTTACTCTCTGTTTATCCTACTAGCTTGTTAATCATTCATAATACTATGGTGCTCCCATTGTAAAGTATGAACAACTCTTTGTTCATCTTTTTAGACAATATGATCCCTTGAGTATACCATACATTTCTACTCTTAATCCACCCTAATACATCATAACTTATAATGATACACAACATACAAGTTTGACTATAGTCTTTTCACTCTCAGGAATTAACTATTTTGTCAATAGCTTTGATTAATCATCTAGTATGATCCACTTAGTCATATTTTATGAGATTTGATGTAAAATTATTTACATGGTCCTTCAAACTAACTTGGCTCATGCTTCAATTAAATCACTATTTCTTTCATCCAATATGATTCCAAGCATCATAGTTATATGATTCTCACTACGTGACCTTTAACCTAGAGGATCATCTAATACAATCATTATAATTATATCAATACAATTATCTATTTCACCTATATTACGTCATACAAAGTCAATACCCATATTGCCTTCGTATAGTGAACTTGACAACTCAATGCATTGCACAAGTACAACACTCATATCGTCCTTATGTGATGAACTCAATATCCCAACCTATAACTTAGATTCTTCTCATACTAGTACAACCCCAAATTTTGTTAAATATGATTGTCTCATGCCAACTTTCATTATAGAATTTTGATCACTTATTATTTTTGGTTTTAAACTGATCATATCATATAATGTAGATCAATATACACATACAATACACATTAATAACCAATACCTCTTATTCTTTATCTCTTGAGTTCACTTCAAATCACCATCAATTTATTTCATACTACATCATAATCAATCTAAACCCAGTTCTTACACAACCAATATTATTATTTTTATTTGCATAAATCAAAGAAAATTTAATAAAAAATCAATTCAAATACTTAAACTCTTCTTAGTTACTTATTTTCCTTTGTTATTTTCTTTTTGTAGTCTTTCTTTTTCTCCACTTATTTTCCATCTCTTCCTTGACCTAAAATAATGCTTTTTTCAAAAGTTTAACTTCTCCTTCTTTCTTATAATTTTCTCTCTATACCCAAGTGTCTTTTTCACTCTTTCTCCTTTGCTAAATGAAAGTTGCAGCATAGTAACGATGCCCTTCTCGAATTTTTAAACTCTATTGGTCACCTCCTCCTAATGGTTCTTGATGATGCTACTCAGCTTTTTGATAACCTTCACACACTCAAGTTCTCAGTCACCTTCACTCATATAGACTCCAACCCAAATTATCTTTCATTAAATTTTATTAGTGCGCAAAAGGCCATCATTATTAACTTCATAATTGATTTGATTAAGGAAAAACATGTAGGTGATTTGATTAAGTGCATCTAAAATAAAAAACTAATTCTTTTATTTAATTAATTATGCCACATCTATTTCACCCAAATAATTATCATTGAAATGCACTTCTACCACTATGCCAAATGTCATAAGAAGCTAGTAGAAAACAATAACAATAGAAATTAATATTTTATCATTCCAATATTTTAATATCTATAATTTCATCTTCTATCAAGCTAATTATAATTATGCTAAAATTCTTAAAATCATAAATCTAGCCATACATAATTTACTTTTTATTATTTATGATTCTACTCTCTACAAATGTATTTTAATAAAACGCAAAATTTCAAATATTATAAATCTATCATAAACAATATCTTAGAAATTATAATGAAGCTTCTTATAGAAAGGAAGGCCCTGCTACTTATGGAGAAGCCAAGAAGGAAGAGAAAGAACATCAATTGAGAAAGAGGAGTAAAGTGAAGATAACTATTAGGAGGGTCTCCATTGGAAGAGAAGAGACTATGAGAGAGAAAGGGGAAGCATCAAGTGAAAACAAAAAAGAGAGACATTAAAGCAAATAGAATAAGAGAGAGAAAAGGAAACATAATAACATGTATGCATTTGGAGCATATGGGAGCAAGGAAGAGTGTTGACCAAAAGGAAAAAAATGAAAAAGAAAAAAATAGAGGAGAGAGAGAGAGAAGAGAGTGAAGTATTATATCAAAGTTTTGGGTAAAAGAGAGACTTGTGAGAAATTTTGGTGGAGAGTGGAGAAAAAGGAATTTTGTGAAAATGTTTGAGAAAAAAATTGAGGAGCCAAGCCAAAAGCAAAGTAAAAGCAAAAAATAAATATTTGTGATGTTATCATACAAGAGAGAGAAAGGAAGAAAGAGAGATAAATCAATTACTTGGATTAAGGGGAGGATTTTGGAAAAAAATCCAATAGCAACTAGTCAATCAAGGAAGATAATGAATTAAGTTAGTGAAGGCTTCATGAATACCAATCAAATTTTTTGGTGTGACTATTACATCAGAAACTTAGTCACCAATGTTGCATATCAAAGGTGCATTATTATGATGTATTGGTGGATGTTGTTTTAATACTTTTGGTTTGGATTTAAAAAAGAAAAAGATTATTGGTTCACATAGTTGCACATGCATTACATGTATGATATATTACTATTAGTGACATGTTCGTAAAATATATTCATGTTTAAGCAAATTGTTTCATGGGTGACTATTTGCTTGGATGTAAACCATGTTTGTTAGTCATAATTGAGATTATCATGTTTTATTTCACATGTTAGCATTGACATGCTTAAAACTATTATGGAATGTTTCATATGTTTTTGTATTATGTGAGTTATATTTAAAAAAAAATTGAGTCATCATCATTAAAATAACTATGAAATTATAAAAGAATTATTATGAGATTCCTCACAAAGAAAACAAATCTTATATGAAAATGACTCAAGGGTGTTACTTAGGTCAAATAGGGCTTCCCAAGTGTGCATCCTAAAATTAATATGAGATTCCTTAAAATAGAAATGTAAATTTTCATGCGAAATTGATTAATGAGTGCTACTCTAATAGCATGAGGCTCACTAGAGTGCACTTTTAGTTTGCTGTTTCATCATAAGGTGTTGCTAAGGCTCCATGGAATTTTAAACTTAAGGTCAAGAGATCATGGATGATTAAGAAAAAAGATAAATTGATCCTTTGAAATATTAAAATTAACAAAGGGATAGTATTTCATTACATATAATGAGAGCATTTTTTATTATGTTTGTTTATTTTATTAATTTTAATATTTTGTGAATACTATAATATTTTACTTGACCTAACATGTGGCATAAGCTAAAGATGTATGCTATATAGTTTTTGTTTATTAAGCTAATGTCATGTGCTTAATTTTCTTCGAAGTTAATAATTTTAGGTAATATCTTAAGCACGTCATGAGACTTTAGGGGATAAGTAAGAGCTCATGGTTTCTTTGCATTTAATTTGTCTTAGAATTCTTGTAATAAGAAAGTTTTATTAATGTACATACTATTATGAAAACAAGGATATGAGTAATATTTTAGTGCTTATATTTTATTTATATTGCAAAAGTTTTTGTACGAACACAAATTAAAAAAAAACATATAACTTTTATTTGGATTTAATTAGAATTCAAACCTAACTCATATGATTGGATTTAAAAAACAATGATTTGACAAGTTGGTAATGCTAATGTGGACCACCAATACATCATACAAATGCACCTATAATACACTATATTGCTTACGTCTATTTCTATGGGTAGTGGTCACACCAAAGATTTGATCTTAAAATTTATATCAATCTTCTACTTTCCAAGTTATAGTAGTTGTTATAATATTTCTCCTAAATTTTAGATGTCCCTTATGATTCCATTATTTGGCTATCCCAAATGCTTCGACAGAACCTACTCTTACCCTTCCTTCTCTAACTCTAGGACTAAGCAATTTCTATCCCTATCGCTGATCAACTCTCCAATTCCCTCTAAGTAGTCATGTCTCTCCAAAGAACACCATGCCACTCTTTTACTTAGAATTTGAAAGTTTGTCATTGATTCGGGTCATTAACAATTGGGTTTGTTCTATGGTTCTTGGATTAGGTTTTAGGTTAATTAAGAATTTTTAGGATTTTAGGAGCCAATAAAATTCTTATTTAAATCAAAATTAAAAAATTTATAAATTCCATATACTTTACAATCAATTAAGTCTCCAAAAGTTAAGTAATTAATTTTGTGTGATTCATATTAGTGAGCTTTACTTGTTAACCAAATTTCTTCCTTTTTGTTGGCATTTAATATTTTAAATAATTTTTTAAATTAAAAATCCTCAATAAACTTATTGTATTATTTTTCACAATTTATTTTATAGTTTTAATTGAACGATCGTCGAACTTCTTTTTTGTGTTGGCATTTAATATTTAATAATCTTTTAAGTTCATTTAGTATTTTTTTAATTTTTTGGATTTTTCTAAACTTATAAAGATTTCCTTATTAATAACTAATCCATTTTTTAATACTTCAAAAATATTTAAATTTTAATAATTTTGTTTCATTAGATTCCAAATAACTCATACATTTTATATTTCACTTCACATCTCCTTTTTGAGATGTCATACATCCTTTTTATGAAATATGGTTATTTGAAAAACTATAAGATAATACTTAAAAAATTTTAAAAAATCTCAAAAAATCCAATTAATTCCCAAAAAATAACAAACTGTTTGCGTTGGTACACAACATCACGTCAATTAGGTGTAAAAGTGCTTGTTAGGGAATAATTTTAAAGCATCTTTTAAATTAATTTTCATTTTATTTTAAAATTTTTGTCAAAATGGCTTCTCAAATTTTTTAATTATCCATATTAAAAACTTGAACGTGCCTGTCATTCATATTTTCAAAAATTACTTTTTTAAAATATAAATTCATTAAATTTTACATATAACATGAAAATTTAATTTATTTTAAAAAAATTAAAAAATGTAAAGAATTTTATTATAGTTATTATTCTTTTGAAATAGTATTATTTAATATCATTTTAAAATAATATGTTTTTTATTTAATTTAAATTTCAATAATAGTAATATAAAATTGAACTTCAAATATATAAATAAGAAATTTAAATATTTGTCAGCTGACCAATGGAACACAAGCTGATGTCCTTGTTTCAATTTCAAATAATTCTCACAAAAATTCCTGAAAATATGTCTAAAATAACAAGAAACCATCGAAAACATCAACATATCACATATGCAAAAATAAAGGATTCTTCAAGCTTGACCTAAAATTGGAACCTGCTTGGCCTGCTCTTAGTCATCTTCGCTTGCCCATAGGCTTCACCATTATCCATCCACTTGCTATTCCTGAAGCCGCACGCAAAGGGGTAAACCACCACGATGACGATTAGGATCACGATGTTGATGACCGACACCTTCCTCCAGCTATGCCGAGTGTCACCAAGACCATTTCCACTTCAAAGGGATGGCTTCTATGACGTGAAATATGAAGTACAGGGGGTTTCATTTGCCTCTAGCCATTACGACATGGAGGATCAAGGCAGAATAGACTCCCTCAGCATCAGATCTTGAGCAGCTGTCTGGTACCCGAACAATGGTTGAACGGAATGCAGTAGGAGCTAGACTCTGGGTAGGGAGAAGAATATGCAGCCCCAGCCATGTGAGGACCGACTGTTGCAGCAAGAGGCTAAAAACTATACCATTAACCCATAAAATTTCTTTAATCATTGAATTCATTTTTTATATTTTATAATTTATTTTGATATATTAAATTTATGGTTAACTATAATATTAGAGTTCCTATGTCTTTTGTGTGATACCCCTTGAACGAGATATGCCTATATAACCATGGAGAGGTTTAGTTAACACGAAGCCATGCAATGTTTCTTCAAAGAAGTATTTTTGGAATGAGATTCATAGGATTTCCCCAACTAATCATATCACACACTTGATAGTGGAGGGAAGATTCGATTCATTCATAGATTGATTGCAATTTGAAAAATGTTTTGTAGCTTAAAATCTCTTCTAACTTGTAACGATTTCTTGATCATTTATATGTTTTGTTTCTAGTTGATCCACTAAAGAGATTATTATTTAATTCAAATTTAAAAATTGTTAATCTAAAGGTCATAACCTCACTTCCAAACCATTATCCAAAGAAATGGGTATTCAAACCATAGAGAAATAAGTGATCATTGTTATAAAATATGAAGTAAAACAAACAATAAGGGAGAGGTAAATTATGCGTTTAACGTTTTTTTTATTTAAAAAATTAGAAGAATAAACTGTTAGCTTTAAAATAAAATTTTATGTTATAAATATTACCAACAAAATAAGATTACTGAATAATTAAAAAAATGCATGAAAAACTTTTAGGTAGTCGAGCCTAAATGTTTGACTATATCCATCCCCAATCCCTGATTAGGTTTCTCAGCTCAAAAGGTTAAAAAGCATGCAATGTTCCTAGAGAATTTTTGGCAAGTATGTATACTTTCAATCTTAATATTTTTTAAAAATAAAACCTAACACTAAATCAAAGCAAAAATTATACCTTTCATATTCTTTATTGAACATGGAGGTTTTACGCAGAAGTCCATTACCCCCAAAACAGATGTCAAGGCATCATCTATTTCTTCCAATCCTTCAAAATATTAAATGCTAGTTAACATCATTAGTTAGTTTGTGCTTAAGATTATAAGCAGAGGCCTCCCATTTTCTTTTGAATAATGGATATGAAAATTAAAATTTTAAAAGATAAATAAGAAATTAAACATTGGGAGAAAAGTTAGGAACACATCTAGCAAAAAAAATTATTACCTAAATCAGAACATTCAGAAGGTACCAGAATGATATTGAAGAGATGAAGATATACTGCATATAGAAGGTATTGCTGATGGATCTCTAGCTCCAGCTCTAGCTCTTGCTATAATTAAAAAAGCACTTTTTTCAGCAGCTACGTGTGCATCAGGACCAGTAGCTACAGTAGAGGCCATAGACTCAAGAAGAGCCTGTTCACAAAGCAAGCACCCAAGAAGCAATAGGAACAAGAATTAATTAAAAAAATTATAAAAATTATT
The DNA here is from genome assembly GCA_023846275.1 of Vanilla planifolia. Classification (NCBI taxonomy): domain Eukaryota; kingdom Viridiplantae; phylum Streptophyta; class Magnoliopsida; order Asparagales; family Orchidaceae; genus Vanilla; species Vanilla planifolia. Next base: position 2,635,848 of record JAIUJO010000054.1, read on the forward strand.
TAATAGAAAACCCATTTTACCAAATGACATGAATCCAAGTATCGCATGGCCTTGATGATAATTAAAAAGGTGGATAAATAAAAAACTATAATGATCTATTGGGATGTATCTTCTAAGAACAAAATAGAATGACTTTATTATTTACCTTGATGAACATGAAAATATTTTGGCCACTCATAGCACATAAATGATTAACATTAAAATAAAATTAACATAAAAAGATATTGATTAATGATAAACTTAAGGTTTTGATGGCATCATATATAATCTATTATCCAGGATCTGATTGAAAGTGGATAGCTCTTTCTCAATGAGATCCTTAGAACTAGTTGAAACATTTGCCACAGAATTGCAAGATGGAATGATTGTCCTCGTTGCATGTTCTTGTGTGGCTGTTGGTTGAAGGTCCCAAAAGGTTGATGCTTTTAATTAATCTAATACAGGAAAGTGAAGGATCACAAAAAACCCCATTAAAGAGATGCATCAAAAGAACAAAACCACATCAGTTTGTATGATCAATTGTAAGGTTCCAGATATAATCAAATGAACACAATCAATTGTTTAAAGCCTTCATGAACCACCATGAATCCTATAGCTAAAGAACAATTGGACTAGCTAATTTACCTACTCTAAAAATTTCATGACATTTATATAGAGATTATCAGTGATCAATTGTCTTTGAGTAATTTGTAATAAACTTTTTAGAAATAACATTTATGATGTTGTACTTTAAAATGAATAAACATTTTATGACATTATCAGAACCAACATAAGACATGGAAAGACTTAACAAAAAAAAATCTTTTTCAAGTGGCACAATAAGAAACTAGTGAGAAGAACAAGGAAACATGTTGTAAACAAGCTACATAAAAAAATCTAACCTTTTAATTAAAGAAAAACTTAAAGCAATCAACTTATAAAACAGATTCTCAAACTTTTGACAATAATTTCAAGGTCAAACCACCTCTCATACGGAGTAGATACCCTCAATACTCTCAGTCCATAGCCACATGTTGCATTCATGTATCGAGCGACTCATATCAATACTAAAACTTTACCTATTGTTCCCATTTTATTAACTGAGTCCTTAGAACATTAGGAAATAAGAGATGCACATTAGAATTCCAATCTTAAATATTAGGAACTAAATATGTTTAAATACAAACATTTTAAAAGCAAAAATCAACCAAACCTTTGTTTGATGCAGTCAACTTTCAAATTCATGCTTATCTACAAAACTCTTGCACAGTTATAGTAAATGGAGCATAACCTCTACAAATATTGAAATTTGATAATCCAAAAAGTAATGGGAAGCAAGAAAAATTCTCTAAAATTTTCTTGATCATAACTCGACCAAAATTCAACTATAATGTGTCAAGAAAGCCTTGCCTTGACTACTCTTAAGGACACTCCTTGAGCTTTGTCTTAGTCACCTAGAAAACCATCCTTTGTAGCAATGTCTTTGCATGGCATTCCATCTCCTCCAGGACTATGCCTTAACAACTTCAGTTAAAAACACAGACAAACCCTCAAGATGATAATTAACTTTAAGCATTGAGTGTTAAAACCACCTCAAGTATACCCTCTCACAACCACAAACATCTTCTTCAAGCTTCCTCCTGAAATTTTCATTCATCTTGAATCTCAAATATCTCTCGAGAAAACCTCTTAAGGTTCTTTTTTTAATCCTTGAGCCTTCAGTAGGCCTACAACATAACCTCATGATGTTCTTTTTATGATCCTTGAGCCTTCACTAGGCCTACAACATCCTTTCATGATTTCTTCCTTTTAAGACCTTTTTCAAGATAACTTTAAGATTTTCTTAGAAGATATAGCCCTCTTTTGAAGGAGGGATTCACTCCAATATGATTTTTAGAGCTAAGGAATACTAAGTTCTCACAATACATTTGTTGCCTTCTATGGTATCCATTGTCGTCCAATGTGTTGCACAATCTCCTTCCGCTTGCCATTGTTGTTCATGCTCTAATGCCCTTCTCAATCTGAAATTGAATATTTCCTTCAATCTACAATACGAACTAGCATGCTTGACACAATTGTTTACAAACGTCTTGTAGACAACACGTCTCAATCGTCGTCAAAGGAGTAAATCTTCTCTTCTTTGTGAAGCATCATGCTTTGTTGTCATTAAAAGTAAATTGCATGACGGTGCCACATGTTCCCATTATTAAATCATTTGACAAGCTTGAAGAGGCACACATTAGAGACCACCGTGTCAACTAAAATTGCTTCGACTTGACCTTTGCAAGACAATGAATCCAATTATCATACATAGATGTGAATTCAACATCGTCTCCAAATCAAGCGTAGTGACTAGGATTGATTGCATTAGCATCCATAATTAGAGATAATTTTCACCAATATCTTCTTGACTTCGATTTGAATAGAAACAACTCAAGGGTAGTCCACTCCTCGACAACCTTGTTGTCTTTATAACCTTCTTATCATTAATGATATACTACAGTCAAGTTCCTTCAACCTAACAAAAATCACATTATTCTTAATAACAACACCAATCCAATTTTCCCTTTCTGATCATCATCCTTGCCCCTCAATCTCCTCAATTTAGAACATAATTCCCAACAATATCTCTTGATATAACTAAGTCTCCAAGAAAGACAAAACTAAAAGACTTTAGAAAAAATGGAAATGCCTTAATCGAAGGATTCCTTCTTTTTGTTTTTGGTCTTGAAGCCATCATCCTTTGGCATCCAAACTAAACCATAATTCTTCTCAATAGAAATTATAAACATGAATGATTGCCCATTATTGTTGAAGACATAGAATGATAACCATGACAATCTAAGTAAACCTATCAAATGTTTCATCAAGAAGCTCTTCTTTCCAAGATTCAACACAAGAGACCACTCATCTCCAAAATTATGAGTTACAATCTTGCATCAACTACCTTCATGGCCATCAAGCTATGCTACTTCCTCTATCTAGCTTCCTCATAACTGGGACAAGACTCCCATAGAAACTACTTGAATTGACTCCAACTACAAATCATTACAGCTCTAGAATACAAAAGATTGTTTCATCATGCTAATGCATAATAAATTAGTTTTTCAAAAGATACCTTGCTGAAACTTGTACACTCAAAGATGCAAAAATACATTTCCAACTATCTAGCCATGCATTCTACTTCGTTACATAAATCACTACAAGATAGCATGCTTATCTTAGCCACCACTTTGAAAGATTTCAAGAAATCATTGTCACTTATCTTAACCATCACCTAAAGTTCTTTCTTCTTCACCACTTATCATCATCTATGTTTCTTCTTGTATTGGACTCATCTCCAACTATCAACGATCCTAAAAATTATGTTTCATCACCTCATGTCTCATCATCTCCATCAAAAGTTGTACTTGTTGAGTTAGAAAAACCACATGCTCTTATAATGATGTAAATATTTATCTTGCTAAGTCATTTCTCTTCTCATGTTGCCTTTATCCTCAACAATATTTCCACATCTCAAGTAGACCATCCATTTACCAAGATCTACACTAGGTAAGATCTAATACTCTAATGGCAAAATATGACCCATCTTATAGACAGAATGATTATATTGACACAAAAAAACATATAAAAAGAAATAAAATGAAATACCAATTAGTTACAAAGGCAAACTCCAACTTTTCAATTAAAGAAAACCTAAACTAGTCTACTTATGAATTAAATTCCCAAAAACTTGGCAACAAGTTCAAAGAAAACACCTCTCACCTCTCCACAAATCATTTTTATAGTCTAAAAGCTCTTAATAACAAGAATTACGAGATATACATAAAAAATATAATCAAAACTAACTAAGAAATAAATAAAACAAAAATCATGGCCATTAAAGTCAAATACTAATTTGATGCATTCAAATTCTAAATTTGTGCTTACCCAAATGTCCTTGCACAACTATAGTAAATTTGGACTAACTTCTTCCACAAATATTGAAATTAGATTATTAAAAATAGAGTTAGAAAGCCAACAAGATTTTCTAAAACATTCTTCTTCATTACTCAATCAAAATCCAATTGAAATGAATCCAAAAATCACCAAAATGTTTTGATGTGATTTGATTCCCATGTGTACTTGCCTTGATTGCTCTTGAGGGCACTACTTCAGCCTTTGTTCCCATCAACTCGAGATCTACACTTCCTTCTCAACAATTGTAGAAAGTTTCATTACACATTCCTTATACTCAAGGCCTAACCCTCGAGAACTCCAATTGACACCTCGACTATGTCACTCAAGACCATAACCTACCTTGCATATGCCTATTGAATGTCAAAACTACCTCAAGTAACCTTTCTCAAAGAATACATCTTACTCAAGCTCTCTCTTAAAATATTCATCCACATAAAGCCCACTAACATCGGCCTCAAGGCCAATCAACACCTCTTGAGAATAATATCTTAATGTACCTCTCTTATCTTCCTTGAGTGTTCTCAAGACCTACAACATCCACTCAAGATATCTTTTACTCCCCTTAAAGCCTCGCATGAGAACAAAAGTAGATCCAAATTATCTGCAATCAAATTAAGTAGCATTATCAATATTTAACAATTTATCAATATGGAAATAACAAAAGGTTTGTGTTAGGGTAAAGTTTCACTAGAAATTCATAAAAAAATAATAATTCTTAAAAATTAAATATGATATATTTGAGAGCTAAAAAAATAAAACCATAAAAAATTTCTATTTAATCCTAATATATCCCAATTCTACATAATATAATGAGTTATTCAGTATTTAAAAAAGAATGTTTCAACAAATGCTTATACATGTAGGACTCGTGATCAATAATACTTTTCCTTGTTTAGAAATATCTATAACATATAATTGTTGTCACTTAAGATGAGTTTTGATACTAAAATGCAAAAGGCAATCTTTCTCTATTCTATTTTTTTTTATTGAGAGAAACTAATATTCTACTTCTATTTAGATTGTCATTTCCATTTTTCGTTTAGATTAAAAAAATCTTTTTTCAATATTTACTAGTTCTCAAATTCAAAAAGCAAACCTAAAGATAAAATGCATATTTGGTGTTCATTCATGGAATATAAGATACTCAAAAAGTTTTTCCCCTAAGAAAACTAACTAAAAACTTCATGTTTTAAGGATTCATAAAAGATCCCCTTAATAAAAATATAATAATTCAGTTTTAACTTTTACAACTAAAAAATATATAAGATTATAATATCCTGAAAAAAGACTTAGCCACTCTAGGAGTGCTCACATCTCATGTGGCATTAGGCCTGAATTGGATATCATGTTTGTGTTGTTATAGCTTATAGCTAAAGAATACCATATTCCTACTACCAAAATCACCATATGCCTAAGTGAGATCACACGTGGCGAATCATCTATGTCCTACACTCCCTGAAACCCAAGCATCTTGGAGCTTTTATGCAATGTTTGCCCTCAGTAGTACAAGTTCATGTACACTATAAAGCATTACTTATCTTCTCCAAGAAAAAAAGTGATTCAATAGTTAAATACTTAACAATGTCAGTACATAAGCACTTTTGGATCTGATAAATAGTACAATAAATAGCAAAAAATTGACTCAGGTATATCATTCAAAAACATAAAACACACATAAATATCAAAGGATGCAATCAAAACATGATATAATATGCAAGATACTTAAAAATGTTAACACAAAGATATACTTTACAAATCAACAGTAAAAGATGAACTCAAGCAATGTACATAGGAAGAAAAAGATGAACTCAAGGATGTAACTCAATAACACATCAAGTTCAGATAACAACAATATATCATTTGAATGAGGATATGGTGTGCAAGAAACTTAACAATGTCAGCACAAAAAAATGCAATGTAAGGAGACTCAAGTTCTGATCTGTGAGAGTCAAACTCTTCAATTTTCTTCCATTTCTTTCGCAAAGAATCTTGAACTTCTTTCCACTCCAAACAAAACTTGTTCAAGTCTTGATCCTTAGATATCAATGTATTAATGCTAGTTTTTAGTCCAGCAACATCTCTTTCTTTTGCCCAAACATCCAGCTGAAAAATACATAATATAGAGTGATCAAGGCCATGGAATCAAGGAACGGGTTCATTGCATTGCAATGGAAGATTGCATATATAAAACTCCTACGTGCAATAATCCTCACGTTGCTAGCTTATCATTTTACAAATTGAAGTTCAAAAAGCTATAAGCTAAGCTATGATACAATTCGATGCAATTTCAAAAAATTTCAATGAGAACCATGACCAAAATCCTTAACTTTTGAACTCAAATAGTAATGAATATAATTGGATGAAAATGCTCAACAAAAATGCACTCTTTTTGACAAAATATTTGTTTGCATTCTATGATGATTAAAAAAAAAGAAACATGCATAATGTAAGCACCAAATATTCAAAAATATGGTGTTAGGAATATATAATTTTAAAACTCTTATGGTAGGTACAACTCCAGGAAGTTTGGCATGTTAAAGATTGACAACACTTGACATCAGAACAAAAACATGAATAAAGAAAATTCACAAAATTCCATATTAATGATACATAGCAATGATCCATATATAGTTTAAAAACTTCCTACAAAAAATCCTATTTTAAGAAATCACACAGGTCACATCACCTGAAAATGCCTTGTGTACCAAGGTTCTATGACTGGACTCCAGAATGTAGTGCTGTTGTTGCAACTTCACCATTTTCATGTAACCGCTTTACTAGTTTTCGGCTAATGCTTTTAGCTTCAGCTGCCTTGCTTAGCGCATCTTCAGTAGCCACAATCTGCTGGACATGAGCTTTCTAAAAGGAAAATGGATGCATGATATACATCATTACGAGTTCTAAAATGAAACACAATAAAATTGCAAAATGATGATTCCTATGAGATGAAGCATTTCCATAAGTGTTTTCATTTGAAACAATTTCCTTAGTGTTATGTGGATATCTTCATAACCATAACTAAAAGTGTAGAAGGTTATCTAATGTAGTCGACATGCATCTGGCTTTTAAATAAACCAAACAAACATGTCTATGAGCAGTACCATAAATGTTCACATCAATCTCATTAAAAATTATGAAAGGAAATACCCAAAAAAGCTCCATACTATAGAGTGTAAATGTCCAAGGAAAATGAGACCATGAAAATCTTTTGGACAATGAGCTCCTTAACTAAAAATTTACTACTCATTTTTCCAGTTTCTTTAATGCATGGCCAATTTTCAAAGCAGACTATTAAAGGCAAGGTCAACTTCAAGCACGTTGTTAAATCACAACTTCACACAAATATAGCATGTAGTTTAAGATTTCGGTAATGAAACTTTTGCCAAAGGATAACAACATGCCCAGCCATCATATTTGTTACAATTTTCTGCACTAAAGATTTAAATATTAGGTTAAAATCACAAAATAAACATTTAAAAATCAATTGGCTATATGAGAAATTTGTTAATCAAGTAAATATTTCAATGTTAATGAAATAAGAATCCCTATTTTGTATATGTCTTAAGCCATCCCAAACTACCAACTGTCATTTTAATGCAAGTATATGAACCAAGTGGAGCCAATCCCAACCATTTGTTTTAAACTACATGCTGATCTATATAATTTCAATCCATTCTTCATGTAGATAACCCTTACAAGTAATTAAAAAAATTAAGAACAATTATATGGTCAAAAAATAAACATAGCATTTACTATCCCCTGATAGAAATATGTTTACATTAGCTTGGTTACTTCATTTAATAGAAATATTAATTATTAGTTATAACATAAGAGGGGTTATTGAAAAAATTGTCTACTAATCGAAATGTATAAAAACTTTTACGTTTATTAGAAATAAGCTTGCAAAAAAGTCAATATGTTCACTAACCTAAGTGATTAATAAAATAATATCAATACAAATATTAATAATAAATTTGGATGATTAAATTAAGTCAATTAGTGCATATTAAGTGGAGTTACATAAAATATGTAAATTGATAATTTAACTATATATATACACGCACACACACACACACATACATACATACATGCATACATACATGCATACATAATACATAGAAAGACACTACAAATCACATTAACTCATTTAATCTTTTACAACAAAAAAGACAATATAGATTTAATCAAGATTACCTTACAAACTACAAACAAAGATCAAGTAAAAAAAAGCTTAACAACCCTTAAAGATTATGTTATTCTCAGTAATTTGATGTTGATGTACCCATATATTTTATGTATTATGTGATCATGTAATATTAACATATAATCTTTTTCTACACAATATTTTAATGAAAACATAAGAGAGATTAAAAAAAGGAGCTTGGTTAAGAGCCAAAAACTTTAATTCCTATGAAATTAGTGAAATACCACTACGACTAACACAACAATCTCTACTTGTCCAAGTTTCTTGTTCAAAAGAGCCAAAGAAATTAAAAAAGAAAAATTGCAGAAGACAAATTCTAAGCTTACATTTGTGTTCTTCCTGGCACAATAAATATTATACATGTATCTACTAAATAGAGGAAACTATACTATTAGCTGTAAGAAACACAATCATAACTCAAGTAGTACATCCCTAATAAACTTGTTCTCCATGCAGCACTTGATTCGACTACTACTAGCTCATTATGACAAGCTTCCCTCATTGCTTTGCAAGCTTTCCCTTTGGTAGAAAAGAAGGGCAAAGAAAATATCCTTATGGTAGGATGGAGATATGCATTGTTTTCTCCTCAAAAGACTTCACGAGTCAACTCAAGGTCAAGTAATTTTAAAAAGAGGGATAATGATGTGCAAGCCAAAGCATTGTCCAACATATGCTTAATTTTCTTTGTTTGGTAAGTTACTTATTTTTTGGAGTAGCTTTGATGACTTCCCAAGCAATTTTAATGTCTTTTAATGTAACTTTGGACAGGTTGTAAATGGAATTAGTTCTTTACAAACATGCTTTATTAAGAAAAGGTACAATTAATTCTATCACTTGGTAATATTTCTAATTAGAAGGTACAACTTTTATAGTTATAGTATTCAGTAAATGTATTCCTTACCCTTGTTCATCATCCATTCCCCAAATTTAGGCATTTTTTCACTAGACTATACTTTTCTCACCAAACTATCTAAATGGTTTTGCTATGGATCATTATGAAAATCACTCAAGGGCAAAAGTCCCATCTTCTTCGCAAGTACCATATTTGTTAAAATAGTTGATATTTATAATTTAGCCATCGAGTGTGTATTTCCTGAATTATTGTAGTAATTTTAAAAGAGACTTACATTGACTTATGGTCAAGAAATTTTTTAATGGATTCTTAAGTTGCTTAAATATTTATTATTCTTTCTTCATTAAGGTAAGATTTCCATTGTCTCTACAACAGCAACACAGAAATGCTTGTGGTGACAATTGTGAAAAAATCACATAAAAAAAACTTTTATTTTAAATATAACTGGTGGGATCCTTTGAAAATAGCTAGTGGTAGAACCAAAAATAATAAATAATAAAAAACTTCAAATCACTTTATTAAGTAGTCTATCTTAATAATCTAAATTAAAGTTTTATTGTATGTATGAGTTTGCCATATGAAAAAGGATGACCATATGAATGAAAAAAAATCAAAAGGTGCACATGAAACATTAATCACAAAAAATTGTGTAACAAAATACATAAAGTTAGGAAAAAGTTGCAAATAAGGGAAAAAACAAATGAATATGAAAATGACTATAAGGTCTCGTCTGATAGATAATCACAAATAAAATTTCAAGAAATATACGAAATACAAGATCTGAAACAATAAGTATAAGTAATCTCTAATATGAGAAATAACGGGCAACTACAATAGCATACTCTATATTATTCTACATATAAGGAGAAGGCATAATTGTCTTTCAAGTAGTTGATTGTAAGTTCCTTGTAAGGATAGATCTGTACCATGTCTTGGACTATCATAAACCTGATATAGTAACGGTGAACTTGCATCCCGAGTTGTAATGTCTATTACAATATCATTCTCATAATTATACCTGAATGGAACAATGATTTGAAGATAAAAAATAATTACCTCAAAAGCTCTACATCAGCCCAGATGTCAATCTTTTCAGTCTCCCTACGGATGAATTTGTTGTAGCACAATGTGTATGTAGTGACTGACTGAAGTAATTGTGAAGGATTTCTAAGAGAGTCAGTTATCACAGCCTTTACACCTTCATGTACATCACCTTCCAAGTCACTGAGAAACTTGGTAGCATCTACTTGAATACTAGAGTTCATTCCAATCCTATCATATGCCACGAAGGTACTTTGGATTCTTTCAATCATATGCCTTGCAAGAGACTCGAATGCCAATCTAATGATTCTATCCTGTGATGTCTCACTTAAAAAGACATCATCTAATGATTTGCAACCCTTTATCGTCTTGTTAACTGCTTCTTTCTCATTGAGAGAATGGATCCCAACAACTGAATTATTAGCACTGTTTATAATCAACCTCCTAATGTCTCTTGCTTGGCTTACATATTGATGATGCTGTTTTTGGTACTCCGTAAATACTTAGTTACCTTATCACATTGCTGATCGTTAGCTTCAAACATCACTAGTTTGTGCCTTATATGTTAACCAAAACAATGGAAATAGTTAACCATTAAACGAGTACAAACCTACCTACTACAAGAATAAGCCAAGGAAAACCTCTACAAGAATCCCCTAAACTAAAAATCAAATGAAAAAAAACTCATAAAGCCAAAAAAACCTCTTCTCCAATTCCAAATCCAACATTCAGTTCTGTATAATCCACCTGCTACGGGAATCCCCTAATCTAAAACTAAAATAGAAAAAAGTAGACATCTCCCCTAGCATTGGCCCTCTCGTCGACTATTCGCTTTAGCTCCGATTCCTCTCTTTCAACCTCCGCCATCCGGGACCTCAACTCCTTCCTTTGTCGCCTAAAGACATTCCTTAACCTCACCACCTCCTCCTCCACAAGGTCCCTCTCCCTCATCGCTACTTTGCCTCTAGAGATGATCCATCCTCAAAATCCAAGCTTCCCTTTTCCTTCTCCCACCTCCTTGCTTGACCCCTTCAGCAGGTGTCGCCACTCCATGAACAAAAATATTTCGGCGAACCGTCGTCGTGGTTTTCTCCGACCGCACTCTTTGAAGGAGAAAGCTCCACATAGGGACCATGTTTCCCTGATAGATCTTGCGGATCTGGTCAATGGAAGGAAGCTGACGAGGGTATCCCATTTCGTTCTGAAGCCAATCAACCATCACCTCCGGCCTTAGAACTTCGCCCCCTCCTGGAGCCTACATAGTGTACACTAATGGAAAAATACTCCGTCGGAGAAGAATGTAATCTTAATGGTTGCCATTCAGAGGCAAAGAAGCACTTACGAAGAGCTGTAAAACTGAGCAACGTCGACATGAAGGTTAAAGGAAGACACAGATAAAGAGACAGATGAGTTCTAATCTAGAAGGCATAGGGATGAGAAAGGGTTATCAGAGTAGATAAAAATGATGGTGTTCGAGGAGGGATTTAGGAGAAGGTTGTTGGAAAAACTGAAGTGAGGAGTGTCTGGGAATTCGATGCTCAGTCCATGGTGTTTGTTCTCCAACCAGAGAGGCAATTGAAAATATTATGTATTTTGGTTATTTTTTATAATAATTTTATGTTAAAAATTTAATTAATTAATTAAAAATTAAATTAAATAACATTATTAAAAAGTGTTATTAAGAACTTGATGGGCTTTATAAATTTGTTATTAATTGTGTTAAAAAATGATTAGAAAAAATTTTATCTCTTAATAAAAAGTGAATTAAACTTTTTAATGTTATTTTATGATGATAAAACAATCTTTTATTTTTTGACGTTGTTTTCTGTTTTTTAAATTAAAAGTATGTTTTTAAACTTTGCTAAACAAAAATTTGATAATATTTTCAAAAGCAATTTCATTAAAAAATAAAGTTTGAAATTAGTGCTCGAAATGGTCTGGATAAATATGGCACTAAAAATAGATTAATTGAATGGTTGATATTATAATTATTTTATATATATAAATATATATATATATATATATATATATATATATATATATATATATATATATATATATATATATATATATATATATATATATTAAAGTAAATGTTATAATTTTTTCATCTTCTAAAATAAAATTTATATATTGAAATATTGACAAAAATTTTTTTAATAAAAGATCTTAGTTTTATGATATACTAAAGATTGTTTGGTAAAAATATAAGATCTTCTAAAATTATTTGAATAATTTTTAATTATGATACAATGGATATTTATTATTATATACAACTCAATAAGTATAAATTATTATAAATAATTATATAAAACTTTAATTGATTATTATAGAATGTATCGATTTGTTTTATTTTACCCCACATAATTTTATTTTTTCTTTTCTTTTTGTTTTCATTTTTCGAAATGATTTTTTTGTTGCTACAATCTTTGAAGCTTTGTTTATGGAGTTATAAGGTTTTTCATAGGGCAGAAGGTCTTCCTTTCTCTTCTCCGTTTCTCGCTTTGACGGCCTTATAGTTAGGATTTTGTTTGCCTCTGTCGGTACCACTGTCGATCTCGATCTCCATGTACTGAATGCCACTGTTTATAGGCGTTTCAAGCTCCACGACTTGTGTGTCTCCTTAGACCCTCACCGCTTTGCCTCAGCTCTCCAGGTGTTCCAAGGCCGAAGGTTTTTGCCTCTCTCTCTCACTCTCTCTCGCCTTCCTTCTTTCAGGCCAACAGTTCTTGTAGGAGTTTAAATAGCTTACTGTCCATGATGATTATAAGTGGTTATTACTATTTCCTACCTGCACTCAAATTGGTACTGGTATTTTTGTTCTAATGATTTGTTATCTATCTGGTGCTTCACTTTGTCTTGTAATTCTTGTGAGCTGAGATTTTGAATATCTTTTCTATAAAGAGTTTTGTTTTCACCTATCGTAATTTGTTTTTCTGGATCAGGAAAGAAGGGCTAGTTTAGTTTCATGTTGAATAATTTGTGTAGAGTGGGGCAGGTTCCATGTTGATATTTACACTGCATGGTTTTTCATTAAATCTACTTCATTGTTAAAATATCATTTAGGAAAGGAATGCCTTGCACTTATCACAACCAAAGGTTCCATGAGGTTTGAAATTGCTTCTTCACTTTTAGTAGTGAATAACTTAAGGTTTGATTTTTGAGTTCTACGATGATTTGTCTCATGCCATTTCATCGGATCTTGAAATTAAAATGTGTTGGTTTCAACTACAGTAGCCACTCTCAATTTGTAGCACAATATTATGGCTAGTTCAATAGAGTGGTCCAAGATCTCTGTTTGATTTGTGAATGATATGTTTGATTGTCTAATTATAAAAGCTAGCTAATGTAATTTTCTTATTAATCAAGATGGTGTTTAATGAAATCTTGAAGTTGGATTATTTAGCTTTTGTTAAATTGCTCCATTCTTGGACACAATGTATTTATAAAAGCTTAATTATTTAATATACATTTTGTGATTACTAGGCTTTGTTGTTTTCTGTGTTTTACCTTAGTATTTATCTTTAGTTATCTTGAGTCATATTCATTAGCTATTGTTTTCTAGAAGCTCACAAATGCCATGCGGTTTGTATAGTTCTAACATCTTGTACATGTTTTTTTTTGTTGTGTTATTATTTCTACATGTTTGGCTTATGCTTGTCTTTGTTTATCTTCAATACATTATATTATATATATTTTTAACAAAATGCATAATTTATTTTTATTATTATTGATTACATTTTTTTCGTGCACACCTTTTCCTAAACATTAATAACTGAGACTGTTTATGTACCTGATGTGACCTTTTAATACATTCTTTTAAGTATGATCTAGTGGTTAAGAAAAGGCGTACTTGTTTAAAATATCAATTAATATTCATGAATGTAGTGTATATAAGTTTTTTTAATGTATCAATTAGTGTACATAAACATCTTATGCTCACATGGTTGTTTTAAGTCTCAAATATTTAACACGTGCCAACTTGCTTAGTTGATTACATGTTGTCCTTTTTACAGCTCATTCATATATTTGTTGATCAAGTTTCTTGTTTTGGGTTTGTGAACCTAAGCATTTATGATTTAAATGAGACAAGCTTTAATACCATCCCTTATACTCTAATTGAGCTGCAATAGATTTAACATAATTGAACTTCAACCCTGCTCTACTTGCTTGGATCAAGTCATTTACAGCCTAGCAATTTGTAAAGTTTAAAATGAATATTTTGAGGGCATAAATCTTATTCACAATCATAGTGTTCATGGAACTAATAGCCCCCATCCATGTTTTTTAGCTTGTATTATGATTTAATTTGATGCGAGATTGGGAACTAAAATGTCTTTATTTAATGTTCCATCATAAATACTTTGTTTACAAATATAACATATTTTAAATGCTTATACCCCTATACCTATTTTTTTAATTCATTTAATGATGATGATGACCTTGACCAAGATCTTTTTTATGGGTTAATATCAAAGCTCTCTCAGAGATGATAATTATGGTTACTTATAATTTAATGCTTATTTTAGGCATTCTCATAAGCAAGTTGGAATATTGGTCAGGTTTCATAGCTGTTGTAGTTATTGATATTTTTCTTTTTCAATTGCTATAGAAAAGTTGGTAAAACTTTTGGGAGAAATTAGATAAGCAATAGCTTATTTTGTTCATCTGATGTTCAATAACCTGTTTTTCTGTTTCCTCCTTTGATGAAAATTGAAATATAAAAGAATATATTATTAACCGCATTTTTTTTTCATCCTGACTAAACATAAAGCTCTATCCATTTACCATTTTGGCCATCTTTTTGGTAATCAGAGGTAAAATTGTACTTCAGTTCAAGATTTGAGTTGAAAAATGGAAGCATAGCTATCTTATTTGGGCCATATTATTTAATTATATTTGTAACAATTTAACTTGTACACTAAAGGTAATGTCAGTGTGAGACAAGTCCAGAAGACACTGTTTAATATTCTTGCCTGTCCAGCCACAACTTTTAGGGAAATTGCTGATGTGAATGGTTTTATTAGCATGCATGTGAGCACTGATGATAATCTAGAATAGAAAAGTGTGGTGAAAATGTAGGATTGACCTTTTTTCCTTTTTTTTGGTAAAGGGTTTTTTGGAGGTAGCCTTGCTTAAAGAATTCTTCATCCTCTTATGAGAGTGGCCAACTGTTTGAATAGGATGTCATCCCATGATAGTGTTATACTTTTAAGAGTTTGGGGGAGTTGCCCATGGTCATAACAAACAAAGTTTTCTTTCCATATCTCAATGTTTATATCATGATTCCTGTATTTACGTTCCTTTTTGTTGGATACAATTTAACATTTTATGAATATTTAAATCATCAAATTATAAATGATGACATTTTAAGTTCAATTTATGTTTTCTTTGTTGGATGTATTTATTCTTTGATTTGGTTTTCACAATTTTTTTTGCAAGAAACAAAAGTTTTATGGAACCTAAAGTGCACATGGATTTGTAAATTCACCCAATCAAGCAAAAAATATAAGAAACTTTTCTCTCTTTTGAAAAATGTTTAACAGTTACAATCAACTAAGTAGACTTTATGTTAATGCCTTCTCAAGTTGTTTTGGAATTCAATTTCTTTTGTGAGCATCCTGTGAATCTTCACATATGTAGTTTTTTGAGGTCTTTTTTCTCAAGTAGTTATACAAATCCTTCATTTGCCAACTGCATAATATATAATTTATTTTTTGAGATTAAGTATTAGAAATAGATGGAGTTACTGAACTACAAAATAGGCAAGTAAGGCCCATCCCTCCACCGAAAATAAGGAGGCCTCCCCTGCACATTCGTCGCCCTGGTCAACCAGTAGACCATGAAAAGGTATCTCTTAACTTGACCTTTTTGCTTCCAACTTTTTTTTTTGTGCCTATTTGGCTTCTCTAATGTATTTGTATTCTTATCAAGTTTCATGTCATGACATATAGTTGCATTGCTTATTTATGTTCATGTTTGGGAAGTTGTAAAGGAAATTTGCTTTGATTGAAGCGAATTAGCATGTGAGAATTTTGTTACACTATACTATGTTATGCTTTCCTTTGATGATTGCCTTGAAATATTGATTAATTCTTCTTAAAAATCCATTATAAGTTCACGTATAGTACTTTTGCATGTTATGCCTTAATCTTATAACTTCTACTTTTCTTTAGAATATGGATTTTTGGTTCAAGACCAATCTACTTAACTACCACATGTTATAATAGATATGATAGAATGAAATTTCGTTTCTAAAAATAGTGAAAAAATTATTGTTATTCTTTTTACAACCATCAAATGGAAGATATTTATCTTTATGGTTTATAGAATTAGAATCAAATCGTGATGATTCAATTTTTCAAAAAAATATAAACAAATATTTATGTGAATATATTCATATAATAATTTGATAAAGTTGAGGATAATCAATCATTACATGAATATTACAATATTATTACATTTATTTTAAGTATATGCATAAAGTCATTAACAATTTTTTCTATGTACTATGGAATCTTGTTTTCTTGCATTATCCATCCATAACTAATGAGTTTATAGACGATAATACTCCATATGATAGTATAAGATGGAGGGTTGGTTTGATTGCTTATTTTTTGTACTTTTAATCACAAAAATACTTATTTTAGGTATTGTTAAACAACTTAACTAATTATATTTATTTATAAATTAGGGGGGATATCACTATCTTTTTTTCATTTTATAATTTTAATAGTTCAAAAAGATCTTTTATTCTCACAAAGTAAGTCAAAGTTTTCTATTTTTTTTATTTAACAACACTTAACAGCACTCTTCAAACTTATTTTTCATTAAATTGTTTAACATTCAATAGGGGCCAACCAGCATTGAGCCAACATCTCTCAAATGACATGAATCCACATTTGTCCCTGCTACAAAGTTTCAGGCTTTTTTCCATTCTATCATCTATTTGTTATCCTCAAATTTTTACAACTACTTCATCATTAGTAGACCATAAGAATTGCATCCATAACCATGCCATCACTAACAAAGTGTGCCCTACTATATGCATCTCAATCTTCACATTCCAAAATTTTTGAAACGTTGCCTTCTTCATCTAAAGAATAAATGGATCAGCCACCTATATGCATCTCAGTCTTCACATTCCAAAATTTTTGAAGCACTACCTTCTTCATCTAATGAATAAATGGATCAATAATTTAAGGTTTGTTTAGCTTAAGAAATTATCCAATATTGCTAATAGATTTATATGTTTAATTTATTATCAGTTTTGTTTTCTACATTTTTCATTTGAATCTTTAACGTCTCTTGTGACATCCTTATATATTTAAATCTATGAATTATTTTAATTTACGCTTTGAAGTATGCTATTTATTAAATACTAAAATGCCCATCCACTAAATGATATTCAAAAAGATATTAGCTTTCTTATAATGCACATTTCAAGACAACTTTTAATGTAGAATTCATTTCATGATAAAGTTTTTTCAAAGAGAAATTGCTTCTAAAATATCAAACACAACAATTTTTTAATATAGTTGTACTACAATCCACAAACGAGTGAATGTTATGCTTTTGATGCGACAAATGACCCCCTATTAGTATGAATTTGAATGAAATATGCCCTTTTCCCCTTTCCATTCCATATCTATATCTAGATTGTGTTTCGAATAAAAATTGCCAGGTATGTAATTTATGTGCTAATGAGTCTCCTATGAACTGGTGGTTCAAGTTAAAATAGGGGGAAATTCCTCAAATTATCTTAAAAAATATAAATGGTGCAAACATTCTCTTTGTTTCTTTTGAATATCTAGGCTAAATCATTATTTTCTAAACTTATTAAGAGAAAAAGATGAAAGCATACCTTATAATATTTCTGACTTAATTGGTCACATAAAAATAGTTGTATTAAGAATCATTGGCTTTTAAGCATTGTAGATAAATGCTATACTTATTCGTCATATATTTTGTGTTTTGTTACTTGATTTCGTAGCTTTCTAAGATCAAGTGGAATGATTTTAGGTTATTTCAGTAATTCTCTTTGTTTTATTGGAAACATTGGTCCAAAAAATAAGTTGAATTAATTTGTTAGCATAGTTGATCATTTCATCTCTATTTAAAGATACTTGTGCATGGCATATACAGCATCTTTATATTCCTAAAAATTCCTTTTTTTGTCACTTAGCCAATGCATGCCATCATAAATATACCCATTGGTCCTAAACTTGTTATTCAAAGGTATATTTTAACTCTCCTATATTTTTTATTATGGCTAATTTGAAGCCAATTTAATGCTTGCTTATCACTAGAGGCTGTAATCCATGTTTAGGAACATATATATTTTTAAGGCATCAAAGTTTATAGCAAATTGTGTTAAATCATGACAACGGTTTTCCAATTTGGCCACTTTCTCAATTAAGAAAATCGGAAGGTTTTTTATGAATAAAAATTGTCACACTAAGAGCACATTTTGTGAGAATAACAGCACTCATGTTGTCCTTTTCTTTTAAATTAAGTTTTTGCACTATGGTAAACTGATACCTGATATTGTGATCCATACAAGTACTGTAAATAAAAAAATATATTATAGAATGTATCACTATAAAGTACATTCTAAAAAATACTAGTATGCATATGCCAATGTATGCATCCTCAAACCCATGCATATACTGAAGCTAACATATATCATAATATGATTATAACACGGAATTCTGTACCCGATTTGAGTTCAAAGCTTCTTTTTTTTGTTGTTACTAGGGATAATACTAAAATTCAAGCAACATATAGTAAAATATATTGGCAATACAAGCAAAAACATGCCAATTCTTGCAATTTTAGGGCATAAATGGCTCAATATAATTACAACTCTACCATCTAATTAATAAAAGCACTTAAAAAATTAAAACAACCTCACTAGGTCATATTTTTTAATAACATATAATTTATAAGGGCACAACTTAGATTGACAGTGGTTTCTCTTTGCCAAGGGTACAAAAAAATATCAAAGGCATAAAATATAATACTATGTGCAACATCAACAACTATTTAGTAAAACAAGATGAACGCTTAGTTTTCAGAACAATGGGTGATGAAAAGGATGATAGTTCATCACCCAATACCATACACTAAGATCACAAAGTAGTAGATCAATCCGATGCCAAACAAATTATTACATCTAAGATGAATATTATGGCAATGGAAGAGGAAGCAATGATCAAATCCATCATTTGCAAAATACATTCTGCCAACACCAAATTGTTTTAATGGCTTGGGGCAACAAAAAATGCATTGCTTCAGTTGCTGTTTTAGAAACCCTTGTGGACAAATGTACTTTAATCACTCAACCAAAATATTTTAATTGCTTGGGCTAACAAAAATTGCATTGCTTCAGTTGTTGTTTTAGAAACCCTCATGGATAAATCTACTTTAATCACTCAACCAAATTGTTTTAATGGCTTGGGCCAACAAAAAAATTCATTGCTTCAGTTGTCGTTTTAGAAACCCTTGAGGACAAATGTACTTTACTCACTCAACCAAATTGTTTTAATGGCTTGGGGCAACAAAAAATGCACTATGTTTTTGTTTTAGAAACCCTCGTGGAGAAATGTACTTTAATCACTCAACCAAATTGTTTTAATGGCTTGGGGCAACAAAAAATGCATTGCTTCAGTTGCTGTTTTAGAAATCCTCATGGACAAATGTACTTTAATCACTCAACCATTGTTTCAACAAGAATGCAGTGGTTGCATCTGGGTTTGACAGTGAGGAACCCAAATCTCACAGGCATTGACACGAGTAGCAAATCGGAGCGAACATATCGATTCACTGGCCGATGAAACCTCTTGAGAGATGTTAGCAAACATTAAAGTTTTTGAATCACCCCCAAGACAAGGCTTTAAACACCAAGAGATTGTAGAGTATGATGAGAATGAACATGGTAAAACTTGAAAATTGATTTTTTAGTAAACGAACAGCTTTTTTCAGAACGTTTTTAAAACTTATGTAATGAAATTGTACGCACTGCAATATACTGAACATCCCAAAAATCCAATGGCCATGTAACTATTAAAGGTATGTAAATTTTGAGTTTGTGTAAGGAACATGATCCTCCTTCTTGGCAATTGCAAATATAACATCACTCAGTGAAGACAAGCTTTTGTTTATTACCTTTTTCAAGGACAGAACGAATTTCTGCATATGCATCTAAAACAAGTACTTTCAGCATAAATGAGAAGCAATTCTTGCCTTGTTTTCCTTTAAACGATCTCTGATCGAGCCACTTTTAGCAAGACGCTCGCTTTCGGCAAGATCTATCAGGTTCAAAACACCTTGAACCTGTTGTTTCATGGCCTGCAATGAAAGAATCTTGTCAACATATATCTTAGGTAACAAGCTTGATGGCTCAAAGGAAAAAGGAATAGCCACCACTCACAACATTCACCCTAGATACTCTTAACGTGAAAACAAAATGGCTTCTTGATGATTGTTTATTCATCTTAGTCTTGCCAACTGACCTGATGAACAAAGTAAAACCTGAATCATTAGTTCCAATTTCTTGCGATGATAGTCTTGTGGCTAGTCACGTTGGGAAAGAGAAGAATGATCCAGAAGTGAAAAAATGCTGATACAAAATCGTATGTTTAAAAGCTTGCAAGCAAAACACAACTTGGTACCACAGAATATGGAACATGAAATGAAAGCATACACATGCCGTATTAAGTTAGCCACCAAAAACCAGAAAACAAAAGATGAATGCATGCATGCAAGGAAAACAAAGCTTGGTACCCAAGAATATGGAACATTTGGGAAACTAAATACACATGATGTATTCTGTTGGCCACCAAAAACAAGAAAATAAAAGATGAAAGCATGCTCCAATTTACTATGTCTATGCTGATTTCAATTACCTGCTCCTTGCATCTTGATCAAGCAGAAAGCAAATTTCCTTTATGCTACACACATCGACAATAGTAAGGTCTGGCACATGTGTATTACCAGTTGAATCGTGCTTGATGGTATATTGCTTGTTAAGAAGAGTTAGACAACTGCTTCTGCAACGATTGGGTGATAACAAATCACAAATTGTTTCATTATAGATCTTTATCATTGATGCCTATAAAAGATGAAAAGCATGGTTTGAAAGTAGGAAAGATTGAGCACAATTTATGTTTTCATGTAAATTGACATTCAGACCTATATTTTGTAAGTCCAACCTTGGCATGTAGTGATTGGCTAGTCTCAAAGATCTGCTCCAAGGAATGTGGTATTAATCCTTTCTGCTCAAGGGCTTTAGGCTTGCCCATCATGGTATAAGTTTTACCATAACCAATTTGTCCATAAGCAAAGATACAAACCTTTTTAAAGAAGAGATAGTAAAACAAGGAGTTAAGAATAATGAATGAGAGCTGAAGCTTGTTGTATGCATTTTCTCCAAGATAGAGAACTAATGTTGAAGACCAAACTGGGCATCAGCTAGCTCAAGACTGGTTGGATCATTCGATTTAATCGTGCTGACTGCTGATGTGAGCATGGTCATTTAATTTTTTTTATGTCCACATTTATGTCTACTATAGGAATAAGATATGAAAAGATTTTTGAAAAAAAAGTGAATGAAGAAAATAGAAACACATCAAAACAAAATAAATGGAAAATTTATCCCAACTATAGGTTAAACTTCCAGATTCATTTACCCTAAACTAAAATGTTTGTTAGATAAAAAAAAATACTGCTAAATCACTACTCCTTGGCTTAGCTACTTCGGTTAATCTATTTTTTCCATTTTCAGCATTTAACAGTGCAAAATAAACCAATATACTGGACAAGCTCAACAAGCTATTTCTACGAATCATACTTCAGTTCCTTTCAAGCGAAGGCCAACCCACCCCAAAACACTTCAAAAAACAATAAATACAAACAAAAAATGTATAATTAAGTTCATAAATCAAGAAACATGCAAAAAAAACCCATTCAACAGAATAATAGTTTTTATTTCGATCTATAACATGAAATAAGTTGGCAATAAAAATTGATCAATTATATGAACTTTCTAATCTTGCTAGAGCATCGGATGATATCTAGTTCATTTTATCAAAAGTTATAGTAGCTTCTTCAAAATTAAAAAATTTATATGGTTTTTGAAATACAAAATACCTTCTCATAAAGCTTCATTTGATTTAAGCACTTATACTCAAAAAATTTTAAAAATCACTATCTTGTCCATCTATACTAGCATCCTTAATGTAAAGTATTGAGGCTAACTATAGATTTTAAGAAACAAAAGAGAATTTTAGTTGAAGAATTACTAGGTGCAGTGGGGTACTACAAGAAGGAAGCTCTTCCAAGTTCAACATTTGAACTTAGAAATAATAAAGAGATAAACAAAGAAAAAATGACCATAAGAGAGAAAATCAAATATAGCCAATTAAATATTCTCCTTTCTCTCTCTCTCACTTTCTCTTTCCTGCCTCCCCTCAGCTTCATATGCTACATGCCAAGATTACATTTATGGATAATTAAGTCATTAGAAAACCCATTAATAAGACAAAGTAGCATTGAATTCCATGACAATAAAAATAATATCTTATTTTGATAATAATAAACACTTTAAACATTTATTATGTAATAAAATTTATCTATTTAGTATATTCTATAAATTATCATAAGATAGGTAGACTCATAGATCAGTTATTGTGGAGTAGATAAGAATACTCTAAAGTGAAGAATGAAAATGTTTTACTACTATGATAATCATGTGTCCAAGAAGCACCTCAAAGAACTTCAAAACTTCATAGAAAACGTATACGAATTAAAATCTAATTTTCTATGTTATTTCAAGAGCTTGCACTACATTACACAAGCATTCTAAAGTTCATTTAGTTGTGCTCTTTTAACCAAGGATTTTACTTCAATCTATTTTGTGAAGCAATCAACTATCACAACAAAATACCAATGTTTGCTGAAGGAAAATTGTTTCATAAACTAGGAGATGCCATAATACATTAATGGCTTTCATTAATCCTATTAGTCATTGAGGAAAATGTCTATTAAAATGACAATTTTTACAATCTCAACATATTGTACAACATTCGTTTGCATTGTTGGCCAGCACAATTCTTGTTAAAAAACTCATGGCTAGGTTATAACCAAAAGAACTGCTTCAATAATCCACAAAATAAATGGATTTAATAATGTCAAATAGCTTGAGAGGTTGGATAACATTATTCCAAATTTTTAAGAACATGAAAGACATAACAGACGAGCTTCTTAATACCATCGCATTCTCATAGTTTTTTTATAAGCTACAATCTGATTTTGTCTCTCAATGGCTTGAAAATGGTTAATTCTCGACTTCATAGCAAGATATGATTCTACACAACATTGCAATATGACCATCTTACTTATATAGGTCTCAAAATTTCTTTGGTGAATGCATTTTAAAAAGTCTCAAACGCCATTAGGGTTAGCTTCACTTCCATTCTTTAAATGTGCTTGATATAATGCCAAAATTGCACTCGAGTGGATTGACATGCAACCCAAATTTTCATAATTCTTGAAAGTTCTCTTTAAGATCCTCAACATAGGCGAAGAATGATTGCTTTGGACGAAAAACACCTCAACATATGCATCAACATTCATTCCTTATTGATGGCTAAAAACTATATTAACCATGTATTGATATGGTGACCTTTCAGTTGTTAAAACAAATGACGTGGCCTTTTAGGAACTTATTAAAAATTGATGATAGATGAAGTTTTTCATTGTCGAACTCAAAAATCCTAATCTATTGTCATCCAAAGAAGGCATTAAAAAAACCTTAAATGATTAAAAGTTGCAATCAAGCTCATTGAATCATCAATTCTTGACAAAAAAGAAAATTTTGGTCAAGCCAAATATGATAAAACAAAGAGTCAACACAAATGTGTCATTTGTCATTACTTTTCTTAACAAGAAAAACCTTTTCCAACCACTTGACGTATTACACAACAACAATGAATCAAACCTTAAGAATATAAGCTAGTTCTCTTTAGCTAGGGCTTTTTTCTTAGCTAAGTGTGTCTTCTTCTATCGTATTCTTAAGCACTCAAAGTTAACATTAAGATGTTGGTAAAACATAACTCAAGTAGAACCAACCATATCAAAACAAGACCAAGCAAAAATATCAATGTGCTGATCTAGGAGTGAGATAATGGTCTCCTTTTTGCTATTAATTCAAACCCTTTGCTCTCCATTGAAGTTAAAAAATATAAGTGTACTTTGGAAGGAACTAAAGCAACAACAAGAAAAGAAAAAACAATTTATGAAGAAGAACCAAGATGTCCAATAAATTGACGAATTGCCACGACTTCCCATCATTTTACTCAGGTAGCAACTCTTCAACAGAAGCAGTTCTCCTTAAACATGTGAAACCTAATGGTGTAAGACTTTATTTGAACACAACAGATCAAAGAGTGTGAGGAGTACCTAATGGGTGATGACCAAGATTGAAATTACTCAACAAAGAGTAATTTTTTGTAGTATTTTAGGTTGAAGGGTATAAAAATAAATAATCCCACATTGACTATAAAGAAAATGATTTTGAGATTTATGTGATAATTTAGCCTTAAAATGTCTAAAAAAGTTTTGAGAATAAAATCGTCTTTGGTCTGAATCGAATGATCAAATGAAACAATATCTCGACATAATAAAACTAGGTTGTAAAATTTATACACAGAAGGTGTTAAAGCCATAATGTGAAATTTATTTATTGTAGGTAAACCAAAAGTTACAAATAACGATATTGTCATGTTCATAAAATTTTCCATCTACATTACTTATATTTCATTCCCATATGCAAAAAAAGAAAGCTAACTTTAAGCTTAGTTTATTCTCCCAAGAAGCTGATTGGAGAACCAACAAAGGGGAGAACATGATTTAAACAAATGCCCATGTTACTGAAGGCATTCCAAAATAAAGAATCAATAAAACTACGATATCCACGATACCAAACACACATCAATGTTTACAATAAGTCATGTTAACACGATGGTGGTTTTAAGAAATTCTAAATAACAAAGATGCTTTGGCTCAAAAGCGATTGGAAGCAAATAAAATATTCTCATTATTACATTTGACAAAGTGTTTGCCTTAAAAGATTTTAGAATTAATTTATAAGGGCATGCTTGATTCCCTCCAAAGATAACCAAAATAATACTATCATGTACTTAAACTTGTCTCCATGGCCCTAAAGAGAGAAGAAAACTCTCGAAAGGTCTTAAATGGTTTTCCTTCAAGGTGATGCAACACTAAATGGGGAGTTTGAACCTCCTTTAATTCATAGAATCTACATAAAGCATAAACCAATCACAAAGCAACTCAGACGAAACCTTGCTTCACAATCTTTGTAGATGATGACACATTACTTGGTTCATTTCATATGATAGCTCTTCATGATTTATGAGTGCTTTATCATCGTTTATTATAGTACATCATAGTTCAATTCGAATTATCTTGGTTCCTTCACTTGACACCACGTTGAACACCTTTCCATAGATTAAGACAACAGGAGGCTTGGTTGGGAGCTTTTCATTGATTTTCCATCTCTTTGATACTTGCTTTGGCTAGTTAAGCTCCCGTTGGGATGAATTCCTTTAAACGAATGACATAAAAAGTGCCAGGGTTTAGAATAGCATTATCTTTTTTATTTCTTTGTGATCTCCCTTTATTTTTTTAAGCTTTCTTTCCTAAAATAAGTTGTTGAAAATTTAGAAGAGTTTAATTAAGATTTTTATTTCCATGAACATTTCTTCCAATTTTTATTCTTTTTCAAGAACTCTTGCATTAAAAAAAATATAACATAAATAAAAGTTTTAGATAATTGTTTTATGTGATAACTCTTGCATAACTTGAGGGATTATGTTTGAATAGACTTGAATATCAATCCAACATCTTGAAACTCTTAATGACCTCCTTCTTCCTCTCTTTTTTTTCTTTTTTATTCCTTTTTAGTCAAAGCAAACTCAATAAACCTAAAAACCATCTTAAAACTCAAAATCCTCTCCCTTTCATCCATGCTTAAACTTTTGCGAAATACCTCACTCCAAAACCTCCAAAATTATCACATGCTTTCCCTTTCTCAAGTTTGCCTCACCTAAAATTAAATCACAACCTCTTCTCTTGTTTCCTCCCTTTCACTCTCAAAACCCTCACTTTCGTCATCCTCTCTCCACAATTTGGTCAAGCTTTGCTTCCTCTTAAATAAAGCCAATTAACCATCTAATAAGGACCTAAGAGAGCTACTTTATGTCTCTCTTTCTCCGTTCTTAACATAATATTATTGCAGCTAACCTTCTTAAACAATTTTTGTAATCAAAGACTTCATGGATGATAACCAAAGGTAATGTGGAAATAAGAATTTGCTTGAGGGATACATTCAAAGGAGTATTCTCAAACTTTTGAAGAGGTAACTAATGGTATAAGATGGATGATAATGATGTTATCAATTACTACCTTAATGAAAATATTTAGATTTCTTCATTGTTGATGTGAGCTCATTGGTAATTTCCTTAAGCCTTCTCTTGCTTCCAAATGTGTGGGAAATAGATAAGTCTTCTTCATTAACTAAGAGTAATAAAAGTATTGCAACAAGATATGAGATGGTAAACAAAGCCTTGGCTTCTCAAATTCATTGGCCCAAAGAAAAAATACTAAGGATGCTTGAGTCACCTAGGTTTCTTCTAGTTCCAGCTCACTTAGGCTTTCATGGAAACATTGGAGGTAAAATTTGGGGCTTCCATTTTAATTTTCACTAAGATCTGGCAAACATTCAACCAAAATTTTCTGGGTTGACATAACTAGCAAAGGAAGAAGCAATGATCCTTTTCAAAAACTTGAAATTTGGAATAACGAGATACCTTCTAAAGCCACTTCGATGTTGCATCCTTGAAGCAAGATGGAGAAAATTGTTCACTTAATTGCACCAAAAAGCAAGAAAAAGATGTAAGTGTCTCGAATTCACATAGAAAAATTTATGGTCTGATTTGTCATAACAGAAAGTAGGAATTTCAAATTTTGAAGGGAAAAATTAAAAAAATCCCCATTAAAAGAGGGGTAATTACAATCCAACGTAAGAAGAATAGCTAAGATGCATCATACACCATGCCACACACTTTGCTAAATGAACACATCCAAGGACAATAAACGTAAGAAGGAAATTAAGAAGTGGCACAAACAAAAGGTATCTCACTTGTAGAAATTAATTAACTAGTAGAGAAATAAAGGGAGATGAATGAGTTGAAAAAGGATAGTTCATCATAAGAAAATGAACAAGCTCATTTAAGACAATTGAAACTTGAGCTAGAATCGTTGACTTTAGTGGAACAAGAATTTCAATGGATAGAAATGACCTTCACAAAAATATTTCCAAATGTTACTAAACGATGTGAAAGAATGGCTCAAAAGGAGGATCATTCTTAAGAGATGGAGGGATAGAATTAGTGATCACTTACATCGTTGAAACATAAAAAGCAAGATCATCAACAAGCACAACTTTTTGAACTGCAGTTTGCATCTTATATCTACTCACTAATTCCAACATGTAATGTTAGAAAAGTGTTGAAACTAATTACAAATTCCAAGAAGAAGAAATGATTTACTTCCCTTTAGCTAAAGCATCATAAGAAGTTAATTTAGAGTTATTACAAAAGGGAAGCTCCTTGAAGTTCAAATATAAGACTTAGGTAAGAACAAAGAAGGATAACCAAAGAGAAATTCCCTAAAAGAGAAAAAATTATGTTTAGCAAAATTGCCCACCACACCCAAATGGTACAAAAACAACACCATAATGGAGTGGCAAGTTAATTATAACCGAAGAATAAGACCCTTTGAACATGATAAATTTTCAAATTTCATTAATATTTTGTCCTTCTCTGAACTAAGTTTTATCCTATTCAACTTGAACAATGATAATACCAACAATGTGTGATGAATCCTAATCAATCTTGACATTGAGAGTGATCCGTGTGACCCAACATCTTGAGAGCTATTTCTCTAACACTTGATTTCTAGAAATCTTACAGCTTTTAACCTTTTTCTCATGAAAAGGTTTGCCATGGAAGGCTAGTCCAATTTTAAAAAGACATGCCTCATGTTAATCATCAAGCATATGATGATCCAGCAAATTGTAACCTACCATGATAACTTTGCATATTCATACAACATAAATGGTAAATAGCCATCATAACACTTAGTAAAATAGGATTAAAAAAGTGAACATGGTTTTTCTCTTGCATGCTATACAAATAACTAAAATAAAAATATCTAAACAAATGCCTCTTGCTCCATGTTTTGGGCTAATATATGTACCATCTATTAATATTTATCCATCCATGAAGATAAGGTTTGATAAAATCTTTTTTAGATTGTATATCCATAAGAAGCACATAAGAAAATATCTAAATTTATTTACTAATAAATGATGAAAACATTAAAAACGTGGATAAGATAAAATTCACAAAAGAAAACTAAAATAAAATATATTACATAATTGATTTAATGCCTAAAATATACCACCTTACATCAATGAAGTGCACTTTCCACTAGCTACGAGATTTCTAAAAACAAATCCTCCAAAGATGACTCGTGAGAAAAAACTTTGTAAAAAATGAAACAATACTTTTTAGTTGTTTACAAATAAAGCAAAAGGAAAAGCATCAGCTATAGAAGGCTCATCCTTACAGATTATAGATTCCATAAGACATTATAAAACAGATGAAAGCTTGCATGTAATAAATTAGAAAAAAATTCATTAGCACTGTACATCAAATCAATGCCTCTCCCAAGAGACTCAACGCTTGTTGGATATGAAATAACTGAACCATCTGCTCCCCTGGCATCAACGTCTAACAAAAAAGGTCGCACTCTACAAAAAACATGAATTTTTCCTTTTAGTTCCTACAAAACATTAAAGCTCAATAAAAGTATAATATGTGTGGTATAAATATTAGATATGAACATACATTTTGGACATAATTACAACTTTCCAATGGAATGGCTATCAAAGGCTCTAAGATTTTAAAGACAAAAGCTGCAACAGAAAAAGAATTTTTCTTTATGAAAACTGTCTAGGGTTCAAATGCCGGATTGCCAGTCAAATTTTGAGTGTTTTGCTGCCCAATGATGCAGCTTTATGAAAATATCAAACTATTAACAAACACATTGGCATGGAGAAACTTATCCTTGCAAATGAAGACACATACATGGCTTGTGGAAAAGAAGAAATTGAGTGATACACATGCATGTTTATTGGTTTAGGACCAAAACCAGAATTTCAAATAGTTTAAAACTGATTTCAATCCAACACTTAGCCGAATTATTGGTTTGGTTCAGCTCAAGGTTTCAGCTAATGTTGGCTAAAAACAAATCTCTGTCACCCTCAACCTAATTTTTGCTTCAAAATCCATTACAAAATTACCTAAATACCTTCATTTACTAACAATAAAAGAGCTTAGGTGGGTAAGTTGGAAAATGCTCTTGATAGCTACAATAATGGTTCTAATGGATGAGATTTACAAGACTTAGTGTCACCGAATTTCAAACACCAAAGAATGGTTTCACATTCAATTTCTCATTGTTAATATTTGTCTTGCCTAATTATCCATAACATTACTTTTACATTTATTCTTTTAACAATTTGCTAATTAATAACATAAATAAATATTGCCTAATTTAAATGTTTAATTATATAACATTGATTTTGAATCTTATCCTTTTATTGTATTACCTACTTTTACCTTTTCAACAATACTCTTTTTAGTCACTTGTATAGATTATGGACACTCAATTTTTTAACAATATTTTTTTACAATTTATTTTTTGCATCACCTAGCCACACAGACAAGTGATCATTATTGTTTTCAATTGTGTTATTTATATCACTTCTTTTTTAGAACCCAACCCCATAACTATATGGACAAATGGTGACCTTATTAATTTTACAAAATATCCCATTTATTTTCAATAGTTCATTTCTTTTCAATGCTGCACGTGCACCTTATCAAAAGTGAAGCGCATACGTGTTCTACACACACAAGCTACCTGCATGCATGGATAGACCCTTGGCTCATCATAAATTTGTGCACCTTAGGATGCACTCTAGCAATGACAGACGGTGATAGGTGCAAAATTTGTAAAATTTGAGAATTTTTTTAATTTTCGATCAAAATTACATTTTTTTGTTTTATATTTAAAAATTGTACCCGAACCACTTTATAAAAAGGTAGAAAAATGAATGAAATAATTCTAAAAAAGATCTGAGACGTCAAAACTAATAGAAAGTCAGAACTTGAGAAATTCAGCGAGTTTTGAGAATCAGAACTTCGTAAATTCAAAACCCTTTAAAGGAAATCTTCTTGGGGAATTCAGCCTCCCTGTAGTAAAAACCTCTTATCCTTCTCTTTCTCCTTCTTTCTTTGCTCACCATTATTACACTTCCACTTCTGTTGTTATCATTCTGAAAAAAAAGCCTGTTGACGAGGGTTCAAGACGAGAAACCCTAATGATAATGACAATACTATTATTAGAGTCACAATTATCGAAAGTCACCAACCATAATTTATTATCAAAGTTTCTAGAACAAGTGCTACTTTGGAAGCATTAACAAGTGGCATGGCTAAGAATTGTCAATAATAACTCATCATGTTTCTTTGCAATTTAACAATGGGCAACTAACAAGGAAAAGAAGTAACATGTCAACATCCTAACTAACCTAATGCCTAAGCACTCACATCAGAGGAGCAAGCACCTATAAGCCCCAAGTTATAGGGATCATGGTTCCATTTGTAAGAGGAAAAGAGCAAATCTAAGAAAAAATCAATTACAAAAAAAAGCTATTATATCAAAAGTTACCTTGTTAGAGAAATATCTAAATCTTTTTACCACTCACATAGCTTTTATTATTGCTAACTCATAGTACTTCTAAGGCATTGTGACTACTATAAAGATCACAATAAGCTCTTAAGTAAAGTCACTCACAACTTCAAAGGTTGTCAATGTTTGTTTGCAATGGAAAAACATAACATGCAAACAAACAAAAAATGCAAACTAATGGCATTTGCATCCAACATCAAGTGTTTTACAAAAAAAAAACTCATTGTCATTAGGGCTTTTGGGGAAGATCTTTTGCAATATTGATCTTTGATTCAAAATGCGAAGTTGTTGCTAAGGTTCTCACTCTATTATAAATGTTAAAGTTTCTATTATATATTCTATATTTATTGCATTCATTCTTCTATTATGACTACTTTTGGCTCAAGTATGGGATCTTTTGATCTATTCTACCCCCTTTGAGTTGCATAATGAAATATAGTATATAACTCTTCTATGGATTATTATGAATTTTTTTCTACCCACTTTTACAAAAAAACTACAATGGAGTTAGTTTGATCTTTTATGATTATGAGTAAATATAGTCAATAACTATCCAAATCACTTAAAAATTTCTATTCATTACTTCATACTTATTTTTTGTTAGTTATACTACAAGTGCACACACTTTTTAAAAATAGTATTTTAAAATAAGGCTAGTTTTATCTTTGTAAATTTTTGAAAAAAATGAAAATAAGTACAATTTAACTTCCTCTTGTGCATGTCTCAACTCTTCAAAAATAAGCTACCTTTCAATAACATTGTTACTACAAAAATTTTAACCATGTTGTTTGGCAAATTACTAGACTAGAAAAAGGCTTCTGATTAAAAGGCATTTGTTAGATGATAAATTAAGTAATTGATCGATTGATTTAAGCTATGGTAGCACAACCACTAAACTCTATTTCTTAGTATATTAATTAAGAGTGGTAGCATACAAACTTTTTAACAAAAACAAAGAGTTAGATTGAAAATAATGAGGCAAAATTACATGAAGAAAAAGTTTTGTTTTGTAATTTGGTGGAGTGAATTTATATGATAGTAAAATCAATTTAAATTGATAATCTCACCCTCATATTCTCAAGTTGATTCCTAAGCAAGCTAGCTTGATCCGTTAATCTAGTAATAATCTCCACTAATGCATTTTTCTCCTTCTGTAACTTTGATATAGTATCACCATTCTTGATAGCATCAGCCTGTAGTTGAAGGTTATATTATTGCATGCTATTGTTGTACTCTTGTAGTAGTTTGTTTATCCCTTGAATCAATTTTATCTATGTAGTAACAAAATATAGAATGCATCAAAACAACAAAATATATAAATATTTCTTTCAATTAAGTTCAATAATGCATGTTGCTCTACCTGACGATTAAGATGATTTATTTCTTGTGTAGCTTTCTCAAGGTCTTCCATGAGACCATAACGTAAATTTTTAGAAACAACCCTTTCTTCAGCTTCTTTCTCCAGAGCTTTAATGGTAACCTGATATGTTTCATAAGTATTATCGTTATAAATAAGTCAATAAAGAAACTATATTTAATTTTTAGAAGGTACCAATTTGTTGGACTCCTCCCTCTTAAGATTCTTCTCCAAGGACACCTTGACTGATTTTCCTCAATCGACTAAGTAAACTCTTCTATTTTTGGTTTCATTTGGGATTTTGAAAAGAAATGACATTTTCCAAAGTTCAATAGTAAAAAAGAGTTCATCATCGCATGAAAATGTAAATTGAAAACATTCACCAATTTCAGAATGCTTGCTCTTTTCTGACTTCAACAAACTATTGAGCCCATCCTATATCGCAAGATAACAATCTTTCAAATCAATGTACCAACTAATACAGGACTTTAGCCTCTTGATATAGTTTCTCATATTATTCATCCTTCCTTGCAAAAAAACTTTAAAAATTAGAATAAACACCATTACTCAAGAAAAAAAAGAGACTGATTGTTATTGTAACATAAAGATTAGGAAGCCTAGTTGCATGGACATCTGCTTTGCTTCTGAGCTTTGATTTCTCATACAGTAACTTTGCTACATCCTTCCTTGAGTTAAACACAACCCCGACACCATCACAATCTCCATTAGAGCTGGCAGTATCGGGAACACCTTCATTATCCCCAGATCTTGAATTCATACTCGATAGAGGTAGGCGACAATGCATGGAGTTTGCCTTTCCTACCATATTTCCGCCTCCAATATTCTACGTCCTATTTAACTGCGATTCATCCATGTTCTTGCTCTTCTGCAAATCAATGTACACGTAAGAATCCAAGCCAAGGAGAACACTAGCTATAGGACGGATTGAGATTGAATGTAGCGAGAAGACAAAAGGCATTGGACAAACAAATTACGATCCAAATAAGAAGAAAAATTCCAAGGAATTTTTCGGTTTCGAGAATGACGATACTCTTGCTCTTCCATTCTGTATAGGAGCGAAGGGGCGAGCTTCGCGATTTGTAATTTATTGAAATGAGCATGCCAGAGATTCCAAAATGACCCAAACATGCCACGTTAATAATTACACGATGAATGAAGCAGCTATATGTATTTTCTTTGAAATAAATATTATTCAGCAAAGAAACAAACAGAAATGACATTTAAAAACTCAAATAAACGAAAAAATGATTGCATTAATTTTTTTAGCTTAAATTTGAAAATGAGAGATTAAAAAATAAACCTTTGAAAAAAGAATATTAAAAAAGAGTTTTATATAAATAAATAAAAATTATATATATATATATAATAATAAGAGATGGAGAAAAATAGAAACAATATTTAAAATTTTTATATTAGTCGAGATAAATTTTATCTTTAACTTAATGTTATTTTTTAATATGATATTAGGATTTTGTCATATTATTTTGGAGTAAATTTTTAATTAATTAATATCTAGGATAATAAATATGTAAAAAACCATTATATTAATATTTGAATCAAGATGAATTATGACATCATGGTCTATTTCATCGTCCATACTTGTCTATGATATCGATGGTCCATTCGTGATTGCTCTTTTTCAATTGTTCTCTTAGTGATAGAATGAAAAGTTACACTACACTTTAGCCTAATTTAGCAGAAAAATCGTCATTATATGAGATATCATTTATTGTAGTGTTTTTATTACACCCATGTGTTTGATAAGTCAAGCATAAAAGTTTATATCACATATGGGCTTGCTTTAAGTGAAATTATTAATATTCAATTAAGTCAAGTCATGAACTTTAAATGTCTAAAATAGTGGTACTCAAGGCTCTTGGAGTCATGGCAAGCTTCAATGAAATTGTAGACATGAACTAAAATTTTTATACTTCAATTTCTCTTTATTTTTCTTAAATCGTCCAAATTTTGAGATGATGTGGCACACTAGTAGTATTAATATTTGAAAATGTTATAAACTTAATAATTGCTGAATTTTCATTTTTGGGTCAAGCATTATTGATAAAAAAGTATAGACATTGGAATTTGATTTTTTAAATTATTTAGGAAATATTTTTCATGAATTTCTTTTCATAGTCATTTAGGAAACTTGTAACACTATCATAATATAAAATTATTTTGGTACACATATTAAAAATTTTGGCAAAACAATTCTCACAAAAAACAATAAAACAATTTTAGTCTCGGGATTTTTCACTGTAGCGTTGAGTGGGTCAACCTGACCTGACCACTAGCCCTTCCAGGCGTTTAGGAATTTTTTAAAAAAAGTATAATAAAATAAAAAATGTTAGATTGACCTAGAACGGGCGAGCAAAGCCCGAAGGCGAAGGAAGAAGGCCGCCAGGAACACTGAATAAAACATGATGAAATTAATCCATAGGGAAAGCTGAATGGAATAGTGCTAGATCAGGTCAATCAGGACCATGTGTCTTGAGTAAGGAAGTGGAGAGCCAACCCCAAATGGCTCGAGTGCCATACGAATCGAATTCCTTATAGAGCGCAATGGTAAAATTAGTTAGGCAATGTAGGACTAATGTCCCAATGTGATTGTTAATGATGATGCACGTGCAAGCGCAATTCGACAAATGAGATTAATCAAGGTAAAATGTAGGAAGTACAGGAGAATCGAACCTGTGCAGATCTGTGTGCATCAAGAGGCATAAGTAATGCGGTAAACATTTTAATTCAATTAATTTCTAGACACATTATACTAACACATATAGGACAACCTGCGCTTGATCCAATGCCCCAGATCAAGGCTGCCTAGATCCAATGGCCAGGATTGATCTCGAACGGTAAAATCGAGATGCAATCGGAAACATCCATTTCAGGCTCCAAATCTTACAGTGACTGCTTTGTGTTCGTTACCCAAATGGCTAGTTCATTTTAGAGCCATTTGGAGTTGATTTAGAGCTTAAAATGTGCTCTACAAAAAGAGAAGGATGAAGAACTCAATGTGGTTACAATTGCTAAGTTTTCAAAGCTTTCAAATTACAACTTCGAGCAATTTCAAGTGCATATGGTGCTTCCAAATCGACAAAGTTAAAGTTGTAAGAAGAAACTTGAAATTGGAGGTTTTCGCTTCAAATATTTCGAATTTCTATTACTCCCTCTTTTTGATTTTTCTTTGGAATTTTTGTTGTATTGAGTGTGCCTCATGCTTCTTTATATTGTTTTAAGTTTATAATTTGTTGTCAATTTTTGTGTTTGTTCCTTTTGGGTAACAACATCCCGACAATTATGCAAAAGCCTAGGGTTTAAGTTGAGCTCGGAAAAAAACTCAAGTTGGTTTTAGATTAGCCGTAGGTAAAATTCCAAGTAGGTTTGAGGTGAGCTGTACGAAAAACCTCGCTTGTAATTTGGTGAATTTTTGTGACTTTTCCCAAAACCAATTGGGGGTGGATGTAGGCTTGATTTTGAGTCGGATCACCTTTAAAATATTTTGTGTAGTATTGTACTTCTCTTTCTCATTCTTGCTTAAAAGATTTAAGTTTTAAACTAGACGAAAAATTGGAAGAAATTCTCAAAAATTTATTTACCACAATTCACCCCCCCCCTTGTGGGTTTACTGTAAGCACAAAGAACATCAATTTCTTAGTCTACAAGGACATCTATGTTTTGCATTAGGATAACCTAAAAATAATTAAGTGACTAATGATCATCTTTTGGCAAATATATGTGAGCACACAATAACAATAAATTTTACTTAAATCCTATAGAATGATATATGTTTTAATTTTTTTATTTAGAGTTTTAGAACTTAGGAATAAAAATAATAATAGAAAAGAATACTTACTAATGACTCATATCTAATAGATTTCTATAACATATTTGATTTGATAACAACTAATATTAACTAATCTTAGTTTACTTAAATTCTTACATAATAGAAAACAATACTTTTTAATTCTGTATTACAATGTTTAAAACTTACTTTCACAATAAAATCTCATATTTTGAAGTTTTAATTTGGACAATTTGCCATCAAAATCATTTTATGTCTATTATTTTCTAAATCGACCAAATTGTTCATTTACTCCACCTAAATAAACTAAACTTCAACAAAATGAAAATTACACTATATTCTGCTACACCCTTGTGTTTGATGAGTCAAGCATAAATGTTTATATGTCATATGGCCTTACATTAAGTGAAATTATTTATATTCAATTAAGTCAAGTCATGAACTTTAAATGCCTGAAAATAGTGGTCTTTAAGGCTCTCAGAGTCTTGGCAAGCTTCAAGGAATTTGAAGACATGCACTAAAATTTTTACTCGAATTTCTCTTTATTTTTCTGAAATTTGATATATCAAAATTTTGAGATGATGTAGTACACTAGTAGTATTAATATTTGAAAATATTATAAGTTTAATAATTATTTAATTTTTATTTTTGGCCTAAGCATTATTGATGAAAAGTATAGACATTGGTATTTTATTTTTTAAAATTATTTAAGAATTATTTTTAATGAATTTCTTTTCATAGTCATTTAGGACGCTTATAACACTATTATAAAACAAAATTATTTTGGTACACTTATATTATAAATTTTTTCACAAAAATTATCACAAAACACTATAAAACAAATTTAGTTTTGGGATTTTTCACTGTAGCATTGGGTGGGTCGACCCAACCTGACTGCTGGCCTGTCCAGGCTTTAGGGATTAAAAAAATAAAACAAAAATTGTTCCATTGACTCGAAGGGGCGACCGAAGCCCGAAGGCGAAGGATTAAGACCACAGGGAAAGCTGAACTGAACAGCGCATAATCAGTCTGAAGGGAAACTGAACAGAACAATGCGACTTCTAGTCAACCAAGACCCAGTAATTAAACCTTGGTCAGGGCAGGGGTTAGCCAACCCCCAAACAACTTGGGAGATAAGCGAGCTGGAATCCTTCTAGACTTCAATAGCAACGTATTTTCTGCGATATGGGACTAAATTCCCATCCAATCATCAAAGAACGCGAAAGGACAGGCGCAATCCAACGACTTATGTTAATCATGGTAAAATGATGCAATTAAATAGCACAATGACAAGCAAGGGAAACAAACTTGAGTAGATTTACGAGACCATTAGAAACCACTGTAGCAAACGTTTGAATACGAATAATTTTTGGACAGCATATCCTAATACATGTAGGAGAAACCTACGCTCGATCAAATTGCCTAGAACAAGGCCGCCCAAATCCAACGGCCAAGATTGATCTCGAACTGTAAAATCAAAATTCATTCAGAAACATCCATTTCAGGATCGAAATTGAACGGTGACTGCTATGTGTTTATTACCAAAATACTAGTTCATTTTATAGTTGTTGAGAGTAGATTTAGAGCTCAAATTTGAGCTTTATAAATAGGGAAAGATGAAGAAATCCAAGAGGTTATAATTGTTGATGTTAATCAAGACCTATCAAAATTCTATAATACCTCAAATCAAATAATATTTTTTAAACCTATTTCTTCAATTTAAAAAGAAATTAAGTGCTATATGTTATACTTTGAGATGTCAATAATGCATCACAAGGATTTTGATCTCTTATGTAGATTCCATTCATTGAAAGTTTAAGTTAATGGAACATCATAACTTATAATATCATTTCAACTTTTTAAAATTTTTTTGGATTATACTTGAAATATTGTTACGAATTTAACAATATGAATTTGATTTTAATAAGTGTTTTAGAAAGATATATTATTTAAAATATAAAAATAAAATAAAAAAATCAAAATAAAAAAAGAAACGAAGAGTTGAATAAGTAACTTATATTAAATTTTGTCTAAAACCATTTGGAGTCCATTTGATATGAAAAATGCATAGATTATCAACATAGAGATCCCATCCATTTTTCTAATGATGTTATTAAACTTATTCTTATAATTATCTTTATACTTTTAAAATTTTTTTATTAAATTAGTTATTGAAATTATTATGAAAATTTTCCCAGCTTATATGACAATGCTTAAATGAATATTTTGTCATGCCAAACATGTCACGTCATATAAAAAAATATGCAAGAAATAAAATACCAGAACAATATATAGTATATAACTTAACATCTACATCCAAATGTTAAAGTTGCAAAAATATTGATTTATAATTTAATCTCGTTTAGATGTTAAAGGCTACAAATTTATACTTTCATCAACCACTAAGCATATGTACAAGAAAATTCATAGTCACCTAACTTGAAATTTAATGTTGTCACCTTCCTTCCCACGTTGGCTCCACATGCCAAATTACCCAATTTGTAAAAGCCCTAATTTTTGGGATTCACAAACGTTTGTCGACATAGTTTGCTTAAATTCTCACATAATAGAAAATATTTTTTTTAATTCTTTATTGCAATGTTTAAAACATACTTTCACAATAAAATCTCATATTTTGAAGTTTTAATTTGGACCATTTGCCATCAAAATCATTTTATGTCTATGATTTTCTAAATCAACAAAATAGTCCATTTACTCCACTTAAATACACTAAACTTCAACAAAATGAAAATTATACTATACTCAACATTTCTTTAAAGATTCTTAACATATTTATAGCCACTAGTGGTTATTTCACGAGTATTTGAAGACTAATTAATTTTAGAATAAATTTGATTTTTAAGAAATGGGAAAATACTATATTTTAATCAAAATTTTTAAAAAAATCTTTTTTTCTTAAATCTTTTCAAAAAAATGATGTCCAAATTTTTTTAACAAATTGTAGAACTCATATAACTATACTACACATCATTTCTTCTAATTTTTTTAATATTGTTTAATATTTAAAAAAAATCATAAAAAAGAATTTCGTTTCTAAAAAATGTATCATTTTTTATTTTTGTAAGATGATCATTTATTTTAATATTTTTCTGACAAAAATATTTAAAGTAATATTTTTCTATAATTTTAATCTTTTGTTTTGTGACCAATTTAATCCTAAATTTTATGATATTACAATAATGAATTCTCAAAAATTTGATATTCCTTATTTAATATTCTTTTTCTTTTTCCTTAGACCTCGTATCCCATCCTATTAAAATTTATAATGTTTTATAAAGTAGTAATAAATTACTAAAAGTTATAAACTTTATAAAAATTATTTTTTAATATTGTTTTTAACTTTTAATGAAAATAATGTATCTCCTTTCTCTTTAATCTCTATTTCACCATCCAATAAATGCACTTAATTAATTAATATTGTAGATAATGAGATTAATCATAATAAAATTTATTAAATAATAATCATACTATTTAAATGTTATATTATTACAATTAATTCCAAAATTTGAGTCCTAATAGATCGGTCATATTAAAGTCTACTTGTTTTATTAGATCATCTACAACCTTTTAGATCATTTGATGTAATTCATTTAATTGTTCAATGTATGGCTAATGGATGATAGATTTTTCTAACTTCTTTATTTGACTTGTGTTAACTCGTCATATGTCGAAGTCATACTATTCAATCCGCATGTAAGATCATTAAATGCTCATTGAAAGACTATTGGATTGTCTATCGAGCATTTGTTAAAGACTTAGAACACAAATGTTGGAAAATTATTAGATTGTTTGATATTTTTCATTAGATCTTTCACTCTTTTGTTGGTTTATTTGATGGTCCCAATGAATATATAACGAAGACTTTGTTTATTTCTTGTATTTTCTTTAAATCATCAAATTCCCTTCTACAGTTATGATTTCATGCACATAAGGCATATTTCTCTTTACAAATCTTTCATACATGATTCCATAGCAAGAAGAAAGGAAACATTTATAGCATGCATGAAAATACTTAAACTTTCAGCTTAGATCTTAACTAGATCTCTTCAAAATCAATTGTAAATCATGGGGAAAACTTACCTTCTTTCTTTTAATTATATTTTTTCCATAGTGATCCTTTACTTCTTTTTCTATTTTCTCTACAACTAATTAGGAGTTATGACAAAGTCTTATACAATCTCTGTTTTTGACAACAAAGTGCATATGAAATAGTCTTTTTTATTAACTTAAAAATTCCTTCTAAATAAGTTTAAATTATTTAGTTTGTGTATGTCATATTTGAAGCTTGAGAAATTTTTTGATGAATAAGCTTTTCGAAAACCATGCAAAGATAGTAATGATATAATAAAAAATTTGAGTATATTATCATGAAAGTTTCAATTTGAGAAAGAGAAATCTGTATGTATACGGCATGTATTTTTCAAAAACAATTTATAATTTGTATAAATATTTAAAATTAAAAAAAATATTAAAATACAATAAATTTAGATTAAATAATAAAATAATCCTCTTATTAAATAATAGGATGTCCTCTATTGTCTTGAGCATTTTGGCAAAGTTCAGTAGTGGATAAATGAAGAGAAAGAGCTTAGGGAGAGTGTTAAAGGAGATTTGGCTTGAGAACTTGTAGGAATTCAAAGTAAACATAGAGAAAAAGAAAAAAGAAAAATGAAGAAAAAATTTTTTTTACCTCACTTTACTAGAATCACATCTTAAGGTAAGTTTCTAATTGAGTTCATCTTCATAAATCATATATTTGTTATTTAGGGTGTTTTGGAAGTTGATCTTGTGTGATTTTGGTGGATTTATGGTTGAGTTTGTTTTTTTTTTCAGTTGTTATGATTCAACAAAACAATTAACAAAATCATTTGGTATAATCTATAAAACATGACCAATGATGGGGCTTTGGCTTTGTGTAAATGATTCAGTTAGTTGATCATTGTTCTAGTGCACTGAATTAACCAGACAAATATGATTGATTTAGGAAAGACATAACAACAATTGCCTTATTTAATCTTTTCTTTGATAAGTGATCATTAACATCATACAAGTATGATGAGCTGATCAGATGAATATGATGGGTTTAGATGAAGGTCTAATAGAGATTTCCCATATAATCGATAATTTGGCCTATATTTGCCATGGATCATACGATGATATATAGAGATCACACCATACGATATGAAGCTAAAAATGTTAAAAGTATACAATCTTGTTTAAAGATTATTTGAAATAGTTTTTGTAAGTGCTTTTTTATAAAAAGTGGCAGTGATGACAAAATATAAGATGAATTGTACAAAAAAATGACAATAGAAGATAAAGGAAAAGGAGTGTCCATGGAAGCGATATCTCAAAAACATTAGATAAATTAACTAATTAATTATGGTATAAGAGAGTTGCTTTATTAAACTCCAATCTATCTTTATGTAATGGCATCATGATATGAGCATTAGCATAGCATGTTATCATTTGCATATGTTTTAATATTAAAATAGTACTTCATATATAAATGTATACAAAGAGATTATTATTTAAAAATTAAGTAAATACTTATTAAAGCATAAGTGAGGTAAATTTAGTCGATGTAATATGACTAGATTAAAGCAACGCAAAAATTACATGCAAAGCAACAAAGATTTACATAGTAATATATCGAAATAAATTAAAAAATTAAAAGAAATAATATAAATTATATATAAAATTTGTTTTCCAAGGCACTAAGATAAATGAGTATAATATCCTGAATCATCAAATTAGGTATGAATCAAAATATTTTTGAGAGCATGCCAAACACTTAGAAAATAATATTTAAAATTATAAAAAAAATATTTAAAATAGTTAACACTCATGGAGATGAGTACAAACACATTTGTTTCATCTTGATCCCCTTGTTTCAAATTATAGTAAATTACCAACATAAATAATCACAAATAATAATGAAGTATTCTTCTAATATTAAGTAAATATATAATAAAGCTAAAAACATTAAATTGAATCAATGTATATAACCAAATCAAAATGATATAAAAATCACATGAGAAGAGATTTAGAGTTACATAATAACAAAACAAAATTATTGAAAAATATTTGAAGAAAATTAGATAAATTGTACAAGAAAGTTACTCTCCAAAATAATAAAGAGATTGAATGTAATATTCTTTATCATGAAAACACGTAGTAATTAAAATGACTTATAAGTTTTTTCAAAACAAAAAAAATAAAAAAATTTAAAATATAAAAAATTATTTTTTAAATAGATCGAGTAGGTGAAGAATTTAGATCATACATTACTTTAAATTAACATAATAAATAAACATTAATACTAATAAATTATTATTTTAATGTTAATAAATATATATTAAAGAAGAAATTTGATAAATTGATGTAACATAATATCATCAAATTGAAGCAAAAATGTGAAAAAATCAGATAAATATTCCAAGTAGTTATATTCTAAGTTGCTAAAGAGATAAAAAAATACTCAAACTTGAAATTAGGTGAGAATAAAATGTCTAATAAATTAGGTCAAAACCTAAAAATTATTTAAAATTATTAAAATAACAATATAATAGAATAAAGTACATGATGAGTCAAAAAAGTTTGTTTCTTCATGAATGAATCTTGTTTTGAATTATAGTGAATTATAAGAAACAAAATAATAAATTATAGCTATAATATTAACTATATATATATATATATATATATATATATATATATATATATATATATATATATATATATATATATTAAAGATGTAATAAGATAAATTGAGATAATATAATCATGCCAAATTGAAAGCTTGTTAAGGTTATAAGAGAGGTGATTTAATGTCAAATATTTATATAACTAAATTTGATGAGACAAATTTGAAGAAATAAGGTAAATTACCTGAGAAAAAAAAATTCCAATATTTTAAGGAGATAAATGCTTCAAAATATAAAAAATAATTATTTATTTTTTGAGAGCTTATCTATATTAGTCCAACAACTATTATTTCATGTCAAATGAACTTATTATGGAATTATAGCAAAACATGATATCTTCCTTAGCAAATTTACACTTCTCCATATTTGCATAAAGATGAAATTCTCTTTATTTGACAGCATTTTTTACAATTGCACAAAATGTTCTTGAAGAGAACTATTATAGATAATAATACCGTCAAGATATACAATAATAAACTCGTCAAGATACTCATAAAAAATATTGTTCATTAAATTTTACAATATAGCATGTACATTTGTTAAGCCAAAAGGCATGACTAAAAGCTCAAAAGATACTTATTAAGCCACATAAGTTACCTTGGCTTCATCTTTAGCCACAACTTTGACATGTCGATACCTTGCGTAGGTCTAGCTTAGTGAATCCTATTACCTTATATAATTAATCCAACAAATCTTGCACTAAAGGAGCTTGGCACTTGTTTTTCATTATCACTTTCTTCAATACATGATCATCTATGCTCATTCACAAGGAACCATCATGCTTTTTTTTTTGAAATAACACTAGGGCACCAAATAGAGCTTTCGATGAATGAATGAAGGTAGCATCCAACAACTTATTCAATTATTTGAGCAATTTTGTCAACTCTAATGGTTATACATAATATAAGAGATAGGCAAGTGGAACAACACTTGGTAGAAACTTGATTTTATGATCAATCTCCCTTTTTGGAGGCAGCTTTTTAAGCAACATCAGAAGCATGACATATTCAAATTCTTTGAGAACTTCTATAACTACATTAAGTTCATAATGACTTAATCCTTCTTAATCTCAATCAATGTAGCAAAGTGTTTGTCCTCACTTAATTTCAACCCTTTTCCAATCTCATTGTTAAAATACATTCTAGGTTATTCTTCATTTCAATTATCTTCTTCCCATAAGCATAACAATAATAAATGAAAAGGAGTGTCTTCTTACATCACCATCATATCATCAAGGTGTGGAATCGGGGCTATCTTAAATTTCCTATGAAAGTTGACCCCAAGAATCAAATCAAAACTATCCAAAGGATTCACCAAAAAGTTGATCTTTCATGTCTAACTTTCCAAAGTTAAAGGTACACCATGGACCATTTCTACCACAACTTGAACCTTTGCATTCATTATTTTTAGAAAATTAGATAACTTTCTCACTTGCAATCTATATTTCTAAACAAGCATAGTATCCACAAATGTATGTGTCGCACCCATGTCAACCATGTCCATAATTTCTTGTCCATTTGCTTTCATCAAGATGTCCATCAACATAGAGTGTGCAACTATCACATCATTACTCATTGTTTTTAATTGTTGATTAAACCAACCATTAAAGGATCAAACATTTACAAAAGATTGACAAGTACAACAACTTCTTGATCAAATTCCTCATTGGTTTTCTCAACAATAAGAGCATTAAGCTTCTCTCGCTTATGACAATCTTGAGCATGATGAGTTTCATTACACAAGGAACAACCTTGTTGATCATTAGAGTTATTTGTACCTTGGAAAAAGATAACTTTTACTTTCATTTCCTTCATTTTTCTCGTGCTTACAAAACTTCTTGGCATACCACTACTACTCTACTTTCTTTTCCTTGTCATTTCCTCTAGATTTTGAAGGGCATCTAAAAGTTCGGAGACTCTTAGTCTACAAGTGCAACGACAATAATGATTATGCTTGGTAATGCTTTCACATTTTACCAAAAAAAGTTCCAATTGCATCCATAGTTGTAGCCAATACAAGAAATTGAAAAGCTTATCTTTCTTAGATATATTTTGA
This sequence comes from Vanilla planifolia, assembly GCA_023846275.1. NCBI lineage: Eukaryota > Viridiplantae > Streptophyta > Magnoliopsida > Asparagales > Orchidaceae > Vanilla > Vanilla planifolia. The sequence goes on from JAIUJO010000054.1 coordinate 2,680,749, forward strand.
ATATATAGAATCAAAGAACTAAATTTCCTTAAATAATCTTTCATGAATCCACTATGCCTTAACCTTTTGAAGGCCTCACAAGCCATCCACAAAATGTTGTAAAGGAGAAATTTATCTTTTATTTCTCTTTTGAATTTTTCTTATATATAAATTTCATCCTTCCATCATTTACATCATCAACACTCTACATTTTTCACCATACTTTTGCATCTCCGATGAGATACATGGTAAAAAAGATCACTTTCTATGCATCCAGCACATGAGTAGATTAAGTATTGCTCCATGTTCTATGAGAAATTCTCTAACTCCTTCATATTCCTAATGCCATTGAAACACTTTTGTTCAAGAATTTTCACTAAGTGCCAAATTTGTTTTCTTCTCTACAACTAATTAGGAGTTATGGCCAAAGCTTATACAATCTTTCTTTTTGGTAACAAAGTGCATCGTAATAATCTTTTTTATTAACTTAAAAATTCCTTCTAAATAAGTTTAAATTATTTAATTTGTGTATGTCATATCTGAAACTTGAGAATTTATTGATGAATAAGCTTTTTAAAAATCATACAAAGATATTAATGATAAAATAAAAAATCTGAGTATATTATCATGAAGGTTTCAATTTGAGAAATCTGTATGCGGTTTATATTTTTCAAAAACTATTTAAAATTTTTATAAAGATTTAAAATTACAAAAATATAAAAAGATAAGAAATTTAGATTAAATAATAAAATAATCCTCTTATTAAATAATAGAATGTTTTCTCTAATGTCTCGAGCATTTTGACAAAGTTCTATTGTGCATAAATGAAGCAAGAAGAGAAAGAGCTTAGGGAGAGTGTTAAAGGAGATTTTGCTTGAGATCTTGTAGGAATTCATAGAAAACATAGAGAAAAAGAAAAATAGCAAAATGAAGAAAAAAATTTTTGACCTCACTTTGCTAAAATCACATCTTAAGGTAAGTTCATAATTGAGTTCATCTTCATAAATCATATATTTGCTATTTGGGGTGTTTTGGATGTGAATCTTGCATGATTTTGGTGGATTTATGGTTGAGTTTGTTAGGTTTTAGTTATGATTCAGCCAAGCAGTCAACCAAATCATTTGATACAATCAATAAAACATAGCTAGTGATGGGGCTTTGGCTTTGTGTAAATGGCTCAGTTAGTTGATCTTTGTTCTAGTGTGCTAAATTAACTAAACAAATGCAATTAATTTAGGAAAGACATGATAACAATTGCCTCATTTAATCCTTTCTTTGACAAGTGATTTTTAACATCATACAAGTATGATGAGTTGATCAGATGAATATGATGGGTTTAGAAGAAGGGTTAATAGAGATTTCCATGTAATCGATAATTTGGCCTATATATGCAATGGATCATATGATTTGATACAGGGATCATATCATATATTATGAAGCTAAAAAAATTAAAGATATAGTCCTGTTTAAAGATTATTTGAAATAGATTTTGTAAGTGCTTTCTCATAAAAAGTGGCAATGATGACAAAATATAATACTAATTGTATAAAAATGAGAAGAGAAGATAAAGGAAAAGGAGTCTCCAAGAAAGCAATATCTGAAAAAAATTAGATAAGTTAACTAATTAATTATGATATAAGAGAGTTTCTTTACTAAACTCTAATATAATATTATGCAATGACATGACTATATGAGCATTACCATAGCATGATATCATTTGCATATGTTTTAATATTGAAATAACCTTTTACTATTATTAATATCTAAATGTATACAAAAAGATTATTATTTAAAAATTAAGTAAATATTTATTGTAGCATAAGTGAGATAAATTCAATCAATGTAATATAAATAGATTAAAGTGATTCAAAAATCACATGAAAAGCAATAAAGATTTTCATAGTAATATATCCAAACGAATTAAAAAATTAAAAGAAATAAGTTAAATTATATATGAAAGTTGCATTCCAAGGCTCTAAGATAAATGAGTGTAACATCCTAAATCATCAAATTAGGTATGAATAAAAATGTCTCTAAGAGCATCCAAACCCTTAGAAAATAATATTTTAAAATTATAAAAAATAATATTTAAATAGATAAAGCTCATGGAGATGACTAAAACCACATTTGTTTCATCCTGATCCCCTTGTTTTAAATTATAGCAAATTATCAACATAAATAAGCACAAATAATAATGCAATATTCTTCTAATATTAAGTAAATATATAATAAAGCAAATTATAGCAAATTATCAACAATTTTCTTTTCATCATGGAATTTACATAACTTTATTTTGCCTCACTTGTGCATTAAGACTTACCTCAACTCTAGGCATTCGCCCTTTCTCTTTATTGTGCCAATAATTCTTTAGGTGGTGCATTTAAAGGTGTCAACGTGTTGAGCTTAGTAGCTTTGAGGGTGGTGGTCACTTGGATATGATGTTTGAGGAAAGTTCTTATCAAATCTTAGTCTTTTTTGCCATTGGATGAGACACTTTTAAGGCAAATATGCTTTTCCTTTTGGCTTCACAATAAGTGTGACGAACAATTCTTTCTCATTAATGGGCCACAAAATTCTTCTAAAGATTTCTTGTGAGGACAATGGAGAATCCATGTTAAAGATTTTTCACTTGTGTTATGCAAGAATTTTCTTGATTCGCTTCCTGACAAGCATCATTGAAGAATTAGAGAAAGGCTTGAAGGGGCTCAAATTAATGTTATCTTAGATTAATGATGATTCAAAGAACTACTTAGGTTTAATGCAACTGGCAAAGAAGATAGAAAATATGCTCTTATATTACTTAAGAAAGAAAATTGATTTGGAGGCAACTTCAATAATCATTTGGAAGTTACATCTTTTAAAAAAGTGAAAAAACTTGCATTTATATGTCTTGAAATGACTTGTAAAGAATTAATAATCTCAAACTCCTTTAGAAAAATACAAGGGCTTGAGTTAACAAAATAAAAAAAAAAGTTAGGTAATTAGAGGTTCTAAGATCTACTTCTTATTAGGAGAAATCTCATAAAAAATGTGTAGATTATACTAGTATGCCTACAATTGGTTGGATTTTTGATCAAAGTGATAAACGAATCCATAATAAAGTAGAGTTGGTATTGTCTTAATGTTAGGTACCAACCTAAGCACTTAATTAAATAAAAAAATCAAGTGTTTTATGCATATAAAATATTGAGTGAGGAAAGTAAATTCTATGTAGAGATATGACGATATCACAAAATCCTTAGTATTAACTAAAATAAAATCATTCAAAGAAATTAACATCGTAATATAATATAGATATAACTTGTATAACAATATATATAAAGTTCAAATTGATGTTTTATTTTACTTTCAATTACCTAATCTATACTAAGTATTGCTCACTCCAAAATCTTAAGAGTGTGGTCTTCTCTCTTGGTGTCAAATCCCAAAATCTCAATTTAATGGATGCATGATCTGTGATGTAAGCACAAATGATATTTAATTCTTTCAAAAGATAAATCCAATAAGATAACTAAACATAAAGGAATGCTAAAATAAACAAATACATTGAATAAAATAAAATCCATATCATAACCATAATAATAAACCACTTGTGTAAGTTTGAAATCATACTAAATATCATGCATACTATAAGTAAACTACATAAAATATAAATACTAGTTTTTCTATTCTATCTAATTTTTAATATTTTATATAATCATCAAGTTCAGTATTCTTTAGATCATTATTCTCATTAGATCCAATAATTATATCAATATATAGCCTCTAATCATCATCTATTTAATCTATCTAAATAATATTAGGTAGATGTCTAATCAAAATATTGATACTCTATGATAACTCCTTTGGTTTAGTGCCCTATGGTAAGTATAGTAGCTATATCTTATGATAAAATTTTGTTGGATTAGTGTCATCCATTATAAATAATGACATCATAACACATACACTAGGCATATATTTAATGTGAAGATCAATACTTTATATGATGTTTACATTATTTTGTATGATAGATCCATCTGTGCAACAATAATTGTGCTCTTAGTATTTGTGTGATTTAGCAAAATGACAAATACAATTATTTTTGACAAACTTCTCATAGCTTTATCATAAGGTTATCGTATATTGTGATACCACAACTCCTCTTTCCTCAATGAATTCAACATAGTAACATAATAAAGAAATATAGAACTTACATCATTAATGATTTAACCTTTGCAGCTTTCCTCTAATGGCACAACTCTACTTCTCAGTTTTCTTATATGAAAAAGTCATTGTAGCACATAAGTTCACTTGAACTTAGCCACTATTGGGCCTACTAGACCTATTTATAAGCAGATACAACAAGGTGGTGATAACCTAAACTGCTTAAAGCTCACTATTGAATTAAGCTTGGGAAGTGAGGGCGCTTAAAATTATATTTTATCCTACCTATACCATGACTGTTGAGAATTTGAAAATCTTATTCCCATGGGTTTCAATATGACATCTTTATAAAGCACTTAAATATTATAATATTTACAAATATATCCTCTAGTTTAATATTTTTCTATAATGATATCTAGAAATTACATATATACCCCATCAAAATCTAATATTTATATATTTATAAATATACAATTCACTAATTAGTTTTAATTTAAGCCAAAATTTCTAAAATTATAAATTGAACATGATGCATTTTATACTTTAGTATTTATAAATTTATCAACTTCTAATTCGATTTGACATAAATCCTAATTTTTAAAATTTCAAAACTATCTTACATGTCCATTGATAATTACATTTATAGATGTATCTTTAATAATTTGTAAGAAATTTTTTAGATCTTTAAAAATTACAAACTCAATGTTATTGAGTTCATCTCCCAAGAGTTCTATTTATTGATATACTCAAATAATATTGTTTTTTAGAAAGTTTTAACATATGATATATTTTGAGCACTTTATTGTTATTTTAATAACTTATATAAAAATAATATATTTTAAGAAATTAATTTGATTAAGTTTAATAATACTTTGTCATAATCTTTTTAGCTTAAATATAAAATTTTTCTATTTGATATAGTTCGAGATTTGAGGGTTGTTACATTTAAGATTAAGTGAAGGGCAAAAATAAATTTAACTAGGGGAGAGGTGGTAGGCTTTGATTCATAAATCGTTGTTGTGGTGTCAATAAGATGATGTTGTGAAGGATTATAAGGTATAAGAGTTGTGAAAATGGAAGCAAAGTGATTATGTCAAAGAGTGATACTAAGAGCCTCAAGGGGCTCTCGATTAGAAGAGAAGGATTTGGTGTTGTCTCTCTTACTAGAGTTATTAAATTACCTTACATGCCCCTTTAAAGTATAAGAAGAAATAAATTTGGTAAAATATTTTATTTGTTATTAAAATAAATGGAAATGATTGTTGGTGGATGAAGGAGAAAGATTACAAACTAATGAGGTGGATATGTAAGGAACTTTGCTTGCTTCTTAACCAAAAGTGTTGAGAGATTCTCTTTCAAATAACAATGTCATAGATTCTTAGCCCCCATTTTAGCTTACTTATTTAGTTTCTTACAAATGATGTTAAAAGATGTTAATGTCAAATTTAGATTAAAGGGAATCAACAGAAACTAAGTAAAGATTTTTATTTAGTGTGATTATAAAAAAATTAAGTAATAACTTGGGGTCTCCTAAGTCGAGGATCACAAAGGAGGACGAGAAAAACTAGGGGAATAAGCAAAAATTCTATTCTTCTTTCAAAAAATGTTTGTTCTTCAAGTATGCAAATTTATTTATTTCAATTAAACCCTAAGTGTCACTTCCTATTTGTCTTTCTACTTCAACAAGGAATGACCAAATATTATCTTTCTTCTTTTATTTCCTTGGAGGTTGTATTGCATGTGGCGACACAAGAAATTGTCAAAAGGATAGTTAAACTTTACACTTACCTCCTTAGGTGCCAACATTACTAGAAGACATGGGTACGAGATGGATGAATCATGTGCATTATCTCCTTGGACGATAGCATTGTAAGCGATGGCAATTAAGTCTTGATTGTCCAACCTCAAGCTTTTGGTATTATCAATAAAGGTTCTCAAACTTTACATCTCTAGTAATTATCATATAATTATAAAATAGATTGATAACAACAATTTGTGTTGCACATTTATGCATCTTAAAATTGTAATAAATACTATCAATAAAGGTGTGCTTATTGATAGATTATAATTTAATAATAATATAACAAAAAATATTATTGTTTTCGAAATTTAGTAATAATACCCCAATCTTTTAATTAAATATATTATTAAATTTATTTTTATGAAAATATTTTAAAAATGTTAATCCCGCACTAACACGTAGAGCAATCCTAATGTCGCCAATCAAATTCAAAACAATACTCCTTTGTTTTGATTAATAAATCATTAATATATAGTAATTATCTTTTGTATTTAAAGATTTGCCATCCCGAAACAACATAAGCTCCTTAGCTTGGTTCTTCTGAGCTTCCATTCAAATAGGGTTTTGTTAATTGATATGCAGAAATGGTAAAGGCAGCAAATCTCCTCTTACTAGATTCCTTCTCTGCATCTAGAAAGGCATCCGATAGGTGGAGCCTTCCTCTGCTTCAATCCAGCATGAAGCTGGACCCAGAAGGATATGAGACAGAGCTTCTCCTTATCTACAACCACTTCGAATCGTCCTTACCTCTCTTCCTTCAACAATCCGCGCTCAGTTCATCGTCGGATCTGATGGTCATGAAGGATCTTGGTGACCTCATGATGTTCTGGGTGCACATGACCCCATTCTATCCCCGACGCCTCGCTGAATTTCCTCATTAGTCTCTCAACTCCTTCAATCCGAAGTTTGGGCCCTACATTCTTCCCTTCGTTCCAATCTAGCACAAGCCATCATCCTCCTTGTCATTGAGAAGGTTTGCTATTTCATTTTATTTTTTTGGTCGAATCTATTATAGTGTTCGGTACACTGCAATTTGGAGGGCCACCATTATTCAACATATTTCTGTTTAGCATTTTAATGGGTGGAAATATCTTTTGTTTGTATGGATTAAAGTTATATTTTGAACTGGGCATTGGAGAAAATGGGAAACTTCATCTTCATTGAGCTTTAAGAGAAGATTATAATTGTTGATAAGTTGTTAGACTTAATTAGGCCTTTATAATTATTGATCAAGGTAAAAATTTGATTTCCCCCTACAAAGAACAAAACAGACACTTTTTCCCATGATTTCTTAAATATAGAATCTTAACTATTTCTTGTGAGGTTTTATATTTCTTTTGCTAGACTCCTATATTAAAAAGGTTTAGGCTTCCAACACCGAATTCATATTTTGTTATTATAATTATAAGAACAGTCCTTTAAAACATCAAGTGAGGTCAGATACAATGATTTTAAGATACTATTGTTTCCTTTCATTAACTACCTTGCTTCTAGATCGAAACTTGTTAAAGCAATTTAAAATAGTCAATAGTTATTTTTTGGTTCTATATTTTTTCCATTTTTATAGGAAAGATTCTGCAATCTACTTCTCTTATAGAATCACAAAGTAAACTTCTTAATATAACCAAACCATCTAGATTGATTTTCTTTAGGCTCGTCTTCAATTAGTAGAATGTCAACTTTCTCCATTATAGTAGGTTACTCTTCAAACTTAAAAGTATTATCTTTGTAGCAATTATTCTATTTGTGTGTTTGTACACATACATTGACATTTGATACCATTCAATCTTATAAATTTGCCTTTATTCTTGAGTGTGATATTTTGATGACACAACACTCAGAAGTATGTTTTATTTTCATCTTATTTGCTTGATTCTTGGATCATATTAGCGACATTTTTTGGTTAATTGTTCTATCATTTTGAAGTATAGGCTCAAAATAAGTAAATTTTGTATTGCTCTTTTTTTATGATAACTATTACTATCAATATGGTTTTGGAATTACTTGTTTATATATAAATTCCTTATATTTATTATAAGAACTAAAAATGTGATACCATTTAAATTTCAGATTCATTGTTCATAGACTCAGTTTTTTTATCTATTTGCTTAGTCTCAGTTTTGATTTATCTCTTTGCTTAGTCTTATCAATTGGTATAAAGTTATTAGCAAAATGCATAATAATGGTTTATCTTGAATTTTACCATTGCATCAATAATTAGTGTAAAATTAAAGCTGTATTTTATTGCTTATGTTTTTAGAAATTTTTATGAAAGGAGGAGTGCAAAAGTACTTATGAAGCATTATCTTTTTATGTGCAAAAATGGGAGTTGTGGGAAATTTTCAAAATGTTTTTGATGCTTTTAGTGCATAGGTAGAAAACATGTTTGAAATTAAGTTTATGAACACACCCAAAGACTTAAAGCATAGCCATAATGAAATTCAATTGAAATTAAGAAATTTTTAATATGTTCTCCTTAGGCATGCGAAATTATTTTTAATATATGAAATTTTAATTTATTTTTATTCTTTTCTAATGCCTTATCAATAAAGAGCCTCCTTATACAGTCATCATTACTTTGTTATACATGTTTTTCAAAATTTCAATATGTACAGTGCTAGCTTCTTTTTTTTCGTTTTCTAATGCTTTTTCTAGCATGTGAGAGAAATATCATAATAATAATTAACTTGAGTTCATGATGATTCCCTTGTAGAATTAAGAAAATGTTTTTTTGTTCCCTGAAGTAATGATAAGAAAACGTTACAATCATTTTATGTTCTTCATTAAGCTCTTTATTCCCATAACAAACATTCGTTATATAATCGTTTATAGACTTATCCAAAATTGTACTAACCCATTTCTATTTCAATTCTTACTTGAGTATTGAAGCTTGAATCCTAAAATTGCTAATACCTTGGTTTTCTAACAATGTGCCTAGTTTGTTCAACAATAATAACATTTATCTTCTTATGAATCATGATTTTAATTAACTTAGAGAAATTTATGATTTAATTCTTGTTTCTTGAAATTATTTCTTTATATGTATCCATCCATGTTGGTGCAGGAATCCTTACTTCTTTTCAATTAACTCATTGTTGATATTACCATCTCTGTTAATCTTTTAGTATATTTAGACAATATATCACATTGCTTATAGGAAGTCCTAACCATTAGCTTTAACACAATTTTGGCCATACATTGCTATGATTTGGCTTCCTTGAGGACAATGGAGAGGTACAAGTCATAGAAGTAGATGGTTGGGAAGCATTCGAGATAAATGGAAAGATACATCATAGAGTTGCCTAGAGGTCAACTGAAAGAATTGGGAAGGAGAGATGGATTAGTGGGTCATTTAAGTGTATACTATAAGCTAAGAGAAATGGCTTATGTCAAATATTTTACCAACTTTAGATGCCTAGATGAAGGCTATGAAAGTTTATGAGCTTAAACCAAATGATCTTAAAATAACCAAAATGGAATTTTTTTTTCATAACATTATTTAGTATTACAAGAGGTATGTTGTTCTAATGATTCTATAGAAATTGAAGTTCTCTAGCATGTTACTGATTTTTCTTGTTTGTTTTGAAAGTTTTTTCTTTTAATTATGTTTTCCTTATTTGTATAGGTAGATTGTTGAGTTGGATGTGCCTCTTGAATTATATATGGACCTTCAAATCGTTGGTGATCAAAACCTCAGAAAAATTGCATTTTCCTATGTTGTGCACAGTATTCGGCACATGAACAGAAAACATAGAAATGAAACAAAAATAAGAAGCTTCAAATATTATTTTGTCATTCCTATAGATGCGTGATGTCATATATACTCCATTTTTGTAGATTTTTCTTAATTTTGTTGATTATAATAACTGATGTATGATTTCTTGTTTCAAAATTATGGTTTGATGATCAAACTACTAATGCTATTTGCAAAGCATGCTTTCAAAGTTCTTGAAGGTTGATATTTTCCTTATCTCTGCAATTGGTTAAGTGACAGTTATCTTATTATTATTATGCCTTTTTTGTTGTTTCTTTTTGCCGAACACATGGTCATGGTATCGGCTTCGTGTTTCCTTCTTGGTTATTAGCGTGTTGATGGTGAGAGTGAAGCCTCAAGTGATGAGGATGATGAATATATCCAAAATCCACAAATCGTTCTTAGTAGGGAAGCTGTTTATAAGGCATGTAGTTGGTGTCTTCAATTTATTTTTTTTTTTTTTACTTTATTGTGTGGAGTGATGAAGATGCAATAAGCATGATATGATGTCATAGTTATTCCATATGATAATCTTGGTGGTGTAAGAGTCCATGATATGTTGTGGTGATAATGGTCAACAAAAAATAATTAACATATATTGCACTTTAACTTTGAGATGATGGTGGGGCTTTAAAAATATTTGCATAAGGTCTTGGAATTTGGATCAAATAGTTTATTTTGAAACTATTGTACAAGTCTTGATTCAATAAAGTAAAGCCTTTTTGTTCTAGTTGCAGAAGTTTCAAACAAGTATTTAGTTTTTAAGTTTTATGTCGATTTCCATCTACATGGACGGTCATTTCAGCAAGTTATTCTTTCATTTGACTAATAAATGCTCTTTATTAATGTTCTAGAAATCCTAAATAATTAAAAAGTAAAGTGTTATTCTAATCAGGTCTTTGTAGTTAGGTAAATTGGGTAAATTTCTTTAATATTGACTAGAGGACATTCAATCAGCTTTTTGTGCCTAGTCATTGACTCAAAGTTTGTGCTTTGGTTAAGACATACTTGAGTTAGTATAAGTTCTTTAGTCTATTTTTCACATATTTTAATGGAATTCTATATTGGAAACGATTTTCTTACTTGCTGATTTTGCTATATTATTCTGATATTTTTTGCCCTTGTGTATCCAAAAGGATAGTTTTTTGATACAATGCTCATTCATCGTAAAGAATAACCTAGGAGGTGGAGAAGTTGATATGCATAAATTCGACAATTTTCAAATGTCATCGTTCTACCTTAAGTAAAAAAATATTCACAGATGACCTCTATAATTTGGTTGGGTATCAAGCTTACCAAAAATATTTCAAAGAAATTGGTAATCAGAACTTCGATATGTATCTTCTCAATTTTAGCTCCTTTGCATCAATTCCATCTATAGATTTTCATGTTGCTCACTCTGTTCTACTAAACTTTGAGCATGAGTTTACATTTTTTTAACTGAAGTTTATGTTATTAAATTGAAAAAGACCTACTATTTCCACTGAAAGGTCTCGATAGTCTCTCAAGTTTTTGTAGGATTTTGTTTTCTTTTACCTAAAGTCTATGTGATTACAAAAATGCTTGAGATGGTAATTGTATTGTAAGGAAAACTTTTACTTATGGAACACTTTCATTGATTAACGCATGTTTCGTATGATCATTGCTGTGGAATTGGGTTAGGTACTGGAATTCCTAAATATTTTTCAAATAGTGATATCTTTGTACATTTTTGGGCACAACACAAGGGCACTACTTCAAGCAAAAAAAAAAAGAAACAGGCAAAATTGCAACGTGTTGTTCGCGGTATGAAAAGGCAGCAACGTCAATCATCAAAAAATGAAGTTGCACACCCCTACCCTCCTCTTATTCATCTTAAAGATGCACTGGTTAATAAACCTTGAATTGAAGTTCTACTTGTTTTTTTGAAAATTCTTGTTCCAAGCCGTAATTCATACTTTGTCTAACTCCACAGGGCTTTACTGAGATGCTCCTCTCTCATCTTCAAGTATGCAATGAACGATTTGAGGTGGTTAGCCTTTTTGTCGATCTCCATGTAGCTATTTTTTGTCTTTCGTAATCAGGAACCTATTAGATAATCATATTTATACTTCTTGGCCGTGATTGCTTCTATAATGGTGTTTTCTCCCTATTGTTAGTGATGTCTGCTTCCCCTTGGTTGAATGGTGATACCTATAGTTTGATGGAGGTTTTTTGGTTCTCTTAGATTTTCGCTTTTCATTCTTGCCTTATAATTTTTTTGCTTATTTTTAAACTTCTTTTTGGAGGTTTTAGATTGTTTTCATGAGTTTGTTGGGGGTCATTATTATATATATAACTGAATATTGAATAAGGAACATTGAATTAGATTCATAGTTCATATGTATTGTTAAAAACTACTTATTTGAAAATTTGTAATTATACAATATTTTCTATGATTTTTAAATAATGTTGGAATTTTTGGCATTTGTAAACATGCTAACGAATCTATGAAAAGCTTTAAAATGGGTCCATTTTGTTTGTCAAGCGAGGTTAATTCCATATAAAGCATAATATATTAGCCTTTCAAGTAAACAATGTTAAATATTCCTGTAGTTGAATTCGTATTTTTTTAGCAAAATGGTCTAATTTCAAGGTCATGATCTGTTGAGCAGTAGCTAGTGCTTCCTTTTATGATATTTTTAATTTTAAATATCTTTATTAAGAATTGTTGAAATTTGGATTGAAGCCTATGATCACAAAAGGCAATTGTCAAATTAATTGCTTTCTAAGATTAGAATCGTACTTCTTTGCATATTCATTTTGATTCTTCTTTTGGCTGCTCAGAGATTGAATTGTAAAGTGGATAATGTCTTAAGGCTGGTATAGAATGTTGTCAAATATATTGGATTGGGGTGTGCATTTTTCCCACTACACCAATTTTTAAGAGTTCTGATTGAAGAAAAATTTTAATCTCAGTTTTTTGCCATTGATAATTCCATGAGTACATGTCTGTCTATTTCATTTCATTTCCCTTCTTGAAGTGACTTCTATTTTGATATGAATGCAGTGAGTTATTCATAGTAGATAATAATACTAAGAATGATAGGTTTGGTTTTTGATTCCATTAATGTATTTGCTGGTGGAGCTATCTTTAATTATGGATGGACTAAATTTAACTTCCTATCAATTTGCAATTCGAGTAAATAATGAATCAATTTGTGCATGATCGTTCTCATCTTGAGGTGTTTTATACTCTTTTTAGATATTGAATATTTTGTCATTACTGAGTGGTGTACTGATTTCAATCTGCTGCTTGTGTTCTATTAGGCAATTGTTGTTGGGTTAAATGTGGTACGTGAGATGTGTTTGAGGATGCCATTGGTATGTGTTCTATTCAACTGATTGGGTTTCTGTTGAACTTGTTATGCTTTGAAGCAATTTTGTTTGTGAATTGTTTTGGACTATTGTCAAGTATTTTTATGTTGTTTTAATGGATGCTTTTGTCCTTGCTTGGTTTCCTTTGTGAAGAATTTTTGTTTCCAACTTAGTTTATTCCTAGATGGTGCTGGCTTGCAAGTGGCTTCCCTTGAATTTGACAGCATTGTATTCCTTTCTACCAACATCCAATTTGGTGCAAGTGGAAAAGAGCTGTTGGTAAGCCAACAGTGTCCATGCACTCCTAAAGTTCACATTTATTGTATTAGCACTTTTGATGATCTAATTGTCACTCCCCGTTTGGCTTAATATTAGAATATACCAACAATATCAAAGAGAGCATGTGACAAATCTAAAGGACACAATTCCAAAATTGAGTTGTGGTGATGAAAAGCATAAAATATCCAATATATATCGTAAGATAAAATAACAGCATTGAAAACAGCCAATGTGATCTCAAGCTATCAAATGAAAGATAGTTGAAAAGTATATAAATGTATTTTTTGTCAACTAAGTGTAATAATTTTCTTCACATTTAATGTCTTTCATAAAGTTTAAAAAATAATATGCTATTTAATTCAAAATCTTAAGTTATATTTTAAGAACCCTTAGCTTTGTATATGCATGTATCTTGGCTTATAATATAAGTAAATAAGCATAATATACTTAATTTGTAAACTACTAATTGCAAGAAGATAAAATAATATGGATGTGTGGTTAATTAAGTTATATTTAAATTTTTTTAACTTATTTTTTTAAGATTTTAATTTTTTCATATGATCACAATCCTCACACAGGATTCCACATCAGATCAATTATCTTGGAGCCATCGTTCACTTTGTCTAGTATTTGGTAATACATTGTGCTGCACTTGTGCTATGGCTCACAATTTTGCTACTACAGACCATCGGGGTGATCGTATCATACACCATTGTATGATTGCAAGCATTGTTTAGAACCCTGTGTTCATGGTGGAGGGTTTTTTGTTTTTTTGTATCTCATAATTTAGGTACTAACAATACAAAATGTGATTCTCTCATATCAAACATTCGCGAGATGCGGTCATAGATAAATAATCATATTCTTATTTCATCCTTTTCATGTTCTAGATTTATTTAGTTAATCATTCTTTCTTTTTTAATAATTTCTTTTTCTATCATATATTTCTATTTTTTATTTTATTTTTTAATTACCATATGTGTGTATATAATTATAATATGTTGTCATATAAATAAGAACATAAGTATTGATAAATATATGTTATTTAGTATTCTCATATCACAGTACATCACAATCCAAAATAATATTTTAAAATAATTTATCAATTTAACTAACTTATATTATAGTTTTAGTTAGTTCATATGATGACTCTTTTATGTCACTTTTTTTACCTTTTCATTTTTTTATCATTTCTTTTTTTATAATTTTTATTACATGCTGTTAGTAATTATTTATATTTTATTCATAAAAGTTTTTAAATTCTTAAACATTATTTTAAGTTTTTTTATTATTTTTCTAAACTATATAATTTTATACAATAAGTATTCACAAACATAGTTAAAAAATGTTTTTAAATCCTTCTTTTGTTTTACAGAACCATCGCCCACATTGCCTAGTATCTTCTACTTCTGATGATAGTGTCCTTGTTGTACCGTGGCTCATAATTTAGCTACTAATGACAACAGGGTTGATCTTATCATATATCACTATAACATTGCCCATAATTTAGGTGCCAACGATTGTAAAGATGATTCTCTCATATCGTAAGGTATATTTTTGATTGTCATATTGTGTGATTAATCCTATTGTATGGTATGTGACATAGACTTTCTAAACAACACTACCAAATTCAACCTAGTATTTGGTTACTTCAAAACCATTGCTCGAGCAGCTAAATAGAAAATTTAACAACATTCCAAGGAAAGAAAATCTCAGTCAAAAGTATATTATTAATAGTCCTTTTTATGCAATCCAAGATATGAGCTCTTTTATGAAACTCTTTTCCAAGATTGAAGTAGTTTCTATTGTGAGTTTCTTAGGTGAAGCTTTGCTTATTGCAGCCCTCCATACCCAAGCATAAGCTATTATCTTTTTCTTTTCTCCCAAGCTCTTCTTTTTTTCTCAGACCTCCTCTTGTGTGGAGCATAGCTAAAAAGCATTGGGGAGGGCAAGCATATTTTTTTATAATAATAAAGAGGATTATATAAAATATTGTTTTAATTTTCTATTTAAAAATTTATAAAAAAATTTAAAAGACTTCAAAAAATCACAAATAATGCACTGGCAGATATCTCATTTCACGATTTTCTCAATGGTTTGCCCAAGTTTCAAATCTAGCTATTAGCCACATGATATTGTTTTTGAGATGTATCAAAATATATTGATTTCATAGTGTTGGATCTGTATAGTTTACATTCAACATTAAATACACAAATGCAAATGTATTTTATAATTAAATAAATTAGGTTATCATACTAATGCTCTTACATTTGATACAATTGCCTTTAAATTATACCTAAATATGCAAACATATTTAATTAAAATGGCTTGGATACTGCCAAATGCACTTTTCGAGAAGTAGCAGCATATGTAAAAGACTAGTTAGCACACACTACGATATAGTAATAACTACTGCAACTTTTCATGAATTACACCTTTGAAAATATGGAAATATATGTGATTTAAGTGCCTGCATATCTTAAACAAGCATTCAAAGGAAAGGAATAGTAATATGGTTTAGATTTGTGATAGATAGATAGTTGGAACTAAAAAAAATGCTAATCAGTGGAATTTGCACCTTATATATTTACTTAAGCACTTCTGTGACATCATGAATCCTTGTCTCTTTATAGAATTATTTCCATTCATATTTGCATATCAGTGGTAATTTATGAACTATTTTTTTAGTTTTCAATTCTCATATACAATTTCTAATTGGAACTAAAAAAAATGCTTCAAGGTGATCAAAACCTAGGAAGCAAGATTTTTTTGTATTTATTGAGAGCCTAAACTATGGTGTTGCTCTTTCATTCTTGGTCTTCATAGCAACATAACAATATTTGGATCCCTTTATTTTTTTTTACTACAGCATGAAAAGAGTAGTTACCATCATCTTTCTTAATTTTTGTTTTTTTTCATTGTGATTTAGTTGATTAATGAAGACCTTCTTCAAGACTTGGTCTTGTACAAAAAGTCGCATGAGAAAGCTGTTTCAGTTGCTGCGTGCTCCTTGATCACATTATTAAGAGAGGTATGTTTTTGTCTTTGCTATTTTTTTACGACAACCTTAACGGTGCAATTAAAAAAGAATGACAAATTTGTTATATTTTGGAAAAAAAAATCAATTTTCTTTTTTCATTTCTATAGATATGCTCTTCATTTTTTGTCAGGAAAGACTGAGGTCATCCCATTGATTCAAAAGCCAAACCAAAAGCATTTGGAGAAGTCAGTGTTGCCACTGACGTGTCCGATGTTGAGTTACTTAAACAAGACAATGATAAGCCTTTATATAGTAGTTCTGAGGTTGAAATGGAGCTTATGGTTCTGAAGTTGAAAATGATTCCTCACCAGTTGACATTGATATCTATTCTTGAGTTGCATATGAAGAAGATGAGGATTTTATAGAAAATGATGAAGAGTGAGATAATGAATTTTTCCCTGAAAGTGGACAATTTAGTGGTATTGATGGTTTGGAAGATGATGCCTGCAGGAATGATAGAGATGAAGAAGGTTCAAATGATGGGGAATTGGCTAACGTTTGTGACATTGAAGAATTGAATGAAGAAATAGAAGTGCAAGCCATACGTATTGATGGGCAAGATGATGAAGCTGACGATGGGAAAGATCCGTGAAATAGAAAGAAGAGGAAGCAAGGAACTTTGGTTGATTGTCTGAATGATGTTGATGCAAGTCCACATTCTCTTAAAAGACTTGTAGTAATCTAGAGTGTTGAAGTTTCAACTGATGA
Source organism: Vanilla planifolia (assembly GCA_023846275.1). Lineage (NCBI taxonomy): Eukaryota > Viridiplantae > Streptophyta > Magnoliopsida > Asparagales > Orchidaceae > Vanilla > Vanilla planifolia. The sequence goes on from JAIUJO010000054.1 coordinate 2,697,789, forward strand.
AGCTGATGGTATTGTAGACTTCATCTTTTATTTTCTATATTCAATTTTCTTAGCAGCTCATCGATTATCTTCTATTTATTGATAGCATGGCTTCTGTAAAGATTACCTTGTTCATGCAGATGTTCTTGACCAAGCTTTTAAATTGATGGCAATCTTCGTTGTTATCAAATTAATGAGCATAAGTTATATGCAGGGTCTTCATGTCTTCACAAGAAATTTAACTTGAGATATCATATTCACATATTTATTAGGCAGATAAAGAGGCAAAGAAGGCCTTGTCTCAACATGGTCTATTAAGAAAGGATGAAGGCTATAAAGCAGCAACTTCTGAAATTCCATCTTCTGAGCAGCTAAGTGCAAAATGTTTGAACCCTGTTAAACTTGGGGTAATTCTCTAACATTGTTGCTTTATATTGGTTTGATGGCCCTTCTGATTTCACTTCTCAACGTGTATTATTCATGCATATTTCATGGCTTTTAATGGCCTGATGATGTTAGTGTTGACCATGTGTGGAGAAGTGAAGCGAGATAGTTAGTCCTACAGGTGTATCAGTTGACTTAGTATTTCAAAGATGAAGTACCAATGACGTGGTTTTATTGGACACATAATTCTTCATAGGATATAACCTAATTTCATTGTTAAGGGGATTAAGTCATGTTTTTAAAAATTTACCATGCATTATTTGAAGTAAAATTGGGCAATAGCGAGTAATTTCTAGCACAAGTAATTATATTCAATTGGAGTTTTATTTCATCCAGCAAAAGCATCATAGTTATATTCAATCTACAAATTAGCTAATGGAAGCATTATTACTGAGTTGTGTCAGCAATTTTATTGTCTTAAGCAAGAAGAAATCTCTGCTCAATGCTACGCAAATATAGTTCATAGGTTCCTGCTTTAAATGTCTTATAACACGGTTGGTTTCTTTGATGTTTCTCACCAGCCATTCTTTGGGAGTGATCTCATTGAAATGGCAAGAATAAGAACAATAAAAACCTCTTGGATGTGCTCAAGTTGGTCTTTGAGATGAGTGCATACAGTGACGGTTGACCCATCCAAGTTGGTTTCGCATTTTTAAAAGCAATTTACTAAGCTTCATTGGTTAACAAATGATAATCATGTGTTGTGTTTAGGTGCACATCAGGAGCAAGCTCAGCAAGCAGGAGAGAGTAGCTCTCGTTCGAGCTAGCAGAGGGGATAGAGAAAAGTATGAGGCTAAAACTGTGGTGAAACAAAAAAAGGTATGTCATAGTTACATTTGCCATTTTTAATTGCAAGAGCATCATGTTGTTTTTGTTTTGTTACGTGATTTTGTTATTTCAAAGCTTATTTTTATCTGGGTCGACTTGAGATAAGTTGCCATTATTGTTTAACTAGACTGGTGGGCTAAGCAACAGGCAGAAGCAGCACTCGAAGGTAATGCCACTGGCTACCAAAATAGCAAGAGCAACCCAGTCTCGTCAAAAGAGAAACAAGCGGCAAAGGAAAGATGGTAAGCATTTTAGCGGAAGGAAACCATGGAAGTGAAGCTCGGGAACTCCAATTGATTTCAGTAATCTAGGATCACATTTTTTGGTAAGACATATGTCTTTACTTGGCTTCCCTTTTATCATTCTGATTAGTTTCCAAATCGTTAAAGATATATATGCGATGTATGTGGCCGATAATTATTGATTAAGATTTTCAGTTAATTTATATTTTCCTTTTAAAGAGGTGTAAAGGATGTGTAGAGCAAGGCTGACTTGAAATAATGTTTTGAATTTCATTTAGCTTTTATAATCAACTTCTAGTATTACAATGATGTGGACTATTTTAAGTATCAAAGTCTAGAAATTTTTATGTGAATATGAATAAAGACTTAAGTTAATAAAATAGATGCCAAGACACCTTTTTAAATCATAACGAAGGATAAATGATAAAAAGAATTGGTTCATGATATTTGTTTAGTATTTGAATTTTTAGCTTGTGGTTCATTAAGTATTAGATAAGTAATATAAGAACATTATTTTGTATATTTGAGGATGAATTTTGTCGATTAGGTGTTTTTAATAAAAAATTTCATATTAAAAGTAATGCATTTGTAGTAGAGGTTAAGAATAAATCTTAGTTGTGATATTATTAGAATGATTATTTGTGTTTTGTTAGATTTAAGTAATAAAATAAAAAATATTGAATGATATTTTTTATTTTTAATGTTGATTATATTTGTGAAAGTTATATTTTTGATAAGCACCAATAATCATCATTCTTAAGTTTTAGAAAGTTATGTAGTCTCTTGAGTTAGTTCATGTTGATATTTACAATAACTGAATATTTTATTTCAAAATAAAAATAGATATTATTTATTATTTATTTAGGACCTTATTCATACGAGTTGGATATCTTTTGTAGTTCATAAATTAAAGGTATTTTAAAAATATAAGGAATTTGAAGGTGATATAAAAATAAAGAATATGTTTAATATAAAAATTAACTGAACTAACAGAAGAGAAACATTTTTATCAAAAGAATTTGATTTTTAGCACAAAAACATGAAATTCATAAGCAATTGTTTATTAGAAAAGTACTAAAATAAAACAAAATTGTAAAAAAAGAAGAATAGAACAATTGTCGAGATTACTTATATTGAATGAGAAAAAATTATAAAATAAATTTTGAGCAACTATTACTATTTTTCTTTATATTTATGCTTTGATAACTTTAAATGAATACAACAACATGAATATAAAGAGTAAAAAATTATATTTTTTTTGTTCTTTCATGAAATATAAGATTGTTTTGTCACTGATATTATTAATTTACTATCATAAAATATTTCTATGTGATTGTATTATTCTTTATGAACAAACATCCATATATTATTTTTTTTCAATAAATTATATTTTCTTTCTTTCATCTTTCTCAATGAGTAAACATAGAAAAACTATGTTTTGAAAGACTGTTTATTTTGGAGTGTCATTATCATAAATATTGCTATGAGGATAAATTTTTTTAGACCAGTTGAAGGAGAATTTGTGATTTTACCGAAGTTGAATCTACGGATACATTATTCACACTTGTTTGCCAGTCGTCATCAAAGCAGACAATTTCTTAAATATAGTTTAATGAAGGACGATAGCTTTTAGGCTATGTCCAATGCACCACTCGTCATGTATCTACCAATATCCAAAGCATCCACCATTCCCACATTCTTCACAAGTAGCAAAACAAAAGTTAGAATGTCCCCTCCCAGCTGTGCATGCTCACTCGAGTATTCTTCGCTCTTGGCATCAAAAGCTCCACCCATGCCGATGTGATCACCTGCCACCTTTGTCCCCCCCAAGCACAAGAACTAGGTGCGCAAGCACTCATGCTATCTAAAACAGAGATGGACATGTGATCCATTCTATAGGTTTTGTCAGCATTAGCCTGCACCCCTTCCCCTCAACCTCATCATTGCTGTTCACGGTCGATGTCAAATACTCTTCATGTCATTCAATGAATTGTACCATATCATAGCAAGCGTGCCAGCAAATCAGTGGGCTCGCTCCTTCTATGGTTGCCATTATCTTTGGTCACCTCAACACCAAATACAACATATAATCGGACAAGCACTTGCATGCCTGCATCCTGTGCCAAGTGCTCTTCTGTGCTCTTAACCCCTTAGACTGTGGTTGTGTTTCATGAGGATGATGTAATGGGTGCATGTCCTGGGGCTTCTAGTGTTAGCATAGCTGCATTGCATAGCTGCGTTGCAATGTGCCACACAAGAACTTGCTGATCGGCTAACAAGCCTTCTTTCAAATTATGGAATGCAAAGACAACCTATACTGGGGCATCAACTTGTCGAAGTGTAGGGAGCCCTGCCTTATCGTTGAACTACCCTCATGATATTTGTAAGCATTTCTATGCATATGCAGTGACAAGCTCTAGAAGAAGTTGATTGACTTTACTGACCTCTGTGAATACGATGTTTAGGATGAAAATCCACTGGTCCGGCTCAGGAACAATACCGTTGGCTCTTGAAATGCTCTAATGGGACGTCTAAGCTTCAATTCTATTCTGTGTGCCCATTTGTTTATCCTCCTATTCTTCAAATTGTCAAGTGATATATGGTCCTTTGGCTGTACTACTGCATTCCTGAAGCAGTTGGTGATCAAGTTGAGTTGCGACAACTTTAAAGGCCTCCATCTTCTTTCATGCCACAATCTTCTCCTTATTTTGAGAATGAGCTGGGCAAGAAGCAAACCACACTTGCACAGTTTCTTAAATTTGAGAAGGAAGATCACTGACCTGTTGAAAAGTAGGAACATGAGAGAAGCCATGGTATCAAGACATATGGAAGCTCCAAGCAGGACATAAGTGATCGTGAAGTTGCTAGTGTCAAAGCCATGCTTTGGAGAGAAAATGAACAACAAGAAAGCGAGAAGGATACCAGAGGAGCAGATCACCCTGAGGATGATGCTGGCATGTGAGCAATTAACGATGGCCTTCGTGTACATCTCGTCATAGGCATAGCTGAGTTCCATGCTTATCAGGCCTAAAACTTCCTTAACAGTCATCTCCTTCAACATGTCTTCAATTACCTTGTATATGTCCACTAGTGGAATAATGTCCACGAAGAAAGGCTTGCAAACTGAGTACATACCAAAAGATCCTTTTAATGCATTCAATTCTTCTTTTTCATTTTTGTCCTGCACACGTGCTACCATTGTCCTATGGTTGGAAGAAATCTAGTTTAATTGACTTTGCTTTCTTGAAATGACCACGGAGCTATGAAAACCATTTGTGCTGGCTCTGTAGAGCAAGTAAGACTGCTCTACATACTTGACGATGGAGACAAAGTATATATAGCAGGGTGGGAGTGAGCAGGAGGTTACTTGGAAGAGACCGGAACAGAACATAGACGACTACGATGAGCTCATAAGGGAGGGCAACAAGGTGTCGAGCCGACAGCTCATTGTCCTCCATGGAATAGGTGGTAATGTTGTCTGGGCCACAAAGGTGAAGCAGAAGGAATGTCACCCAAAATGCCAAGATGGCATTGTTGCTATTGTGGTTCATGCTACCGCTTAGCTGGCCAAGAACGAAGTCGGCAACCCAGTTGGCCAAAAGATAGTTGCTCCAAACAACCATTCTTATCCGTGCTCTCGATGCTGATCTGTTTCTCAAATGTCCAGGGAAGATGAGCACAAATTGTATTGTGAGGCTAACCATTATCAAAATACGTACATCCCACTTGCTCTAGAGTTTCTTATATTTTCCCGAAATATCTATTAATTTTGTGTCTTCTGTGAGATTCACTGATTGCAAAAAGTAAAAATAATTTCACTTTCTCCATTCATTTCGATCCCCCTACCCCATTTTGCAACAGGTGAGTGTGAATATATATTTGACGGGGAACCCAAGCAAGTTTGGAGCAACAACGAAAACATGATCAACTTTCTCGTGTCAAAACAGCACGAAATTTATATTTATTTAGGGGACACCTCCTATTTATAATTGACACGCAAAGGTTAAATAAATTCCTTGCTTGTATGGGAGATCGCTAGATAGTTAACATCCTTTCCTTGATGCCTTCCAATCTTTCTTACAGTCATTATAAAAATCTTACATCATTGATGACTCAAACCTTCGCAACTCTCCTCTGTGGCACAACTTTGCTTGTCAGTTTTCTTATATGAAAAAGCTCATTGGATTGGGCCTATTAGACTTATTTACATGCCTGGAATGCAAGGTCGTGATGACTTGAACTCTTCAAAGCTCACTATTGAATTAACCTTGGGAAGTGAGGGTAGTTAAAATCATTTTTTATCCTACCCATACCATGACTGTTGAGAATTTGAAACTCTTATTCCCCATGAGTTTCAACATGACATTTTTATAAAATACCTAAATATTCTATTATTTACAAATATATCATCTTTTTTAATATTCTTCTATATGATATCTAGAAATTACATAGCATATTGCCATTAAGGTTGCAGAGGCATATATTATTCATTTGTATTAGAGTACAGTATATGCGATTTGTGCATGCCATACAAGATGCTCAACATATTGTACGTTAGGTTATAAAAGTTAAGGAATAAAATTAATTTTTAAAATAATACATTTATTAATTAAAAGAAAATAATAATATTTTTTTTTTGAGAAGTGTGTCATATTTTCAAATGAAAATAAAATTTTATTAAAGCATATAATAATAAAGAACTCTCTTTGAAAAATATAATTGTAGTGTGCTAATAATGTTTTATGACCTACATAATTAATTACAATTTCATGAATAATACGTACATATATATATATATATGATGAATATTTCAATGGCAAATAATACTTTTTAAAAATAAGGAAATGATCTTTAACATGATTAGTTTAAAATGTGTTATTACTAAAAGTTTTAGGTAGTTTATAGATGTAGCTAATGAAAGAAAAATGGAGGGAGAGAAGGAGAAAAAGAGAAAATAAGGAGAAGAGGGAAAAAGAAAGTTTCAATTCAAGAGGACAACAACAAAAAGAAGAAAAGAATTATGTTGGTCATAAGGAGAGCAGCAAGGAAGACAGAAAGGAGACTTATTGTTACTATAAGAATAAAGAAGGAGAAGAACGTACTAGAAAGCTACTACAATGAGTGAAGATAAGACAAAAAAGTTGAAATTATATTTTTTATTGAATTTATTACTTTTTATAAAGGAATTTGAGGTTTTATTTTGCTGCACCAGAATGCTACAATAATTTATTATGGGGGTTTAGAGTTGTCTTATAGTAAAATATAGTTTAATTTAAGCCTTATGGTTTGGTTTGGAGGTGAGTCTACTATATGATTAGACTCAATATACAATATGATTATAATAATTTGTTTAGGGAGTTAATAAAAATATCATAAAATTAAGAGAATATATAATACTGTTAGAGTTAAGTTGGTTCAAGAAGAAAGGTTATTGTGTGGTCCAACAATCTCATCATATCATAGTTGGAGCGATCATACTGTACCATGAGCTTCTCATACAATATGATTAGATAAAGGTTAAAGAGTAAGATGGGATTCTGATAACCATTTATAGGGAGTTGAAGGAATCACTGTTTGATGGAGAGGCCATATAATACAATAAGCGAAGAATTAATAACAATAATTTAGTGAGATGCAAATTGTACAACACGATGGGGGAATCATATAGTTGATGCTTTTGTAGTAGAAGAGAAAGTAGAGAGAATACTTTGGGTTATATAATCTTAAGGAATTTTAGATATTTTCATTATTATTGATTATATAGTAACTCATGTGCATGCATCTATGACTTTGTAAAAAAACTAAAGGAGAAGGAAAGTGGATTAAGAAACTTCACCTTAAATTTAGGTAGAAAAGTTTGATAATGGTAATATAAATATAATATTAAATTAATAGATAAATTATTATAAAATTAAGATATCTTATAAGCAATTTTATAATGTGTATTTTGATATATGACATAGTTATCTTGATAAGTATTTGTATTACGTTAGCTCATAGTTTTTAAATTTCTATGGATCTTTTATTTGTTTATTTTAAGATAATGTACACACATTAAGTCATACAAATAGCATGAGAACTCGTTTATATTAGAAATATAATATATAGATTTTATTTTAAGTTATGGCATGATATTTAAAATAAGTTTAGATTAACTAAAATTAAATAAAAAATAAAATGGAGTTTTCTTGAAAAATTATCCTCATGTTATATGAATATATAGTTCCATTAGAATGTGTAGGGTGTTCAAGATACTTATTTGATATTGGCTCATCACATTATTTAGTGTCATTAATACTTTTTGTTTGGTGGCTTAAGTATTAGTTTAAGACCTTGTATTTAAATTGATAATTTGGATAATATTATAAGTATTTTGTTTAGGAAAATAAAACTATTATTTTATAGTAAAGATTATGGATGAGATTGTTATAATCCTTTATCCAAACTAGATAAGGTTATCTTGACAATCAAGTATGTTATCCTTGTAAGTGTCAAATATATGACCCTTAATAACCAACTTCTTGAGGATGTTGGATGCTTTAGATTACTTCATTAAATAGCTTAGTTAACTTGTCTAACAATTGAACCCAATTATTTATCTCAATGTTATCAATTGTTTCATTATCAATCATCTTTGTCTCTTTGCAACACATATACAATAATGTAATCATGGTACTTGATTTTCATTGTTAATCATCTTTGTGACCAAGCTTGCCCTTCTTGGGATCGGCTGCCACATCCTCTATTTTTTTTATTTTTCCTTAATACTTTAATTTGAAATGTACTTTTTATAAAAATTAAATAAATATGTTATGTTTCAAAACGTTTGGTATCCTCACATATCCAAAGCAAATGAAAAAATATGCCTAACCCTCAAAATCAATTTTATGTGAAGCCAAATATATGAAACAACATAATGATCATATTACAAAAGGCAATTAACATGTCCAATAAAACCAAGTAGATGTCTAACTTATTGCAAAACATTTGAGGCATAACAAATAAGAGGGGATGAGTGAATTGTTTATTTAAGAAAAATTTCATTTCAAAAAATTAGAAAAAAAACTTTTGGACCTTAAAATTATTTTTATTGATGAAATAAAATTTCTCAATAATAAACGAAATACGCACAAGATTTTTCAGGTGCTTCAACCAAAACGTGTGCATACATCCACCCTCGATCCCCGATCGGCCTTCCACTAACCATTTTCTTTTTCCTGAAGCAAGTAGAGATAAACAAAATACATATCAGTGTTTTAATGAAACGAAAATCATAGAAATTCAGGTTACACAAAAAAATTAAATACTTTACAATTTTCTGTTTACAAAAATCCCTACATCTTTAATGCTTTAAATAAATTAATATTTTTAAATTTAATAAATATCCAATAAATCTAAAATTAGGCAAATTAAAAATATAATACAACAAAATCAAATAAAATCTGTTTAAAAACTACTAAAATTTTTTTTGAACAGTTAAAAAATATTTAATTAGACAAAACTTATCGGGACGAGTGTAACCAAATTTATTCTCTCACAATCTTTCCCTATTTTGAATTACTTCAAAAATAATTATTTAAATAACTATAAAAAATAATAAATTAATATTTCAACATTTAATTAATCTAAAATATGATAAATTAAAAAAATAATATAACCAAATCAAATGAAATCAAGTGTAAGGTCATGGTTCATCAAATAAGATATAAGTCAAAATGTCTCGTAAGCAATTCAAAAAGCCAAGAAAATGAAATATTTGAAAATATAAAAATAAATATTAAAATGAAAATAGCTCTTTCAGATGACTCTAACGATATTTGTTATATTTTGATCTGGAATTGTATAGGACAATTATGAATTATCAAGAAAAATAAACATATATATTTACAAATTATTATTTATTTTTTTAAATAAATATATATTAAAGCTAAGATGAGATAAAATGAAACAATATAATATAACCAAATTAATGCAAGATTGATCTCACACAAAAGAAGATTATAGTTTGATACTGACATAGCAAAATAAAGAAAAAAATTTAAATAAAAAATTTAAATTTATAAGAAAGTTGCATTAAAAGAACCTAAGGAGATAGTGTAACATCTGTGATCATCAAATAAGATTTGAATAGAAATGTTTCATAAAGCATGCCAAACTATTAAAAATAAATGATTCAAAAACACATAAATGAAATTTTAATTAAGTAAAGCTTGTTTAAATGACTCCAATGACTTTTGTTATAAAAGAACAAAATAATAAATAATAATAATAATAAAACAATTCAATTTTAAGATAACATATATTAAAGTAGAAAAGAGATAAATCAAACCAACATAATCTAACCAAATTAAAGAGATGTAATCCTCATAGGAGAGGTGACTTAAGGTTATTTAGTAATATAACTAAATCAAAACAAACAATTTGAAGAAATAAGATAATTGTACCAGAAAATTACATTCTAAGATACTATGGTGATAAGGTATGATATCCTCGATTATCAAGTCATGTATAAATCAAAAAAATATTTTAAAACATGCAAAAATCTTAGAAAAAATATTTAAAAATATAAAAACCAAATATTTAATTAAAGAGAGCTCAGTGAGATGAGACTAATAGGGTTTTTTAATCTTAATCAAGCCTTATTTTGTATTACTTCAAATTATCAATATAAATAATCACAAATAGTAATCTTTAATTATTTAAAAGTATTGAATGAAGATATATTAATGCAAAGATGATATAAACAAAAGTTATATAACAAAATCAAATCTAAATGATATATATGCCACATGATAGGAAATTTCAAGTTGCATAACAATATAGCGAAATCAATGTGAAACATTTGTAGAAATGAGATAACTTTTACGAGAAAGTTGTGTTCAACTATACAAATCCAAATATCTTAAAAAGTGAACAAAAATCAGAAAATAAAATATTTTAAAATTCAAAAATGTAAGTTTAATAAAATAGATCTTGTGTAGACGAGTTCAATAATATTTATTTTATCTTGCTTAGACTTAGCTTGGAATTACTGTAAATTGTAAAGCCAAATAAGAGTAAATATTTATTAATGCTAAAAATTTTATAAATAGAAATAATAAAATTTAACAAATCAAAGTGATGTTAAGTTTACATGAGTGGATAATTTGAGTTTCATAGAAATATAACCAAATAAAAGTGAAACATTTCAATAAATCAAAATATGATACAAATCCAAATATCATAAAAAGTGAACAAAAATCTTAGAAAATAAAATATTTTAAAATTCAAAAATGTATATTTAATAAAAAAGGTATCTTGTAGACGAGTTCAATAATATTTATTTTATCCTAGTCAGACTTAGCTTGGAATTACTATAAATTGTAATGACAAATAAGAGTAAATATGTATTAACATTAAAAGTTTATAAATAGCAACAATGAAATATGATGAAATCAAAGTGATGTTATGTTTACATGAGTGGATAATTTGAGTTCAATAAAAAATATAACTAAATAAAAGTAAAACATTTCAAGAAATGAGATAAATTATATGAGAAAAGTTGTATTCCAAAATACTAAAGGGATAAATTAAAAAAAATATAATATAACAAAATCTAACTGATTAAATTTACATGTGTAGAGAATTTGAGTTTCACAATAATATAATAAAATATTTTTTTATGAAATGAGATAAATTATTTCGAAAATGTTGCATTCAATAATACTATGGAAGATGTGTGCAACAACAATGTAAGATTCAAAATACCTTAGAGTGCAAAAACTATGGATAATAAAACATTTACATTTATAAAACTTATTAAACTAGAAAGGTGATGATGTTTGATATGTCTCAATTAGAACTTGTTTGGATTTATTAAAAAATATCAATTTAAATAAGTGTAAGTAATAAGAAGTTAGTATTTTATTATTTGATAAATATATAATAAAGCTAAAATAAGATAAACTAAAAGAATTTATAATATCTAAGTAAAAGCTATGTAAATGTCACACCATAAAAGAGTTAGAGTTTCATAATAACATATCCAAACAAAAGAAAAATCTTTGATCAAATGAGCTAAACATTTAAAAAATGTTGTATGGTAAAGTTAACCTTTTTAGATACTAAGGAGATCAAGTATAACAGCCTCAATGATGGAACCAAGTATAAGTAAAAATATATTATAAAGTAAGAAAAAAATATAATAAAAAATATATAAAAATATTAAAATAAATACTTAATTAGATAAAGCATATTGAGACAAATAAAACCAACTTTTTTTTCATCTCGTTCAAAACACATTTTATAGAGAATATGAATTACAAAAACAAATAAGCATAAATAATAACAAAGTATCATCTTAATAATAAGTAAATATATATTATAATTGAAATGAGTTAAATTAAACTAATTTATTACAACTAATAAAAGTGATTAAAAGGTCATATTGGAGGATATGTAAAGTTAATAAGTCATATAACGAAATCAAATAAAAAAATTTGTGGACAAGTGATAAATATTATAGAAAAATTGTGATCCAAGATTCTAAGAAGATCTAATGTAGTATCATTGACGACCACATGAGGTTTGGATTAAAATGACTTGCAAAGCATATAAACACTTTTGAAAATAATTTTTTAAAATTATAAGAAATGAAATTTTAATTGAGTGGAAATCTATAAGATGACAATAATGATATTTGTTTCATCACCATTGAAACTTGTTTATAATTTTTTGAAATTACCAAAGTAATTAAATAAAAGTAATACTTAATCGTTATTTTAATATTATGTAAATATATGTTAAAGCTAAAGTTAGATAAATTAAAATAATGTAATATAATAAGACTATAGTAATGTAAGATTACAAGAGAGAAGATTTAAAGCTTCATAGAAATATAAAAAAATCAAAGTAAACAATTTAAAGAATTGAGATAAATTGTATATGAAAATTTAATTTCAGGTTGATTTTAAGTTTGGTGCAAATCATCAAATTAGGTAGAAAATAAAATACCTCATAAAGAGTGCCAATATGATTGAAAATAAAATATTTAAAAATAATAAAAAAAGAATTTATAATTAGATGGTTCCCACGAAGTCGAGTTTAATGACTTTTGTTTCATCTTAATCAGACCTCATATTTTATTATTAAGAAATATCAAAATAAAAGAGCATAAACAATCATAAGCTATTATTTTATTATTAAGTAAATAATTATTAAACTTATAATGATACAAATTTATGTAATATAATATAACTAAATCTAGAACATATGAATGTAGCACGAGAGATAAAGTTTACTAGAATGTTGCATTCTAATATACTCAAGAGAATAAGTGTAACTTTCATGATTATCAAATTAGATAAGAATTATAATATTTTTATTAGGAATACCAAAATATCAAGTAAAAACTATTTTACATTGCAAAAATAAATAACTTTTTTAATATTATATATATATATATATATATAAATATATATATATATGTATAAAATCAAACCAAATCGATGTGAGGGCCCTACGATGGTTATTTAGAGTATCGTTATAATACATGGAAATCTAAGTGAAAACTTGAAACAAAGATATAAACTGTATGACAAAGTTAGTCTCCAAGATAGTTAGGATGTCAAGTGTAACATATTTAATAGTCGAATCATATATGAATCAAAACATTTGGTAAAGTTTACCAAAATTCTTAAAAAATTATTTAAAAATATCAAAATGAATAATTCACTTGATATAGCTAATGAAGATGAATCCAAAGATGTGTGTTGTTTCTTGATCAAACCTAGTTTAGAAAAACATTACATTACCAAAGTAAATAAAGATAAATCATAATAAACTACAATTTCAATGTAAAAGAAATATATATTAAAGGAGAAATGTGAAATATTGAAGAAATGTGATGTAAGCAAATCAATGTGATGTAAATGTCATATGACATGAGATTTAAAGTTACATTATAATATAAAAAAATAAAAATGAAACATTTGATGAAATGATATAAACTGTGTGAAAGTTATATTCCATGATACAAAGGAGATTGGGTATAATATTCTTAATCAACAAGTTAGATATGAGGAAGAGAGTCAACAAAAACTTAGTAAAAATTCTTATTGAGTGCAATTATAAAAAACATCAAGTAATAACTTGGGGTCTCCTAGGCCGAGGACACAAAGGACGATAAGAAAAACCAGGAGAATAAACTAAAATTCTATTTCTCTTTAGAAAAGGGTTTGTTCTCCAGTTAGGCAAATTTATTGCGTTCAATTAAACCCTAAACGTCACTTCCTATTTCAGTTTGAGCATCTACAAAGAATGACCAAATATTATCTTTCTTATTTTATTTCCTTGGAGGTTGTGTTGCATGTGGTGGCACAAGACATTGTCAAAAGGATAGTTAAACTTTACACTTACCTCCTTAGTTGCCAACATTACCAAAAGCATTGTCTTGATGGCATTGTCTTGAGGGCAATGGTGGTTTATGATTAATGCACAAGACATGGGTGTGAGATGGATGAATCATGTGCATTATCTCCTTAAGCGATACATTGCTAGCGATGACAACTAACTCTTACTTCTCCAACCTCAAGCTGTTGGATCTTAAGAGTATAACATTAGGCAAAAGAATATCAAGAGTTTGACTTTTATCATAACATTCTCAAACTTTACATCCCTATTATTTATCATATAACTATATTGTAGACTGATGACAAAAAATTGTGATGCGCATTTATGCATTTTAAAATTATAATAAATTTATCCATAAAGATGTGTTTATTAATACATTATTATTTAATAATAATGTAATAAAAATATTATTGTTATCAAAATTTAGTAATAATACCCCAATCTTTTAATTAAATATATTATTAAATTTATTTTTATTAAAATATTTTAAAAATTTTAATCCCGTACTAATGCGTACAGCAATCCTCATGTCACCAATCAAATTCAAAACAATGCTCCCTTCTTTTGTTTAATAAATTATTAATATATGGTAATTATCTTTTGTACTTAAAAATTTGCCATCCTGAAATCGCATAAGCTCCTTAGCTTGGTTCTTTCGAGCTTCCCTTTGACTAGGGTTTTGTTAATTCATCTATAGAACTAGCAACGGTGGCTAGCCTCCTCTAACCGGATTCCTTCTCTGCATCTGGAAAGGTAGCCGATAGGCTGAGCCTCTCTATACTTCAATCCAGGATGAACCTTGACCAAGAAGGATATGAGGCAGAGCTTCTCCTTATCTACGATCACTTCGAATCGTCCCTACATCTCTTCCTTGAACAATTCGTGCTCAGTTCATCGTCGTACCTCGTGATCTCAAAGGATCTCGATGACCTCACGATGTTCCCGGCACACATGCCCGCATACTATCCTCGATGCCTCTCTGAATTTTCTCATTATTCTCTCATCTCCTACAATCCAAAGGTTGGCCCTCACTGCTTCCCTTCCTCCCAATCTAGCACAAGCCATCGTCCTCCTTGTCAAAAAGAAGATTCATTGTTTTATTTTATTTTTTTGGATGAATTTGTTATAGTGTTTGGTACACTTCAATTTGGAGGGCCGCCATTATTCAACATATTTTGGTTCAGTATTTTAATGGGTGGAAATATCTTTTGTTTGTACTAGTTAAAGTTATCTTTTGAACTGGGCATTGGAGAAAATGGGAAATTTCCACTTCATTGAGCTTTAAGAGAACATTATAATTGTTGATAATTTGTTAGACTTCATTAGGCCTTTCTAATTGTTGATCAAGGTAAAAGTTTGATTTCCCTCTTCAAAGAACAAAACAGGCATTTTTTCCCATGATTTCTTAAATATAAAATCTTAACTATTTCTTATGAGGCTATATATTTTTTTTCTAGATTCTTATATTAAAAAGGTTTAGGCCGCCAACACTAAATTCATATTCCATTATTATAATTACAAGAATAGTCCTTTAACACATCAAGTGAGGTCAGATACATTGATTCTAAGATGCTATTGTTTCTATTCATTAATTGCTTTTCTTCTGGATCCAAAGTTGTGAAAGCCATTTCTAATAGTCAATAATCATTTTTTTGTTCTATATTTTTTACTTTTTTATAGGAAAGATTTCAGTAATCTACTTCTCTTATAGAATCACAAAGTGAACTTCTTAATATATCAAAACCATCTAAATTGATTTGCTTTAGAATTGTCTTCAATTGGTAGAATGCCAACTTTCTCCTTTATAGTAAGTTACTCTTCAAATTTAAATGCTTTATCTCTATAGCAATTATTCTATTTGTGTGTATGTACTCACATATTGACATTTGATACCATGTAATCTTATAAATTTTCCTTCATTCTTGAGTGTGATATTTTGATTACTCAACACTCAGAAGTATGCTTTATTTTCACCTTATTTGTTCAATGCTTGGATCATATTAGTGACATTTTTTGTTAATTTCTCTATCATTTTGAAGTATAGATTCAAAATAAGTAAATTTTTTATTGCTTTTTTTATGATAACTATTACAATCAATATGTTTTTGGAATTACTTGTCTAAATATTAATTCCATATGTTTATTATAAGAACTAAAAATGCTATACCATTTAAACTTCCGAGTTATTGTTCATAGATCCAGTTTTGTTTTATCTATTTGATTAGTCTCAGTTTTGCTTTGTCTCTTTCCTTAGTCTTATCAATTGGTATTAAATTATTAGCAAAATGCATATTAATGGTTTATCTTGAATTTTATTATTACATCAATAATTAGTGTAAAATTGAAGCTGTCTTTCATTGCTTATGTTGTCAGAAAGCTTGATGAAAGAAGAAGTGCAAAAGTACTTATGAAGCATTATTATTTTATGTGCAAAAATAAGAGTTATGAGAAATTTTCAAAATGTTTTTGATGCTTTTGGTGCATAGGTAGAAAACATTTTTGAAATTAAGTTTACGAACAAATCTAAGGACTTAAAGCGTAGCCATCATGAAATTCGATTGTAATTAAGAAATCTTTAATATGTTCTCCTTAGGTGTGCGAAATTATTTTTAATATAAGCAATTTCAATTTCGTTTTATTCTTTTCTAATACCTTATCAATATAAAACCTCCTTATACACTTTATTTCTTTGTTATACATGTTTTTTATAATTTAAACATGTCCAATTCTAGCTTCTTTTTTTTCCTTTTCTAATGCCTTTACGAGAATGTGAGGGAAATATTATAATAAATAATTAATTTGAGTTCATGATGATTCTCTTGTAGAATTAAGAAAATTTTTTTTGTTCCTTGAAGTAATAATAAGAAATTGTTACAATCATTTTATGTTCTTCATTAAGCTCTTTAATCTCATAGTAAACATTCATTATATTATCTTTCATAGACTTATCCAAAATTGTACTAACCCATTTCTATTTTAATTCTTACTTGAGTATTCAAGTTTGAATCCTAAAATTTGTAATACCTTGATTTTCTGACAATATTCCTAGTTTGTTGAACAATAAAACGTTTATCTTATGAATCATGATGTTAATTAACTTAGCCAAATTTATGATTTAATTTTAGCTTCTTGAAATTATTCCTTTATACGTATCCATGCATGATGTTGTAGGAATCCACACTTTTTTTCAATTAACTCATTGTTGATATAACCATCTTTCTTAATCTGTTAGTATATTTAGACAATATAACACATTGCTTTTTTGAAGTCCTAAGCATTATATTTAACACAATTTTGGGCATGCATTGCCATGGGTTAGCTACCTTGAGGACAATGGGGAGGGACAAGTCATAGAAATAGATGGTTGGGAGGCATCCGGGATAAATGGAAAGATATACCTTAGAGTTGCCTAGAGGTCAACTGAAAAGAATTGGGAAGGACAGATGGATAAGTGGGGTTTTGAATTATATACTATAAGCTAAGAGAAATGGCCTATGTGAAATATTTTACCAACTTCAAATGCCTGGATGAAAGCTATGAAAGTTTATGGGCTTAAACCAAATGATCTTAAAACAACCAAAATGGAATTTTTTTCATAATACTATTTAGTATTACAAGAGTTATGTTGTTCCAATGTTTATACAAAAATTGAAGTTCTCTAGCATGTTTTGATTTTTCTTGTTTGTTTTGAACGGTTATGCTTTTAATTATGTTTTTCTTAATTTGTATAGTCATATTGTTGAGTTGATGTACCTCTAGAATTATTTATGGACCTTCAGATCGTTGGTGATCATAACCTAAAAAAATTTGCATTTTTTTATGTTGTGCACTGTATTCGGCACATGAACAAAAAACATAGAAATGAAGCAAAAATAGGGAGCTTCAAAATATTTTTTCTCATTACTACAGGTTTGTGATGTCACATATACTCTACTTTTTCTGATTTTTCTTAGTTTTGTTGATTATAATAACTAATGTATGATTTCTTGTTTGATGGGAGAGGAAGAACTAAGGGTGAGGAGTTCACTTGTGTACTGTGCAATCTTCATCGACGAAAAGTAGGGTTTGATGATCGAACTGCTAATGCTATTTGCAATGCATGCTTTCATAGTTCTTGAAGGTTGATATTTTCCTTATCTCTGCAATTGGTTAAGTCCCATTAGTTATCTTATTATGCCTTTTTTATTGCTTCTTTTTCTCGAACACAAGGTCATGGTAATGAGCTATCTTATTCATTGTAATGAGCTATCTTACTTGAAAAGATTCTAGGTTTTGGTGTTTTAGTTAAAAGATTAAGCATAAGGTAAAAGAATTAAATAGAAGAAAACAATCTCAAAGAGTGAGTTTCATGTTTAAAGGAGAGAGAGTAAATGACAAGTCAAAACTTAACAAGATGAAATAAACTTTTTTTCCCAAGTGAATGGTATGATCAAAGGGGAAATACTTAGGTACTTAGAAGTTAAAAGTAAGATTTTCACTTTGCAACAAGATAAGATGAAAAGGAAAAAACTCTGAACCTCCATACAATGGGTTAGTGATGAAATTAGGAAGGAAAGGAAGAATTATTTTTGCCATTTGTAGCCTTCACATAATGGAACAATAATGAAGGAAATGAAAAGAGAAAGTAAGATTTATGCTTCTCAAAGCATGCTTACTATGGAATGGTGATGAAGATCCATGTAATAAAAAGTTCACATAGATGTCTAACTCAATCAAAATTTGATTTAAATGATGTGAACCAAAGCAAGTTGAAATAGTTATTTCAAGTAATAAAAAGGCACTTGCTTTTTTATTACTTGAGCATTACTCAAAAACCATTTAATATAAATAAATGATTAGGACTGATTATGCTACTAACTTTTTTTTGGTTTATTCTCATGGGTTATTAACATATGAAATATAACTATCTAAATAAACATCAAAAGAACTCGCCAACTAGCTCTATAATATCTAAATATGGATCTCCCCTTAAACATTTCATTTTTTGAGTTTTTGTGACCCATTGGAGGATTTGTTGAAGCAGGTTTGGGCTTAATATCAATGCAAGACTAGGCTTTTGGATGATATATGGTCTGACTAAAAAAGTTCAAGGCCTAAGTTTTAAGTACACTCGCATAGATTTGACTTATATGTTCTTGATAGAATTTCATATCTCGAATGATGATCCATACTCGGTAGGTTAGGTTAAGAAAATTAACAATAAATGGATTTGCTATGAGGTTCTCATGTCTTAAGAGAATATCAATTATTGAATGATCATCACTAACATTGACTTGTAAGGATGAAATATATTCAACTACAAACTAAATGTAATTAACTTAAGTAGTTGATTTGTCAATGTCAAGTGAGAATAGTTATGTTGATTTTCTACCAAAACAAATAAAAACCCAAGTAATTTAGAATTTGATAGAGGACATCAAATGACTTTTGATTAATGAATTAGCTCAAAAGATGACTTCTTTCAAGATAAAAATTTTTTTAGTTAGCCATCAAATAAGTCTATACTTTTAAAGTACAATTTTATTAGTTCTTAAGATATCTAGATATTACAATTAAACAAAGAGAGTTGACTTTGTTGAAGTTAATAAAATCTTGAGAATGTAAAATCATGATGCTAAGTATGAAATTTTATTGATAACTTTAGTGAAAGTGAAATAATACCGTTGATAGTTAGCACAAGAAGAAAAGTGTGTAACTTTTAGCATATATAGAGCCTTTTGTAGTGATCCTTACTCTTTGATTGTTGGAGCTCCACATCTTCCTCTTTATGAATTTGATAGACATTTGGTCTTAGAATATCCTTGATCAAGTACAATTCTTTCTAGTTTGGAGCAAGCTTGTGGAGGCTTTATTAGTGTTGCAAGCTCTTATATTGTCTAAGACTTATATTGTCTAAGAACAAAATCTTTGACCTTGAAAGGACAATTCTTAATATGTAATATTTTTTCATACTTTACTTTATATTTTGTTTCTTTACATGGTCTATAAGACACTTTTCCTTGATTAGGTCCAACTTTTGATGTGCTAGTTTCAAGTTCAAGCTTTTGAACTTGTTAAATGATTGACCTTGATAGTAATTATAGCTTTGAATCCTTAGAAAAGCTTGACTTGTTGTATAATGTGTAGTTCAACATGCTCATAATATGTCGAGGAGTTCACCTACCCACCCACCTTTTTTATCATCGAGACGAGGCTTTAGAAATTTTAAGATTTCTTTGTTCATTGCTTTGGCTTGTCCATCTATGTGAGGATGAGAAGTTGAGGCATACTTAAAAACACAACCATACATTTTGCATAAATCTAGAAATTCTTTAGATAGGAACATTATTGTGTCATTTGTAAATATTTCTATGGAAATATTAAACCTATTATAAATGTTTGTATAAAGAAAACTTTAAATCTTGTTAATAGTCTTGCCAATAAGAGGCTTCACTTTGATCCATTTTAAAGGTTTTTAACCACCATGAGAAGGAACCTCCTTCCATTTCTAGCAATTGGAAATAAAAAATGGAAATTCATACCATAGTCTAAAAAGAACCAATAAATAATTATTTCTTCCATCTTTGTGAATAATTAGTATGAAAGGGGAGCATGAACTTGACACCCATTGCACCTTTTGGTAAATAAAATAATATTTTTTTCATTATTGGTAAAAAAAATCCTTGATACATAATCTTCATGGCAAGTTTATAGCTAGAGGCACGTCCATCACACTCTCTTGAATGGATCAACTTGATCATATCTTTAACTTCTAAAGGATGGTGTGATGGCTTTAGTTTCTTAAACATTTTTTCCTCTTCTTTGTTCACTAGTGCTTAATTCTTATTATTAATTATTTATTTCTACCAATGATAATTACATATATATATATATAACCAAAAATTTTTTTGTTGATCAAATGATGAGTTTACAATTAAAAAGATACATAAGCACTCAAATTTCTTTAAAAACATTTTTCTCACAACTTTTCATCCATACTCTTTGTGATCAATGGTGTCCTCAATATATACATATCAAAATATTAAATTATCCTTTTTGGAAAATATTGAATAATAAGAGGCAAGTCTACCATAGACTTATTATGTCAAAAATAATAACTTCAAGCCAAAAATTCATGTTATCTAAACATATTATAATTAATATTTTAATTGATATAACTTTAATGATTCATGTTAATGTGATATTCAAAGCAGCTAAGAATGTGTAAGATATCATCAAAAGACACTTCATATAAATCAATAAAAAATATTCATATAATCATAACAATTATTACAATAAAAAATATCATGTTATGAGAATGTAAGCAAAGCAAGTGCTTGAGACTTGACAATAACAATTAAGAATGAGAGAAAACCATCCAATTATGGGGACATCATGCTTCATATAAACTATAAGAATTTTATCAAGTATCACATTATTATATCAAGTATCACAATAAAAATGTCTTGTTGTTAAAATGTCCCATACAATTTATTATAGATTTTTGTGATCTTTTTTAATGGGCTTATTACTTCCTAACTATCCATTTAATTGTAAACTTGATTATAATGAAAACTCTTATTTTATGATTTCTTTTAAGCTTACTTGTGAAAATCAATATATATAACTAAGATACACCTAGAATGATAACTAGTATGAGGGGTTTTCCATACTCAATTGTTACAAATAATATTAATACATGGTGCTTAACTATATGGTTTTGGATTATCTTGTTGTCACAAATTATTAATAGTGCCCAATCAAAAGATTTTGTCTGACCAAATTGTCATAAATATCAATGCACTAATTAAAGAGTTTTTCTTTACTTCATTTTCACCAATATCTCATTCATCTTACTAAAATAATATCAATCAATTGGTATCATTTCTTGATTTTGATGTCTATTGCACTTGATTATAATCAAAACTTTCATTTTACCTTTCAATTTTCAATACATGAAACTAAGAAGTATAATAATATAACCATTCTTATTAAAGTGTTACAAATATTTTTTAATATAATTGCATTAATTTTGTCTACCTTGTTCTCACAACTTTATCGATTACAAAAATCTAATATCTCATATTCATTGACATATGTCCAACATCATATATGCATCATCAGATATCATTATCATGTGCTCATGACATCTTATGTATATTATTTTATGTTATATTCATATCTTTTGTTCATCATTTACTTAGTTCCAGCACAACTCTTTATACTTATTTAGACTTTATCTTGATTGGCATTTAATTTACTCAAATAATATCATTTAATGGCATCATGATTCTTCAACATAAGCTATGTTCCATAAAATTTGTGCATGAAACAAAATTATGGAACTAAGCATCACAAATATGATTAAATATGAGTAAAAAGTATTTTATTAAACATAATAGTAAACTTTATTAATCACTTATCTCAAGAGACACAATTTTTATTGATCAACTTGTTGTCAAATTAAGCATTGATCAATTTGGGTTGGTTGGTCATTTGGGTTAACTTGAGTAGTTGGTTAATTTTATATGCTAATGTAGGCTTTGGGTCACAAGTGACACCTACATTCTAGAATATTTAGTAGTTAGCTAAGACTTGATTTTGGGATAATTTATTCATATCAATATTATAAGAACCAACTTAGTTGAATTCACCCAAATTATTAATAATATTGTCATGATGTTTTTCTTCTAAACATTTTATTTTCTCCCTTATCATCATCTCCATCATCTTCATTTGTCATAAAAAAATATGTTTTGGATTTACTTAAATTTTTTAATGATATGCACCTCTCATTAGCATTAGCTTTACGGAAGCTCCCTAAGCTCCTAAGTGTCCTCTCATCAGCACTCTACCTTTCTCAAATTTCTTTCTCTATCTCTCTCTTGTCTTTTTTTTTAAAAATAATCACAACTTTGTTCTCTCTCCTGAAGATCATCCTCTATCTATTTATAAGAGAGTTTATGCAAGAAATGGGTTAGCCAAGCATGTCCTTATTATTATTATTATCATTATTATTATTACTATTATTTCTCCTTGGTGGTAGCACTACAAAAAGCTGTAAGGCATCGTAGTGATGGGTAATTAGCTCATCATTTTAGATTATACCATGTGTAACGCATGGGATTTTATAAAGTCAACCAAGAGGGAGTGTGACATGTTAAATTTATGATAAAGGATGTTTGGAAAAGTTTTAAAAGATTGCATTTTTTTCTTCACTTAGTGAAATGCTTAATATTTTATGCTCTCAAATGATTTCATCTAATAATTATGGTTTCAAAATAATATAATTATATTTATAATATGTCAAACTTATCTAAGGTTGTCTTAGTTACTAAGATTTTTTAAAACATAACTATTAGCTTGATATAAAATTTTAAATGTCATAGATGAACACATTTTTGTATGTCTTGAGATAGGGTTTTTGATAATATTGTTAATCAACCAAAGTATATTATTGAACATATCACTTGTCCTTTTTTACATCTAACTTTATAAGGGTTAAAATCCCAAACTTTAGATAAGTGTCATAGGGATTTATCAGTAAGAAGGCCTTTTAGGTCGAAGAACTAGGCCATTTAGTAACTCAATACTCAACTTCTTAAGATGAGAAAAGTCTTCACTAGAATCTCTATTATTGGCTAGTAGATCCACTTCTTGATTTTGTTCTTAATGAATAAAAAATAGATCTATAGTATCATAACTTTTGGAGAAGAGGCCAAGCTAGTATTCATAGGATTTTAGTGTAAATCTTTACTTTTTAATGAGAAACTACATATTAGTTAGTTGGAAACTGCTAAAGATTTTTAAGTGCTTCATTTGTAGCCCTCAAGCAAACTAGTGACTTGCAATCAAGGCTTCATGCTTAGCCTGTTTGTTGGTGATAATAAAAACAATTATGATAACACCTTTAAGTTTTACTTACTAAGAGCTAAGAAGGATTGAACTAGTGCTACAAGACTCACACATGAAAGCTCCATCAAAAAAGGTTGTTAAAAGTTTATAAGTGTCTTAGGTTTTGAATCAAAAGAGTTTCTCTCCATTAGAAAACCTTTAAGAAGTTGAGATTTCATAAATGAGTAGGAAATGAAGTTAAGTTCAAACTCATTATGCTTAATTACCACTTTTGCAACCTATTTATATCATCTATTAGTTGAAGGATGTGCCTCATAGGTTTATTGGTTGTCACATCTATGATGTGAATTTTGGTATAACTGATAGGTTGACATAAGTAAAGCTAGGTTAGATGCTCTATAAGAGAGTATCTCAGCTCTACATCTTTCTGAGTCAGAGTAACATAATAGATTAGTTGTTAAAATCCATTATTCTCTTGAATTAAAGCAGAGTTAATTATCAAACTTGCAGTAATTAGAAATATACATAAAGATTCCCTAAGGACTAGATTGCTCAAGATTGGAGGCTGAGATACGTAACAATTAAGCTCTAGAAAAGCCTTTTAACAATCTTTGATTTACGATTGTCTAAATGTATTGTATTGTAGCTTGATGAATTGTTGAAGTTTCTCTCCACACTTGAAAATAAAAAGGGTGAACCTGATAATTTTTTTAGCTAAATATTGAGCATCTTGATGAGCCTTTTAGGAAGGCATGTTTATCAAATCCTTTACCATGTCTAGATTTACTTAGATTCCTTTTTTTGAGACCATGAAGTGAAGAATTTTTCTCAATAAAGTGCTAAAATTACTTTCAAAATATTTAGTCCCATGGTACACTTTTTACATGTCTTTAAAGATCTAATTTTTATTAAATATTGTTTACATATTGTTCTAAATTTTTGCATCTCTAACTTTAGAAGATAAAATCAATCATCATTTAACAAATAGCTCTAGCATTATTTCAATCAAAGGACATTCCTCAAAATGTCACAAAGTAATCATGGCTCATGTCATTTCTTTTTCTATCTTTTGATTTCGAAAACACATTTTTTTAAATAAAAAACCATTAGCAACATCATTTTTAAAAATCATAGTGAAACTAATATACATTTTATATTTTGAAAATTATAACAAAATCAATATAAAAAATTTAACATTCTTTCAAAAGGTAAGTTCTTCAATCACTACAAAAATACAAAAACTAACAACTTAAGAAACGTAACAAACTACTAAATAAGATAGAGCATGATTTATCGTTCCCTTTGATTGTAACATCCATAATGTGAGGACAATTATTTGAATAATATTTTGATATTTTAAATTATTATGTACCTAAATTAATAAAAAAATCATAATCATGGTTTGATTTATGATCTTAAGAAGAGAAGATTTATAATATCCAAAATATAAAGAAAATTGAATTATTGTTATTTTGAATTATTTAGAATTTTAAAGTATTTTTGAAAACTTTAAAGTATCATTTCATATTATTTAAAAGTTGTATACCACTAAAAGAGCAACCCCTAAAAAGAAAGATAAAAACTAAGAAATAAAATGAACAAATTATTTGAATATAATGATAATATTTTGACAAAAATATCTTCAAGTAATAAAATAAAACATCAAAGATTTTTAAGGATTAACTTATGAGCTTGAAAAAGTTTTTAAATTAATTAAAAATATTACATAAACTCAAAAAATTATGAAATTTTACTAAGGCACAGACTTTACAAGTATAAGCATAGTAAAAATTTTGTGTCTAAAAAGGCAGGCATGATAGTTATTGAACCAAATGTTAATGAGGATTTAAAAATATTTTAGGTTTGGTTAAATTATTAAAAATATTTAATATCATTAAAATATATGAAATTTGGCAAATAGGTGGAGTTGGTTAAGAAGAATCATACAAAATTAACCACTAAACTTTTGATGTTCAAATTATTAAAAAAAAGCAAGAAATCTTAGAATTTCTTAATTTTGATTAAATCTTATTTTTTAATTTTCCCAACCTTATTGTACTGACAAAATTGACAAGATAGTAACCAAATTTTTTACAAAAGTATTAAATTCCAAAGGCAAGAAGTCACTAAATTGAAGAGGTATAATTGTTGAAAGGAAATGAAGCATCGATATTTAGTATAAGAGAGGATGACCATGGATGAAGAGGGTGTTTTGAATAAAATTGAAACATTTTGATCGTGGTTGACAGCTCAAAAATTAAAGGAGGGGGAGAAGTAGTGCAGTTAAATTTTTTGGAAAGAGTTTAACAAGTTAAGTGCATTGAGAAATAATCTTGGAAATTAAGAAAGATATATAGTAGTAAATGTAAAATGCTTAAAATGAAGGAAATATGGATCATATAAAGGCACATAATTTTATATCTATTTTAAGGGGGAGACCTTTACATGAGGAATTGAGATAGCAAGCTTATACATCTATATATACTTAGTATTATATAATGCTTGGCAACTATAATAAGTAATGAATTGAAATCTATCAAATTCAAAGATGATTGACATTCATGCTTGTATTTCTTGTGTTTGCTTATAGTTTACTAAGCATTATATTATCATGATTTTATTATAGATGTGTAAAACATGTTACAATAATATGTATGTTGATAATGGCCATTAAAAAAAGATGAAAAAAAGGCAATGATTATTCTTAATATATTTAGAAAAGAGAAAAAAGGAAAAGAAATTAAGAACAAAGGTTTCTAAAAGGTAAGGTATGATCCTATAAGTTCAATGATGTTAGTTTTCGAAAGTGATGTTAATCATTTAAAGAGCTTAAATTATGACACAAAACAAATATATTGTTGATTCAATTTGGTTGTGTGCCTAGAAGATCAATTATTTTGACTATTCA
Source organism: Vanilla planifolia (assembly GCA_023846275.1). Taxonomy (NCBI): domain Eukaryota; kingdom Viridiplantae; phylum Streptophyta; class Magnoliopsida; order Asparagales; family Orchidaceae; genus Vanilla; species Vanilla planifolia. The sequence continues at coordinate 2,724,414 of JAIUJO010000054.1, forward strand.
CTTGCTAAGGGGTTTGATGAAGAAATCTACAAGGGAAATGATAGAAGTCCAATAATAGTGTTTTGAAAGGCCTTGTGATAGTGAAAAGCTTAGCATTAGATACATTGAAGTTATGAAAGCATGCATATAAAAGTAATGATGCATATGTGCATTCAAGTATTGCTGATTAAAGGTTTCTCAATTGTAATTTTTTGCATTGGTTCTATATTCACAATGGTGCATTCTTATTTTTACTTTTGATGGTTCTTTTGTTGATAGCACTAAGAAAGAGGTTATTTTATTATGTTTAACTGAACATGGAACTCCTTTTTAATAAAACCCAGAAGAGTACAATTGCTAAAGATTACTATTATATGATACTAAAATATAAAAAAATGAGAGATTTCATTATTTCTAATATAAATTTTAAAAAATAGAAAAATTTATAGGATGGTGATAATCTAGTTCAAACATGTTAAAGGAATTGAGGGAATACTTTTGTTATATTGTGTGATCAAAATATCTTACTCATGTTTATATATAAGTTTTTTTAAAACCAAGAGGAATAAAAAATATTATATAATTTTAAATATTGCTTGTGAATTCAAGTATAGAAATAGAACATGTGGTAGATATACTCGAAATGATATGATTAGAAATAATCAAAGCAATAAAAATGTTATTGCCAGGAGTGTTTGGTTGTATGATTTGAACATTTTAATTTTGGATCAATTAATTTGTTAAGAGAGAAGAGCTATCAAAATTCTCTCATTCAATGATGGAAGAGGAAGAACAAAAAGAGGTGAGAATAAATTAATATGAGGGACTTGACATTTTTGAATCTTAATATCTAGTCAATATGGTGCAATGGTGTCATAGAATTCATGTAATGGTCTTTGATTGATGGGATTGTAATGCAATGCACACTCAAATTTTTAGGGTGGTGTTTAGTTGCAATCTTTGGGATTTTATGTCCAAGACAAAAATATGAGGACTTTTGAAATGTGTTTGAAATTCAGATTATAGAAATGCTAATACTAATGTGGTAATAAAAATGAGAACAAAAAATGCATGCAATAAATTTTGAAAGACATGTGTTTTCTACCTAATTACAAATACGACATATGCAAGTTATGATATTTGATGAGGCATGACAACCATTTTAAAATAATAACTCAAATAATTGTAACCTTCTCTATTGCAAATCAAACAAATTAACAAAGTCCTTGAAAGGCAACTATCCTTTGTCTAACAATTTGTTGGTAGATTCCAAGTAAAAGTAGTTAATGAAATTAACTTTAAGCATGCTATTAAACTCATGCAAGCAAATTTAAATATAAGAGGAAATCTGAATTTAAATTTTTGTAGTGTAATGAAGACGAAAGTGACAACATAATGAACTCACATTGATTGAAACTATATTTTTATTGCAACTTTTATAGGACCAACAAAACTAACATGAGAAAGATGTAAAATCACGTTGTTCTTACTTTAATAGTTATATAGATACACAAAGAAATAGCAAGAAGAAGTGTTAAAGCTAGTACAACAAACATGACTGACAAGATATACCAAGGGAAAGACTTGATAGGTCCCTCTGTACGTACACATGAAGCGACCAGTACCTTTGGTTTTTTAATCTCTTGTCATCTTGGGCTCAACAACAATAATTTCTTGTCTAAAAAGTCATAAAAAAAACAATATTAAAGAGAGTAACCTTTCATAATGGGATTTGGCTCTTACAAAGTTTTATAGCATGTCATTTTGTCTAGCCCATTATTTTTCTATTTGTGCGTGTATCTACAAACATTTAATACATCTTATACATGCATTAATTTTTGTTAGAATTTTTTTTTATGGTCAATGGATGCATTGTTTTCATTTATGCATGATTGTACATAATGATTTTTTTTCTCATATAACCATGTTTGTATGTAAATAATGTAATTTGTGAAGGCATTAACTTATTTTTGTACATATGCCTATACTCATAATCCAAAACATATATTAGACATTGTCTACTCTTGTATAGAAATAACTATTTCAAAGTGAATATTTTTATGGGCATTTCTTCCTTGGTGTGCATAGAATTTTACATGCATTGCTTTATTTGTGCATATGTAGTTGGGAGGCAAGCATCTATATGTACACTATGCATCAATAGATAAATCTAGTTTTGCTAAGTTGTTTTTGAATTTGTTTGAATTGAACATGCCCACAATTGGTGATGTAACTACTTATATGGTTTGAACATTCCCACCCATACAAACTGATCATTTATTGGTTATAACAATGGGACTTTCTCCATAACACCTAGTGACTAAGGCCTAAATAACAAAATAAAAAACTTTTTTCTTTTCAAATGCATTAAAAATACATAATATGATGAAATATGTAGAAAAAATACAACAACACATTTTTTTAATATATAATGGATGGCTATTAAAAAGTGGTGGGATTGTGTTGCATTGAATTGAATTTTGTGTTATAAAAAGCATGTAACGTATTCTAACTTTCATTTACGATTTCTCATCTATGCAATGATAATGCTTTTACAGAATATGCATTTTTGTGTATAGAATTGAAGAAAATTTGTTAAATTACTCAAATTAGCTATGTTTTTGTCTTCATTTTTTTATATTATATATATGTAGAAGAAGCAAAACTAGTAGATGAGAAAACATGAATTTGGAGTTTACCATATAATTGAGTTTTAAGACATACTAGAATTTTTTAGTAGGTTTAAGCAGAATCTAGTTGGGCCTGCTTAAGATGGTTCATCTACTATGTTTTGGATTTAGCTCAATTTTCAATGTTTGGACGAGGCAATGAGTCAAATGCATGCGCTTGACTGATGAAACAACAAGCTTTGTTAATATCTATAAGATTGCGTAGTGCACTTTAGGTTTTTATTATATTAGAGGTGGTTTATACTTTCTGGGTGATGGTAATAGTAATGATAAAAAAAGACAAAAATATGCCAAAACTATTACTTCACAAATAGGTTTGGATTAGAACTAAATAAAAGTTAATGAGCATGACCATGTTGAATTTATGAGTAGTAAAAAATTTTATGAGATAAGGAACCTCGAGCATTCTTTTGCCTATGCAACATGTACTAAATACAAGGACCATGCAATTTAAAAAATCTTTATTAGAATAACCACAAAAGTTTATATGAACATATGAATACACTTATTTGGTTGTCTAATCTAATTATATGAAACACAAAGTAAACAATTTTAATGTAACCTACTAATAAAAAAAATTTAAATGTTTGCAATTTATATGTGGCTAGAACTATGCATTATGTGGAGAGAGAACTATGAATACACACAATTAAGGTTACACACTTATAAAATATCACTTGTATTGCATGTAAAACATTCAATTATTTACAAGTATAAAATCATTAACTTTAGCATACAAATATGAATAATAGTTTACTTTTAATTACAAAAAATGATATAAAAAATTTATGCATAAGTGTGAATATTATGCATTAAGATTCTAACCTATAAGGATTAGAGCAAACTGAATGGTTATTTTTTGTTTAAGAATGTTTGAATGACATCAATCATCATGCATCATTTCCATTTTCCATGAAACACAAATTATTTTGATGCTTGTCAGTCATGCACCCTTTTTTAGGGTTAGGAAGAGTGTGAGACACTTGTTAAAACAATGTGCAATACATCCTAGAATTTTGTGGAGGATATGAGATTGTGCTTTTTGCAAATTTAGATTAGTGATGCAACATGGCACTTCTAATACATGGTCTTGAAGCCCAAGTTTGAGAGTTTGACAAGGATACAATACCTTCGTTATGAGTGTTTGTACTTCATGGAATTTTCCATTTATCGAGATCTGTTTAATCCTCTTCTAAACTAATTGGATTGTTGAATTGTGTAGGAAAGCTTTAGAAAGGCTTTTGAATTAAATATTTGAGTATAAAAATGCAATTTTAGTGGTAATGATGTTTAAAGATTATGGTAGTAATGTTGGAAAAAATTATTTCTACTAGGATATGCTTCAAGTATATTGGATTTATTATGCAAATTTTTGGGACCTAACTTGAGGCACCATCTTTTGGAGTTAATGCCATGCATTTAAGTTGCAGAAGTTTGCTTGTTGTTCTATCTAGTAAGGCTTTGTTAGGACTGGTTGGCAAATTCATATTGCCAGTGTTTGACCAGTTATGCTACATGATGCTCATGCTTGGTAATAAAGAAGTTATTGTTGATAAAGGGTGACATAATTGAATATTAGAATGGGATTGTTTTAACCAAGAAAGAGAGCTAAAAATACGATAGGTTCACTTTTGATTTTTTTGCTAAAGCATTGCCTTTGCCATGTGCTTTAAATAGTCATTTGATTTTGGATAGGTGGACTATTTTCTTAATTGATATGTTGATTATGATCTTGAACCAAATAGTGCAAAGTGATATAATTTTGTTCTCTAGTGAAAAACATAATTGTACTTTCTTTATAATTTAAAATGATTTGAATTATTTTTTTAAGAAGATTGATGCTACGTCATAACGTTGAACAGTCCCTTTTAAGGACATGGATAATGTTACTTTGTTAACAACTCATTTGCTTTTAAATTATTTCATCTTGATGTGTCTTCTCTTAAACTTTTTGCAACTTTCAAAAACATAATATCTTTCCAATATTATTATGTTTCCCTTGATCACATAAATTAGAATTAAGTATTTTATACTTCAAAACCAATATCAACATATTTTCTTTGACTTGAACAAATTTTTAAAGTTTTTATTGGGTATATTGCATGATGAAGATTCTAGTTAATTAATCCTTTATGCTTCACTGGTTGTAATTTTTGCGAGACAGCTTTGTGTAGCCATAGGTGACCCAGCACAAGCATCAAGCATCAAGCCAACTCAATATTGTTTTAGGTGAAGACAAAAATAATGTTGCTTCACTTTTGGATCAGGTACTTTTACTTTGTGAAGTTTGTACTTTGGTTAAATGAGTCCTCTATATAGATGTAGAGCTTATTAAATGTATTGAGGGGAATGTTATAAAATTTAAGGATAGCATATTTAGGTATTACAATTAGCTTGTGGCCTTTTAATTAAGTATTTTGAATAGAATAATTTTGTTTTTAAGTATTTTTTTTTGAGGTATGTACATAATTACTAAACTTTAGACTATTATTAAATTAATTAAATTTGGGAAAAATGCATATAGGTTTTTGGTGTTCGTGGTTATTCTTAACTAAAGTTTCTTGAGTTTTATAATTGGCCATTTAGGACTTTTTAAGTGCCCCATAGTAAAAAAGTAGGTTCATACACCTCAGCAATGTTAAAAACAAAAGTTAATATCGAAATCCTCTTCTTCTTTCTATATTGGTGAAAACTTAAACCCTTTACTAATTTTAAGGTCGTTGAACTTCATGGAGGTGGAAAGAGAAACGATGATGATGTATTATGGTAAGGGGTGGCAAGGATAATGGAGAATAGTATAAAGATGTTGTCACTTTTGCTTGCACCTATTATATGCATATACTAATAGTCTATTATAGAAGCACTATTAAAGATATTAATGTCAAAATAGATGAGGCTACAAAAAAATTCACTTGAAACTATAAACATGTATACCTATTCTAACTGAAAGTCAATGATACTATGTCAAGTACAAGATGATAATATACATAATATCATACTGACAATCATCTTACATGTCTTTAGAAAATATCTCTTTGTGAATTTGTGATATGTCTTGTAATATAAATAGGAAAATAAGTTATACAATGTTTAATAAGTAAATATTATATGTAACAATTAACATGATATTATATAATGATATAAATATGAGTATAAACATGACATCTCTATAATACTCAGAGAAGAAATGAGTCGCCAATAGTAATAAATAATATGCTTAGTAATATAAGAGTACACATTCATATATTATATATTTTTCATATACATATTGTATATCATTTCTTATTAATTTCTCTTTTATCTTTGTTTTTCTATTTTGTTAATTTATTATAATAGAACTCATATTTCTTATATTACAATTATCATATATTTCTATCATATGTTATCTCATATCTGTATGAAATCTAATCCCGCAATCTCTACACCTTTACTAATAAGCAAGTCATAACTGCTTAGTCCTATTAATCACATCATACCATTATCGAACATCTACTTTGTAAAAGGTGCTAATAGTAGCAGGGAGATCTGTAATGCCATTTCATAACTTGATAAAACTAATGCTAATCATGTTTAGCATATCATGTGTTGAGCTCATCATATATAGTGGAATCATGAAATAAAATATAGAATTTTTTATTTTTTATTCTTTTTTATTCATGATATTTAACCAGTTATAATTTACAACATACTATAAGATACTATTTCATTTATTTATCTTTTTATCTTCTATTGTATTTCTATTAGGTTGTGTTTTAATTACTCAATGTCATAAAAGCATTGATGTATGAGAACATGAATGCAAACATGAGACTTGTATGTCATACTTCAATTCTCAAATAATTATATCTACTATATTATCATCTATTTGAAATTACATGGATTCCAAAAATCTATCTTTTTTGTCCTTTCTCTTTGTTTTTCATTTCTTACAAGGAAATTTGTTCATAACTCATAAGGATCTATGGTTTTAATATCCCAAACTATTTTATTTCAATTTCTTGAAATTCTTAAGAATGTATGTATCAATAATAAATTTATTGCATTTAGATATTGATCTTAATAATTCTTTTTTTGTGCTTGTAGCAGTTAAATTCACCTCTAAGTTCTTTTATCATAGCTTCTCACACTATTATTGCTTTTATTTTTTGGATTTAAGCTGCAACAACAATTTAATCAAAATATTCCTTAGTTGTGGCTTCTCTCACTTTCCCTTGTTTGTCGAAAATATAGCATTAGTCATTCTACATTATAATTATTCAAAATAGTAATACTTTTCTTAATTTTCAACTGAAGCTGAAGCTCACTTTAACTAAAGATTCCCATTCCCAGTTTGGTGGAATGCCTTTTTCCCACTAAGCTTCAGCTTGCTGCAACACTAGCCTTACTAGCTTGTAAAAATTCATGGCAACCTCTTCCTATAGGAAAGAAAATAGAAATACAAATTTGAGCTCTCTTGGCAGCACAAGTATAACCAAAAACTTCTCCCAAATAGGTTTATTGTCAGCTCACCTGCTTTGGCTACCTTGCTTCATTTCGCATTGCAATTAACTTGTGTTGTTGATTTTGATTTTGTTTCTCTTTTCCTATTCTGCTGCTCTCCTTTCTTCTTCTTTCTACGTTTTTCTATCCCTGATTCCTTTTCTTTTTTAAGGTCTTCTCCCAAGTAGCTGATTTCTTTGCAAAACTTCTCAAGTGAGGGTCACAAAGATTCTTGAGGTTGACCCAAAAAAAAGGGAATAAGGGAGAAAGAAAAATGTTGTTGCTATTATTACCAAATAAATAATAGAAAGTATTTTTATATTTCAATAACTTCTAAAATTAATTAAAAATAAAGGAGAGCTTAAAAAAATTTTCAACAAGGATCATAAGCTTCAATTTAGAGATGTAATCAAGGGAGAACATTCATCGAAAAACTTGGTTGCATCTTATTTTTGTATGGAAGTGATTCAAATGAATGCCTTGTGGAGAAATTTAAGAAGCTTGGATGAGGACATGGAAACATGGTTGAGATCATAGAAATTGGTATGATTGTCGGAGAGGTGGAGTGCTACTATGACAAAGTGTATTTTAAGGATCTTATAAATATGTTATAATAATCCACTAGCCTAACCTATCCAAACTTGATCAACTTTTTATTTTAATTAAATCTGTTAAAATTAGACTTGCTTATTGTTGGCATACTTATGAACCTGTATGTATTATCATAAATCTTGAAGGAACTTGTTGAGAATTAGAGCAAAATCTAGACTTATAAGCAATTTATAAAGGGAGAACTTTCATTGGGCACCTTTTTTATATCTTATTTTTAGTAAGCGCATTATGAAAGACTTAAAAGGAAGTGATCTAAATGATGGCCTTATGGAGGACTCCAAGGAGACTTTGATGAGAGATTAAAACATGATTGGGATTGTAGAAAATGACATCATTATTGGAGAGGTGGAGACAGGCAGATGCTGACTAGAACAAAGAGTACTTTAAGAATATTACAAATGTACTATGATACTCCACAAGTTTATCATACCCAAACCTTGTGTTTTAATTGAATATAATAAGTTTGGACCTATTTATTATTGGAATACTTGTTGACTTGCATGCTTTATTATAAATCTTGAAGGAACCTATTGAGAATTAGATCATAACTCATATTTATAAGTAATTTACTCTCATATTTATGTATAACATGATATATTAATGTTAGCTAGTTATTATTTTTGAAGTAACTTGTTATTTTATAGTAAATCTTCATTTTTTAGTAGCTTAAGTGATCATTATTGCTAATGAGATGTTTCATTAGTTTTTAAGAAAACATACTACATAATTTATCTCTTTCTTAATTTAATCTCCATTATTAAATAAATTAATACACTTAAGCTAGATTAAGTCTAGCTTAGGAGTATGGCACTACCAAATGACACTTACGCTTAGCATTGGAATTTAATGCTTGCTTATTCATGTGTTTTAATTATTTAGGGAAATTAGATTATAGTTTTTGCCATAATGATGTTTGAATTTCTAGTATGCTCTTTATTTTGCCCTGTTATGAATTTTTTGCTTTTACTTGACCTTCATGCATGAACTTCTCTCTTTAACAAAGCATTAACATACATCTATATTTAAACAATTACTTTTGGTTGGCCTGTCTTAGATGGATCAATCATTGTGATTGTTTCTAGCAAATTCGTTTTGGCACTTTGCATATCTAGTTGGAGTTGTTCAGAATTTTGTTTTATTTCAAATACTTCTATTTAATTATTGTTTTAATTTCTACGAATATTCTATAGAATTTTATATTTCACTTGACCTTTATCTTGAGTAGTACTTTCTAGTTGATAATATGCTTTTTTTAATAGCTTTAACTCATTTTTCTATGATTTTGTAGTTTCTTAATAAAGCGTGATGATATTATCAAAAAGAGGGATAATAGAACAAGGAATAGAACTAGATAATTTTTAGGAAAAAAGATGCATAGAAAAAACGAAGATTCAATGTTTGAAATCTCTCTTGCATAAAAAATAAAAATGCATGGACTTAAACCTTTATGGTATTGTTTAACTTTTAGATTGTTTAATTATATTACATCAAATCATCTTTTACAAACACTAAATTTTGTTATTGCCACCTTGATTGGAAATTCTTAACTGTAGGCTTGTGTTCAGTTAGATGCTAGGGAGAATGAAGATCGGTATCAGAAAGCAGCAAAGTCATAAAAGAGATCTTTAAACTATTACAAGGTCTATTTAAGCACTTCTTATGGCCAAACATATGATAAAAATATTTTTGTGCATTGAGTTTTTTTTTTCTTGAAGATTCCAAATTCAATATTTTATAGCAAAAATTAAATACTAGGGCATGCGTTACTCATTGTTCATGTTAAGTTTTTTTGTGACTTGGAAGTTGAGTTCAATTCATGAAACCCCTATGTTATGTAGGGTATTGCATTCCTGAAACAGCTTCTTCCTATATTCATTTTTTTGGGAGCCTATATTATGCCCTTCTATTTGGTATTTTTCTATTGAAATGTGGCAAGATGAGTCATCCTATGTCCTCTTGAGCATATATTTGGTTTGTTGCATTGTGGCATTTTAAGCATTTAATCACTAATGTGGTGTTAATTTTAGTGAAACTTGAAAGTGCCAATTTATTTTTGTAATTGGTACATAGTGACATGCATTTGGTACCTTAATGTATGTGTATTAGTACTTCCATTTTTGTAGTGACATGCATTACCATGATCTGAATTTTTTTAGTAAGGCAACTCTTTTAATGAACTGATTATGTTATTGACCAGAAAGCGCTAAGAGCTTATCCTAGTTGTCCAGGAACTGTGAGGCTTGGTATAAGTTACTATAGATACAAACTAGGCCAATTTGACAAGGTTCGACAAGCGTTTCATCAAGTGCTTGATGTAAGTTAGTTTTAATTTATAGTACAAATTTCATGACATGCCCTGTATGTTCTTATATTCCCCTTTTATTTGTTTCCATTGTGTAGTTAGATCTAGAAAATATTGATGCTCTTGTGGCTCTTGTAATTATGGAATTGCAAACAAATGAAGGTGAGATTGTACTTATCAATCTAAGAGGTAGCCTAGGCAGTTCATTTTTTTGTTTGTTCATAATGGGGTGTGTTCGGTTCACTGAAATTTTATTTTTATTGATGGCTAATTCATCTTAGTGTTATTTTTTTGCTGTTAATGGTATTCAAAAAGGAATGCAGAAGATGCAAGGAGCATTTGAAATATATCCATATTGTTCAATGGCATTAAATCATTTCACAAAACATTTCCTCTTTACTGGTCAACATTTTCTTGTTGAACAGCTAATCGAGACAGCACTGTCCAAAATTAATCATGGGTTGATGAGAGCTCATTCCTACTACAATTTGGTAAGATCATGGCATAGCAAGGTATGAACAGCTCCTTATCCATGATGTTTATATTATCAACCATTCTTGTTTATGCTCTTAACATGATGCTTGATCATTAGTCCCAATGGTTGAGTCATTTTGTACTCTAGTATACAATATGCTCTGTTTCTTTTTTTTTGTCTTAAATCTTGTTGTATTTGATTGCTTATTAGTTTGATTTTGAGAAGGCTGGATGGTATTACATGGCCTTTATCAAAGAAATTAACAAGCCTCAGGAGATTGCTTTGCCATTTTATGGTGTGTTCATATATCTACTCACTATTTTTTCTCTTCAGTAGTGTTATATTTCTGAAAGAGTTGTGTGCATGAAAAAATATTGCATGCTATTAACATTATATTAGGATATTCAAAATTTTACTATTTGTTGCATTGAATTAAACTATTTCTTAACGAGATACTTTTATCATGGCCTACTTTGGAGATGAAAATTTCCTATAACAGTTATAAACTAAATTATTTTTATTGTTCAAATTCTAGTTGTATGTGATTAGGCTTTCTTTGATGTTTATCACTAGTAATTCTTTGTAAGTGATCTCATTGAAATGGTAGGAATAAGAAAATTAGAACCTCTTGGATGTATTCAAGTTTATTTTGCTTTTGAGTTGAGTGCATACAGTGACGTTTGACCTATCCAAGTTGGTTTGGCATTTTTAAAAGCAATTTACCAAACTTCATTGGTTAACAAATGATAATCATGTGTTGTATTTAGGCGCACATCAGGAGCAAGCTCAACAAGCAGGAGAAAGTAGCTCTCGTTCGAGCACGCAGAGGGGATAGAGAAAAGTACAAGGCTAAAACGTCATGAAACAGAAAAAGGTATGTCAAGTTACATTTTCAATTTTTAATTGCAAAAGCATCATGTTTTTTTTTTACATGATTTTGTTATTTCAAAGCTTATTTTTATCTTGGTCGGCTTAGATAATTTGCTATTATTGATTAAACAAACTGGTGGGCTAAGCAACAAGCAGAAGCAGCACTCGAAGGCGGTGCCACTGGCACGTTCTCGTCTAGAGAAAAAAAGTTGCAAAGGCAAGGTGGTAAGCAGTTTAGGGGAAGGAAAGCATGGAAGTGAAGCTCAAGAACTCTAACGGATTTCAGCAATCTGGGATCACATTTTTTGGTAGGACCTATATCTTTACTTAGCTTCCTTTAAAGAGGTGTAAAGGATGTGTTAACCAAGGCCTCCTTGAAACAATGATTTGAATTTCATTTAACTTTTATATTCAACTTCTAGTATTACAAAGATGTGGACCTTTTAAAGTTTCAAAGTCTAGAAATTTTTATGTGAATATGAATAAAGACTTAAGTTAATAGAATAGACGTCAAGACACTTTTTTAAATCATAACGAAGGATAAATGATAAAAAAATTGGTTCATGATATTTGTTTAGTATTTGAATTTTTAGCTTGTGTTCCATTAAGTATTAGATAAGTAATATAACAACATTATTTTGTATATTTGAGGATGAATGGTGTCAATGAGGTGTTTTTAATTAAAAAATTTCTTATTAAAAGTAATGTATTTGTAGTAGAGGTTACGAATAAATCTTAGTAGTGATATTATTAGAATGATTATTTGTATTTTGTTACATTTAAGTTATAAAATAAAAAAATATTGAATGATATTTTTTTAATTTTTAATGGTGATTTTATTTGTGAAAGTTATAAACACCAATAATTATCATTCTTAAGTTTTACAAAGTTATGTGGTCTCTTGAGTTAGTTCATGTTGACATTTGTAATAAATGAATATTTAATTTCAAAACAAAAATAGATATTATTTATAATTTCGTTATGACTTTTTTCATATGAGTTGGATATCCTTTGTAGTTTATAAATTAAAGCTTTTTTAAAAATATAAGAAATTTGAAGGTCTTATAAAAGAAATTGGTTTAATATAAAAATTATTTGAACTAACAAAGAAAAAAACTTTATCTAAAGAATTTGATTTTTTGCACAAAAACATGAAATTCATAAGCAATTATTTATTAGAAAAGTACAAAAATAAAATAAAATTATAAAAAAAGAAGAATAGAACAATTGCTGAGATTACTTATATTGAATGAGAAAAAAATTATAAAATAAATTTTGAATAACTATTACTTTTTTTGTTTATATTTATGCTTTGATAACCTTAAATGAATAGAACAACTTGAATATAAAGAGTAAAAAAATAATTTTTTTTGTTCTTTCATGAAATATCAAATTTTTTGTCACTGATATTATTAATTTATGTTCATAAAATATTTATATGTGATTATATAATTCTTTATGAGCAAACATCATATATTATTTTTTTTCAATAAATTATATTTTCTTTCTTTCGTCTTTCTCAATGAGGAAATGTACAAAAGCTATGCTTTGAAAGACTATTTATTTTGGAGCGACATTATCTTCAATATTGCTATGAGGACAAATTTTTCTAGATAAGTTGAAGGAGAATTTGTGATTTTACAAAAGTTGAATCTATGGATACATTATTCACACTTGTTCCCCAGTCATCATCAAAATGGACGATTTCTTAAATATAGTTTAATGAAGGACGGTAGCTTTTTGGCTGTGCCCAGCACTCCACCCGTCATGTATCCACCAATATTCAAAGCATCCACCTTTCCAACTTGCTTCACAAGTAGCAAAACAAAAGTTAGAATGTCGCCTCCCCTGTTGTGCATGCTCACTTGAGTATTCTTTTTTCCTTGCATCAAAACCTCCAACCATGCAGATGTGATCACCTACCACCTTTGTTCTCCCCAAGTACAAGAACTAGGTGCACAAGCACTTGTGCTATCTGAAACAGAGATTGATATGTGATCCATTCTATAAGTTCGGTCAGCATCAGCCTGCACGCCTTCCCCTCAGCCTCATCATCACTGTTCATAGTCGACGTCAAATCCTCTTCATGTTGTTTGATGAACTATACCATATCATAGCAAGCGTGCCAGTAAATCAATGGGCTTGCTCCTCCGATGGTTTCCATTATCTCTGGTCGCATCAACACCATATAATACATATAGTCGGACAGGCATTTGCATTACTGCATCCCGCGCCAAGTTCTCTTCTACGCTTTTAACCCCTTAGACTGTGGTTGTGTTTCATGAGGATGATGCAACGGGTGTAGCTTCTATGGCTTCTAGTGGTAGCATAGCTGTGTCGTAATGTGCCACAAAAGAACTTGCTGATTGGCTGACAAGCCTTCTTTCAAATTAAGGAATGCAGGGACAATCCATACTGGGGGATCGACTTGCCAAAGTGCAGCGAGCCCTATCTTATCATTGAACTACCCCAATGATATTTGTAAGAGTTTCTGAGTAGGTCCAGTGATGTGCTCTAGAAGAAGTTGATTGCCTTTAATAACTTTTGTGAATACGAAGTTTAGGATGAAAATCCTCCGGTCCAACTCGAGAACAATACCATTGCCTCCTGAAATTCTTTAATGGGTCATCTAAGCTTGGATTCTATTCTGCGTGCCCATTTGTTTATCCTCCTGTTCTTCAGATTGTCTAGTGATACATGTTCCTTTGGCTGTACTACTACATTCTTGAAGTAGTTTGTGTTCAAGTTGAGTTGCGGCATCTCTGAAGGCCTCCATCTTCTTTCACACCACAATCTTCTCCTTATTTTGAGAATGAGCTGGGCAAGATGCAAAGCCCACTTGCCCAATTTCTTAAATTCGAGAAGGAAGATCACCGGGCAGCCAAAAAGCAGGAACATTAAAGAAGCCATGGTATCAAGACATATGGAAGCTCCAAGCAGAACATAAGTGATCGTGACGTCACTAGTGTCAAAGCCATGCTTTGGGGAGAAAACAAACAACAAGAAATCGAGAAGGATACTGGAGGAGCAGATCACCCTGGGAATGACGCCAGCATGTGAGCAATTAATGATGCCCTTCGTGTACATCTCATCATAGGCATAGTTGAGTTCCACGCTTGTCAGGCCCAAAACTTCCTTGACAGTCATCTCCTTCGACATGTCTCTGATTACCTTGTATACATCCACAAGTGGAATAACGTCCACAAAGAAAGCCTTGCAAACAAAGTACATATCGAAGGCTCCTTTTAAAGCATTCAATTCTTCTTTTCCATTTTCGTCCTGCACACGTTCTACCATTGTCCTACAGTTGGAAGAAATCTGGTTTAATTGACTTTGCTTACTTGAAATGACCATGGAGCTGCGGAAAACATCAGTGCTGGCGCCGTCGAGCGAGTAAGACTGCTCTGCATACTGGACCGTGGCGACAAAGAACATAAGCAGCGTGGGAGCTAGCAGGAGGTTACTTGGAAGAGACCAGAATAGAACATAGGCATCAATGATGAGCTCGTAAGCAAGGGCAAGAAGGTGTCGAGCCCACAGCTCATTGTCCTACATGGAATATGCGGTAATGGTGTCTGGGCCACCAAGGTGGAGCTGAAGGAATGGCACCCAGAATACAAGGATGGCATTGTTGCTATTGTGGTTTATGCTACCGCTTAGCTGGCCAAGAACGAAGTCGGCAACCCAGTTGGCCAAAAGATAGTTGCTCCAAACAGCCATTCTTATCTATGCTCTCGATTCTAAGGTGTTTCTCAAATGTCCAAGGAAGATGAGCACAATTTGTTTCGCGAGGCTTACCATTATCAAAATACGGTCATCCCACTTGCTCCAAAGTTTCTTATATTTTCTCGGAATATCCATTTATTTTGTGTCTTCTGTGAGATCTACGGATTGCAAAAAGCAAAAATAATTTCACTTTCTCCATTCATTTCGTTCTCCCTGCTCCATTTTCCAGCAAGTGAGTGTGAATATATATTTGACGGGGAACCCAAGCAAGTTTGGAGCAACAGCCAAAACATGATTATTTTTCTCATTTCAAATCAGCACGAAATATATATTTGTATAGGGGACACCTCCGATTTATAATTGACACCCAAAGGATAAATAAACTCCTTACTTGTGTGGGAGATGGCTAGATAGTTAACAACATTTACTTGATGCCTTTCAATCTTTCTTATAGTCATTCTAAAAAACTTACACCATCGATGACTTAAACTTTGCAACTCTCCTTTATGGCACAACTTTGCTTCTCAGTTTTCTTATATGAAAAAGCTCATTGGATTGGGCCTACTAGACTTATTTATAAGTTGGGACAACAAGGTCGTGATGATCTAAGCTCTTCAAAGCTCACTATTAAATTAAGCTTAGGAAGTGAGGGCAGTTAAAATCATTTTTAATCCTACCCGTACCATCACTGTTGAGAATTTGAAATTCTAATTCCTTGAGTTTCAACATGACATTTTTATAAAATACCTAAATATTCTTTTATTTACAAATAGATCATCTTATTTAATAATCTTCTATAATTATATCTAGAAATTACATAAAATATTGCCATTAAGGTTGTAGAAGCAAATATTATTCTTTTGTATTAGAGTACAGCATAAGTGATTTGTGCATGCCATACAAGATCATCAACATATTGTATGTTAGGTTATAAAAGTTAAGGAATCAATAATAATATAGGATTAGTCATAGAGAGGTTTTACATAAAGCATATAATGTAATGAATTTAATGTATGGTATGATATTAAAAAATTTTACAAAATATATAATACATTAAGTATAAAATATGGCATGCTAAAATTATAATAAGGGGAAAATAAACATGATAATCTGAGTGAAATAATCATAAGAAATATGGTGTGCGTGTGTGTGTCTATGTATATATATTAAAAAAATTATTTGGTGATAAATATGCATGTTTAAATTTGTTAAAAATAAAAAAATAATTTGAAAAAGATGTTTTCGTCAAAAATTCATTAAGAAAAAGTTGTTATTATTATATATGCACAATATTAAATTAATATATAAATCTTTCATAATTAAGATATTTTTGCATATTATTTATTCTTTTTTTACTCTTACATAGAATATGATTTTTCTAAGAGGTTGATAATTATTTTATTATTATATCATTTTATATTTTAATAATATTTATATTTCATGATATGCATGATAATATATATGCTTTCATGAAATAATGCATACAAAAATAGAATTTTGTTATTGTAATATCTTAAAATTTTGCTTTATATAATATATTACAAATCTTGAGATTTGATTGATATAATTGTAATTATGAGAATTTAAATAACAATAAAATAATAATAATTTTAATTAAAAGAAAATAATAATAATTTTATATTGAAAAGTTTGTCATATTTTTAAATGAAAATAAAATTTTATTAAAGCATATAATTAAAAAGAACTCTCCTTGAAGAATATAATTGTAGTGTGCTAATAATGTTTTATGACCTACATAATTAATTACAATTTTTTGAATAATATATATATATATATATATATGTATTTATATATATATATATTATGAATATTTAAAAGGGAAATAACACTTTTTAATTTAAGCCAATTATCTTTAACAAGATTAGTGTTAAATAAGTTATTACTAAAAGTTTTAAGTAGTTTAGAGATGTAGCTAATGAACAAAAAATGGAGGGAGAGAAGGAGAAAAAGAGAAAATAAAGAGAAGAGGGAAGAAGAAAGTTTCAATTCAAGAAGACAAAAAGAAAGAGAAGAAAAGAATTGTGTTGGTCATAAGGAGAGCAGCAAGGAAGACAGAAAGGAGACTTACTATTACTATAAGAATAAAGGGGAAGAACGTACTAGAAAGCTACTACAATGAGTGAAAATAGGGCAAAAAAAGTTGAAATTATTTTTTTTATTGAATTTATTTATTTTTATAAAGGAATTACAGGTTTTATTTTACTATACAAGAATGCTATGACAATTAATTATGGGGGTTAGAGTTGTCTTATAGTAAAATATAGTTGAATTTAAGCCTTATGGTTTTGTTTGGAGGTGAGTCTACTATATGATTAGACTCATTATACAATATGATTTTCAATAATTTGTTTATGGAGTTAATAAACATATCATACAATTAAAAGAATATATAATACAATTAGAGTTAAGTTGGTTCAAGAAGAAAGCTTATTGTGTGGTCCAACAATGTCATCATATCATAGTTGGAGTGATCATGTTGTACCATGGTATTCTCATATAATATGATCAGATAAAGGTCAAAGAGTAAGATGGGCTTCTGATAACCATATATAAGGAATTGAAGGAATCATATTGTTTGATGGAAAGTCCTTATAATACGATAAGTGGAGAATTAACAACAATGATTTAGTGAGATGCCAATTATACAACACGATGTGGGAATCATATAGTTGATGTTTTTGTAGTAGAGAAAGTAGAGAGAATGCTTTGTGTTTGATGAGTCAAGAGCAAAAGTTTATATCTCATATTGGCTTTCTTTAAGTGAAATTGTTAATATTTAATTAAGTCAAGCCATGAATTTTAAACGTCTAAAATAGTGGTTTTCAAGACTCTTGGAGTGATGGCAAGCTTTAAGGAAATTGAAGGCATGCACCAAAATCTTTATACTTAAATATATCTTTATTTTTCTTAAATTTGATATGTCCAAATTTTGAGATGATGTGGTACACTAGTTTTTGAAAATTTTATAAGTTTAATAATTTTTGAACTTTTATTTTTGAACCAAGCATTATTGATGAAAAGTATATACATCAGTATTTGATTTTTTTAAATTATTTAGGAATAATTTTTCACGAATTTCTATTCATAGTCATTTAAGACACTTGTAATGCTATATAAATATAAAATTATTTTGGTATACTTATATTCAAAATTTTGGCACAAAAATTCTCACAAAACACTATAAAACTACTTTAGTCTCGGGAATTTTCACTGTAGCGTTGGGTAGGTACACCTGACCCGACGACTGGTCCATCCAAGCTTTAAGGATTTAAAAAATAAAATAAAGTTAAAATTTTTTGATAGTCCCAAAAGGGGCGAGCGAAGCCCAAAGGCTGGAGGAAGAGCTGTTGAATAGAACAAGTGAGAAATCAGTCCACAACTGCTGAATGGAACAAATGCGAACTTAGCCCACAGAGAAAGTTGACCAGAGCAAGTACGAAATCAAGCCAACCAGGACCAAGTGATGAAATCTTGGTCGAGGAAAGGGGATCCAACCTCAAACAGCTCGAGACACCAATGAACCGAAAGTGTTATAGAGAGCAATGGCAAAGTCATTTGGACGATGTGGGACTGAACTTCCATTTGATGCCAAAGAAGGCAGAAGGGCAGGCGCGAGTGGAGCCAACCCCAAATGGCTCGAGAGACTAACGAACCTAAAGTGTTATAAA